>JAVANC010000013.1:43249699-43849699 GCA_033319125.1 Parnassius glacialis
ATATCTATATATATATTCCCTGAATAAGATTTTTTTAAATATATAAGGAAAAAACTTTCTTAGAGCGAGTTTACAGAGAAATGCCCATATATATTTATACTATGGTTTGAATAAATAAAAAAAAAAAACATTTAAAAAATAAAAACAAGGTTTATTCGTTAAAAAAATAGTAGCAATGCGTAACAATATCACCAGTCTCATCGAGTAAGACCCGAGGTAATCAACATACTGTGGTTTCGTGGTATATTTACATGTAATGCTATTTTTATTTGTAATACTATTTTAGAATATGATGTATGGCAGCAGGATGGTATCACTTCACGAATTTGAGCCCAAGGCTTTGCGTCATGAAGCAAAGGATGTCCGTGTGTTCTTCGATCTGAAAATATGAAATAATAAAACTTGAAGTGGATGTCATTAACTAAGTAGATAAGGCAAGAAGATTTATTATTATGGTAATTGACAGATGGCGGAATAACTAAGGTTTACATTGTTTGACTTTACATAATACACAATTTTGAAGACTGCCGTAGAAGACGAGCCTATTTTAAAAAACTAATCTCTTCCAATGAGCTTTCCGCAAATAACAAAATTTCTTGACTTTAACCTATTTAGTTACGTGTGTTATGCTTTGTAGATGATCATAGTTTTTGAATGACATAAATCTGTCCAGAAATTATGAAATTATTACAAGTACATATTCTAAAAGCTTAATTTAAAACTCAGCGACCCTCAACGAGCGATGACGTCATCATTCACTCTCGCTCTGCTCGCCTTGAAATGAACACTCATCCCGCATTCAATTGTAATAAAATTCACTGTTTGCGGTTGTAAACTACCTATTTATTCTGAAATTAAATGTATTTTGTAAGGTTATTTATATTATTAAGGTAATTTTAAAATAACATGCAATCCGGATTTGTTAAAGCTCAATCTAACAATGTTCCGAAGGTTGATGGTTTTATGGTGAACGAATTTTACAGAAATAATGCTAATTATTCCAGTGCAGAAATACGTGGAGACAAAATAAACAGTTAAGAATATATATTAAATAGGTACTTAAGTGTAGCTATCATTTTACATCATTATCAGTATGATACTTACTTCATTTTATAGGTAGTAAATTTAAACTTACTTACTAAATTAATTTTGTATGAAATGTTTCGATTATTAAAAGATTAAGATACTAAACAGCGGGCTGCGGCTGGCCGCGAGTAGGAACGAAGTGAATAGTGACGTCACGCGAATGGCGCGCTATTTTCGCTCCACTAAAATCGCAGTAATTTCGTCATTTTAGTCGGATCGAGATAATGTTTTCACTGTAGATACTTGATTAATCAGTTCTATATTTCTACATACTCAGTTAAATTCATGCGGAAAGCTCATTACAACATTATTTTTAATAGTTTGCAGTCATAATTACCTTAATTATTTTTACATCAGTTATAAAGTTGTAAAAGTTCTACTTTTTTTGAGTTTTTTTTTTTTTTTTTTTATAGGAGAGGGGGCAAACGAGCATGCGGCTCACCTGATGGTAAGTGACTACCGCCACCCATGAACAACTGCAACACCAGGGAGGGAATTGCAGATGCGTTGCCGGCCTTTTAAAAAGGAGTACGCTCTTTTCTTGAAGGTCCCTAAGTCGTATCGGTCCGGAAAAATCGCTGATGGTAATTGATTCCACAAGGAAGTCGTGCGAGGAAGAAAACATCTTCTAAATCGCACAGTGGTGGACCGCCAATCATCCAGATGGTGTGGATGGTATCGGGAGTTCTGCCGCGATGTGCGTTCGTGAAATTTGGCGGCTGGGATTAATCCGAACAATTCCTCAGAGCACTCCCCATGGTAGATGCGAAAGAAAATGCAAAGAGATGCAACATCTCTTCGCAGCGCCAATGAGTCGAGCCGATCGGAAAGGACTCGGTCGTCGACGATTCGAGCCGCTCTGCGCTGGATGCGGTCAAGTGGAAGGAGCTGGCACTGGGGAGCCCCTGCCCAGAGATGGGAACAGTATTCCATGTGAGGCCGAACCTGCGCCTTGTAAAGTTGCAGGCGGTGTGCCGGCATGAAATACTGTCCCGCTCTGTTGAGCACGCCAAGCTTTTTAGAGGCCAATTTGGCCTTCTCTTCCAAGTGACCACGAAACTGCACGTCACTCGATATGTCGACGCCGAGGATTCCGATACCGGCTGCGGCAACCAGGGGAGTGCCTTGAAACTGAGGAGACACGACAAAGGGGTTCTTTTTAGCGGTAAACGCGCAAACTTGTGTCTTCTGAGGATTAAACTGGACTAAATTTAGTCGCCCCCAGTTCGAGACTTTGTCCAGCAAAGACTCGACTTCAGACACAAGTTTGTTCCGGTACTCGGAGACGTTTTCCCGAGAAATATTAGCACGGCCGGTGTATAAAGCATCACCAGTGCTGTCATCCGCATAGCAATGAATGTTACCATTTAGCAACATATCATTGATATGCAGAAGAAACAGCGTTGGTGATAGCACACAGCCTTGTGGAACACCAGCGTTAATAGGCTTGTAGTCAGAACATGCACCGTCTACAACGACCTTGATGCTCCGATCTGCAAGGAAGCTGGTGATCCAATTGCACAATTTCTCGGGAAGCCCATAGGAAGGGAGCTTCGAAAGAAGCGCTTTGTGCCAAACCCGATCGAAGGCCTTCGCAATGTCCAGACTAACGGCCAACGCCTCCCCCTTGGACTCTACTGCCTCCGCCCATCTATGGGTCAGGTAGACCAGAAGATCACCAGCTGATCGACCCCGACGAAAACCGTATTGGCGGTCACTAATCAGCTGGTGATCCTCAAGGTACCGGATGAGCTGGCAGTTGATAATGGATTCCATTATTTTGGAGAACAAGGAGGTGATCGCGATAGGCCTATAGTTGGACGGGTCTGAGCGGTCGCCTTTTTTAGGGATAGGGTGGACAAAAGCTGTCTTCCATGAATTCGGGACTACGCCTTGATAGTAGGAGTACCGGAAAAGACGCGTTAGGACCGGTGCCAACTCCGGAGCACACGTCCTCAGCACAATTGGGGGGATTCCGTCAGGCCCACTCGACTTCTGGATGTCCAGGGAGAGAAGTGCTTTGCGAACCGAGCGCTGTGAGAACAGTACATCCGGCATGGAGCACTCACACCGCGGGATGGTCGGCGGTGTTTTCCCCCCGTCATCAAGAGTCGAGTTGGACGCAAAAAGGGAGCCTAAAAGGTCGGCTTTGTCCTTTGCGTCATGGGCCAGTGAGTCGTCCTCCCTGTGCAGAGATGGTAGTGATGGCTTACAGAAATTCCCTTGGACAGCCTTGGCGAGAGACCAGAATGCACGGGTTCCCGAAGGAAGGCGAACTAGTTTCTCGCCAATTCTGCCTATGTGCTCTGACTTTGCCTTGGCAATAACTCTTTTGAAGGACCTGGAGGCAAAGTTATACTTCTTTTTTAGTATGCTGGTGTTTACATCCCGAGTCGCCGAAGCTGCAGCCCAGGCTTGATAACACTCCTGCTTACTGCGTAATGCAATCTTACAGGAGCGACCAAACCAAGGCTGAGATCTGCCTCCGATGGGTACCACAGATGATGGAATAAATAGTTCCATTCCCTGTAGCACCACATCAGTGACAGAGTCAGCAACAGCGCTGGGATCATCCGGCGAGAAGCAAACCCGCCCCCATGGGTAGGATGCAAAGAAAGACCGCATTCCGTCCCAATCCGCCGACCTGTAATGCCAAACACGGCGGCAACCTGCAGAACGCAACCGCGAAGGGAGCGTGAGTGGCACCATACTCCGGATCAGACAGTGGTCCGAAGAGCCGAGAGGGGCTTCGACGGAAACCTGATATCCGTCCGGATGAGAGGTCAGCAGAAGGTCCAACAGGGAAGGTGTATGATCCTCCACATCTGGAATCCGCGTAGGCGAAGTAACCAGTTGTGTCAGACCATTTGCCAAGGCAAAGTCATAAACAGATCTCCCCGCATGATCGGTTAAACGTGAACCGAGCCATTCGGCATGGTGGGCGTTAAAATCGCCAAGGATCACGATCTCTGCAGATGGGACCTGTTGTAGCAAGGAATCTGTAGTCATTTGGACGTGGTCGATGAGTCGGTCTGTTTCGGCATTACCGCTATGGGACCTATAGAGGCACCCGTAGACGCGCGGATGGTCGTCGCTGTCTACGCGTAGCCAAAGGATGGACAGGTCCGAACCTTCAAGACTGCCGAGGCGTCGAGAACAGATGTCCTCTCTGACATACACGCAAACTCCAGCCCGAGGCACAAAGGAGTGCTCCAGTTTGTACCCCGGGTAGGAGAGATACGAAATATCAGCCGGAGAGGAAACCTGCGTCTCGGTCAGGAAGAGCAAGGCCGGCTTCGCCGTCTCGAGATGGTAGTGGACGGCGTTTAGGTTAGAGTGAAGTCCCCTGATGTTGCAGAAATTCACGGATAGCGTGGCAGGGGTCGCCTTGGTATTGTTGCTCAGTTTGCCCCGAGCAGTTATGTTTTTGAGCGGAATTTTGCCCCCCCCAGAATACGCGGGGCAGCCTGAGCACCCACGCTCAGGATTGGAATAACATGGTCGTGGATGCTCAGCGAGGGATTCTCCAGGGGTACTGGTACCCTCCTGGGGTAGTCTTTTGTGTAATTCCGCTACCATGTTGATGGGGGGGGGGGGGGGGATTGGGCCTCCGGCCACCTGCACTCACCAGACGAAACGCAGAAGCAGAGCTTCTACTTCACGCCGGTATTCTATGAGGTCGTGGTACCAACCCGGCTCGAGCCGGCCCATACGTGCAACAGCAAAAACTGCTGCATGGCTCTACCACCGTTAAGTGAGTTGTTCTAATTTCGGGAGTTAATACGGGTAACATGAGTTTATTAAGTTGATTAACAAATTAATATATTTTGTACTTGACAGTTAACGACAACATTAAAAAGAAATAACTTTATTTGTTTGTTTCCAAGAGACCTTTATGGCCGTAGACGAGATGAGACTCTCATGATTCCTTAAATATGTCAAACTTAAATTATATTCCAACTGTCGATATTTCTAAAGGTATAAAATTAATAAGTAAGTTAAAAATATGCGAAAAATTCAAAAACACAACCACTGAGGCATTGTTTTGTGTATTTAAATATTTTAGAAATCGGTAGATTTTTATTTAAAAATGACACTTCTAAAATATAATGACAAAGTAAGGTCACCTCAGTGCCAACTAGCGACATCTGGTGGGCGGCAAATTTTTAGCTCATTAAAGTTGTAGTACAAATAACATTTTTCTTCATTGGACAGCGTGTGTGTGAGTGCGCGTGTAAGTACGCGTACGTGTGTGCGTGCGTGTGCTTGTGTTGAGGTGCGTGAGTGCGTGAGTGCGTACCAGCTTGGCGGTGGGCTTGCCGCCGCCGTGGCCCGCCTTGGTGTCGAGGCGCGCGTGCGGCGTGTGCTTGTGTTGAGGTGCGTGAGTGCGTGAGTGCGTACCAGCTTGGCGGTGGGCTTGCCGCCGCCGTGGCCCGCCTTGGTGTCGAGGCGCGCGTGCGGCGTGTGCTTGTGTTGAGGTGCGTGAGTGCGTGAGTGCGTACCAGCTTGGCGGTGGGCTTGCCGCCGCCGTGGCCCGCCTTGGTGTCGAGGCGCGCGTGCGGCGTGTGCTTGTGTTGAGGTGCGTGAGTGCGTGAGTGCGTACCAGCTTGGCGGTGGGCTTGCCGCCGCCGTGGCCCGCCTTGGTGTCGAGGCGCGCGTGCGGCGTGTGCTTGTGTTGAGGTGCGTGAGTGCGTACCAGCTTGGCGGTGGGCTTGCCGCCGCCGTGGCCCGCCTTGGTGTCGAGGCGCGCGTGCGGCGTGTGCTTGTGTTGAGGTGCGTGAGTGCGTGAGTGCGTACCAGCTTGGCGGTGGGCTTGCCGCCGCCGTGGCCCGCCTTGGTGTCGAGGCGCGCGTGCGGCGTGTGATTGTGTTGAGGTGCGTGAGTGCGTACCAGCTTGGCGGTGGGCTTGCCGCCGCCGTGGCCCGCCTTGGTGTCGAGGCGCGCGTGCGGCGTGTGCTTGTGTTGAGGTGCGTGAGTGCGTGAGTGCGTACCAGCTTGGCGGTGGGCTTGCCGCCGCCGTGGCCCGCCTTGGTGTCGAGGCGCGCGTGCGGCGTGTGCTTGTGTTGAGGTGCGTGAGTGCGTGAGTGCGTACCAGCTTGGCGGTGGGCTTGCCGCCGCCGTGGCCCGCCTTGGTGTCGAGGCGCGCGTGCGGCGTGTGCTTGTGTTGAGGTGCGTGAGTGCGTGAGTGCGTACCAGCTTGGCGGTGGGCTTGCCGCCGCCGTGGCCCGCCTTGGTGTCGAGGCGCGCGTGCGGCGTGTGCTTGTGTTGAGGTGCGTGAGTGCGTGAGTGCGTACCAGCTTGGCGGTGGGCTTGCCGCCGCCGTGGCCCGCCTTGGTGTCGAGGCGCGCGTGCGGCGTGTGCTTGTGTTGAGGTGCGTGAGTGCGTGAGTGCGTACCAGCTTGGCGGTGGGCTTGCCGCCGCCGTGGCCCGCCTTGGTGTCGAGGCGCGCGAGCAGCGGGCGCAGCTGGCCCGGCGCGCGCGCGGCGTGCTGCAGCGCGGCCGTGTACTTGAGCGAGTGCAGCGGCACCACGCGGTCGTCGTGGTCCGCCGACAGCACCAGCGTCGCCGGGTACTGCGCGCGCCCCGCTGCACACACACCCGTACACCCCCGTACACCACACGTACATTCACACAAACAAACACATTTTTTTATTCAATATACATTATAATTAATACTTATTGAAAAGCCCTCATTTATTTTATTTACCATTGGTTCCGAAAAAAACTCTGTCCTAGGAAAAACTAGCAAGAGAAACCCAGCGAGACTTTTTTTAAATAATAAAAAAAAAAACAGTTTACAATCATATATGTTACACAATTAACAACATACAACAAATTAGAAATAGCTTGATAGCAATCACCTCATTGCCAAAGTTTATTTTCACCCATAAATTCCTTAATATTAATAGAACCCTTTTTTTTAAAACTAGTAAAATTTTTGCATTTTGCGGTAGTCAACACCCGTTGCCATTATAGTGTATGCGTGTGCCCACTGCTGAACATAAGACTATATGATTATATACTCCCCTATGATTGCCTCATAGCGGAGTATTTACCATAAATATTTGTCACGCTTGGCGCGGGTTGGCAACCGTTTATTTTTAGTCGTTATTAGGAAGACGCTGCTGCCCATCTCCCGATTTGTTTCCCTCTGTCATCTCTTACACCACCATTACACGGTAACAATCACCCGCTACTTTGCGGAAATACATTGTATTAAACATGGCCAAAATTAATTAAATTTTATACGTAGCAAAGCCACGCTGCAAATATTTTAAAACTGTACCACAAATGGGTCAGCTTACCAAGGTACGACCACACTCTCAGAGAATACCAACGTAAAATAGCATCTCAATGCTACTGTGTTTAGTATGATGAGTGAAGAAAACCGAAGACCTGTTTTACTGAAAACGAGACATTGTATCCTTAGTCCTCGGAGATAACAACGTATCTGCATTTTAAAAAAAATAGCAATGCTATATACATTACTAATATTCCCAGTAACCACTCCTGGTAAGCTTGAAATGCTTGTGTTAGGAATGGTTCACGACAATAGTTGAATGGCGGATTCAAACCTGTGACTTATCAAGTTCGCGGCCCGCACCCAGCCATTAGGTTACTTTCGCTTTTGATTCTTAAATGAGGATAATCTATGGGCCACAGCAACCAATAACCATCAAGTGGACTGTGTGCTTGTTTGTCATCGTAATTCTATAAAAAAATATAACTAAGATTCGCGTAATTAAATAAGATCCTGTGTCTTACCTAGTTAATACAACCGATGTATTATCGATAGTGGTATTTTTTCCTAGTGTAGTATTGGGACTAGTGGTAAAGTGATAGTGCACCCAATTGAGAGAGGACGAGATGTCCTCTTCAAAATAGGTAAGATATATAATTTTTATTTTATCAGGCGGATATTAACTAATTAATTGTTAACATCTTTACATGCTGTTCACTACTACAACCCATCTCAAGTTGCCTCCCTGATTAAGTATCATCCTCTTGCCTATTTCTCCCACCAAAAAGCAGTGCTATCATCTGCAGTGTATAGAGAACCATTATAATTACAGCTGACTGCCTCGTTGGTAATTCTAGTGGTCGTTCAGATTCCCGGTCGAGCCAAAATCGTATCGTTACAAACCTTATCCCAAAGAGAAATACTTTTCATATTCGAATCAAATTTGATTAAATTAAAGACAATTAATTGTTGTAGCATCCGATAAAACATATTACTTGCACTTACCGTTGTCAGGTGGTTGTATGTTATGCAAAGGAGAGTACTTGAGCAAGTACTCGAATTGCGTCTTATTATCCGAGCTGCCGTAATCCGACACCCATGCGTGTCCGATCGTAAACTTCTGGAATCGCAGCATATCTAATACGCTGTGAACAAAACAATATAATAAAAAATTTCATCGTACAAACTTAACAACAGTCTAGAAAGAAAAATGATTTTATTTAAAAGTCCGGGGGTATCTACGGCCAACTACTAATAGAAGCGAGTTCAAAATTCTGTCGAAATAGCAATATTCTAATATAATATATAATATAATAGGGATACATTCGTTTTTATTTATAACCACTATATATTTATTGATATCCGCGCCTCGCGGGCACAAACATTCCAATAAATAGTAAAATTCTCTTTTGAATGTTGACTATTTGAGCTAATTTTTAGATTTTTTGATGTTTCGTTAGAAAATTTACTGATTAGTTAGTGAGTTTTTTAGAGATTTCTCTACAAGGCCTAGATCCCAAGTAGTGCTTTAGTGGCTACAGCTACTTTTACTCTCTGCGTCTTCAATTCTCAGATTAGGTTAAATCCACTGCCGATATACGTCTCACTGCTGGGCAAAGACCTCCTCTTAGTTCTGAGATCAATATGGAGCGATTATTTCTTTGGCCTGACCTACGTACCGGTGTAGTAGTCTGCTGTCTATCTGAATTCTGCCTTCACATTTCCTTGAAATACTTTATTGCCATTAGTCTGTTCAGAATATTTTCGAAATTTTGTTGTGTTTCGATATAACTACTAATAAATAATAAATGAAAAATTAACCTGTTTTCCATTTTTTGTTGTTATCATATAAATTGACAATATAGTCTATGTCCGATGCAGAAAACGTACAATGATTTTTATGCAAAACAAATACGGAGGAAACACGTCCAATATGATGTAAAAATGCGCAACATGCAATTCGCTTACTTTTTAAGGTAAATATAATAAAAAAAAACAAATTTAGGATAATGATTAGATAATCATTATCCTAAGGTTCCTAACTTTCTTCCAAATAATATCACAAATTATGCAAAAGACTGAATTAAAAAAAACTGATAAATTACGTTTGTATGAGTAATTCAACCTCCGCCACGCTCTTATGAGTAAAATTTAAAAATGTATCATCGTTTTGTAAATCTAAATGCAACTTCGTAAATTCACTTGGTGGGTAACTACAAGTTTCTTAGCATTTTCCGTAACTTAAGTAAAGCAAAGGTACCGCTATGCTAGAAGGTTTACTATATATACGGAGTGTTCTCACGCGACTAGGACAATACCAGCAATACGTTTGTTAAGTCAACTGCGAGCTCACATATATTAAATGATGGCTGCGCCGAAGAGTTCGGGCTAGTAGCTGATGCAGGAAGCTGATGGAGTGGGCCGCCGTTGAAACAGCCCTGCACTGTAAGCATGCGGGCGAATAGAAACTCGTCACTACAGATCGAGGCTATATGTACAGAGTTTTGTCACGTTTCTTTGACAATGTCGTTATTGTATTTAGTATGAACATACGAGGGCGGCACTGAAAATTTTGGAAATCAAGGAAGTGACACATTACTATTTAAAAATGTATTTATTGCTTTTCGAAGTGTTCTCCGCGAAATTTGACACATTTTTCCATATGATGGAACCAATCATTGAAGCAGCCATTCCATTCGAAAGTTGGGGTCTCCAAAATGGCCGTTTTGTAGGCGTCCACAGCTTCTTCAGGTGATGAAAATCTCTGTCCACGCAATTTATTCTTTATTTTAGGGAAAGTATAGAAATCATTAGGGCTTAGGTCGGGGCTGTACGGCGGATGGTCTAATAATTCTATGTTTTCTTGCTCTAAAAACTCTTTTGTTCTGTGTGCGGTGTGAGAACTTGCATTGTCGTGATGGAGGATGATGCGGCGGTTGCAGTTCTCTTTACAGAGTTCAGAAACGACCTGTGGCAAACAAATGCTAGCATACCATTCTGCATTAACCGTTCTTTGTCCCTCAAGAGGAATAGTTGTAACATGGCCGGTTTTGGAGACAAACGTGGCCACCATTTTTTTTGTAACACTCCGTGAACGAACAATTTTTGTTGGCTTTAACTCATTTTCGAACACCCAAACTCGTGACTGGTTTTTTGTTTCGGGTTCGTACGCGTATGTCCAGGATTCGTCACCTGATACGATGTTGTATACAGCATTTGAGGATCCTGCGTGGAATCTTTCGAGAGTTCTGACGCACCAAGTAACTCGCGCCGCTTTTTGCTCTTCACAGAGCGAATGCGGTATCCATCGGGAAAACAACTTTTTTACACCTAATTGTTCATGCAACATTATTTGTATTTGACTCATGCCAATGTCTAAAGTTGCCTGAATTTCGCGGTATGTCACATGTCGATCTTCCTCAATCAGCTTACGCACAGCATCAACGTTTTCTTGGGTGACTGCAGTTTTTGGAAGACCGAGTCAACTCAACGACTAAACAAGTTTGACAAAACCTTGTGACAAGACCGAGAATCTTTTTTTAAATAAATAAATGGTATTCGATTTTTAAAACCAAGGAGTTTTCAATTAAGAAGATTTTAATATACAGGAACAGTGGAAATATTCCATTCCCGATACTTTTAGTGCAGCCTATGTACTTATAAAGGCACACCAACAGAGTAGATACAAAGATATTATACGGAAAAGAGGTAAACAATGCATCCACCCTAAAATAACAGGTATGCACAGTATTTGTGATCGCACAATATGTAACTGAAAACAAAAAAAAAGTGAAAGAAACTTATAAATACCTTTACAAATATATATACGTATATACATATTGTGTGCTGAATGCATTCTGACATATAATACACACAAAGATTTTAATATATTTGTTAATTTTTTAACAATTTTAACAGATTTGTAATAATATGTAGTATTATGTCGATGTAGTGGTCGTAAACACACAAAAGGTTGCTGGTCATGAAATCCCGGGTTGGAACCCGGCTTTGTATCCCGGGTTGGATCTCGGATTGGAATCCCAGGTCGGGCCAAAATCAGTTATTGGGTTTTATATAAGAAATTTTCTTGTAGCAAGGAAGTTGGCAATTTTTCACCCCTGTGTCTTGAAAAGAACGTAAAGCCGTTGGTCTTGCGCTTAAAGTGTCTCCGGTTGTCTGTCGGATTACTGTCCCATCGGACCCAGGGCACCTGTGTTTGGGCATAAAATCGGGCACTATAATCGTGTCCTGCGCAGATAGCCACTCTACAGTGGTATAGTGTCAGTATGTGTAGCAGGCCGCCGTTGGAGCCGCCCTGCGCCGTGAGCAGCACCAGGTACTGTAGTGGTGTGTGCGGCTCACCCGACTTGTATGATGGCGGCGCCGAACAGGTCGGGGCGCTGGTTGGCGCAGGCGGCGACGAGCAGGCCGCCGTTGGAGCCGCCCTGCGCCGTGAGCAGCACCAGGTACTGTAGTGGTGTGTGCGGCTCACCCGACTTGTATGATGGCGGCGCCGAACAGGTCGGGGCGCTGGTTGGCGCAGGCGGCGACGAGCAGGCCGCCGTTGGAGCCGCCCTGCGCCGTGAGCAGCACCAGGTACTGTAGTGGTGTGTGCGGCTCACCCGACTTGTATGATGGCGGCGCCGAACAGGTCGGGGCGCTGGTTGGCGCAGGCGGCGACGAGCAGGCCGCCGTTGGAGCCGCCCTGCGCCGTGAGCAGCTCGGGCCGCGTGTAGCGCTCGGCCACCAGGAACTGCGCCGCCGCCTGGAAGTCGTCGAACACGTTCTGCTTGTTGAGCAGCCGCCCCGCGTTGTGCCACCGCTCGCCGTACTCGCTGCGCACACGTCACAACCCTCTCGTTTATATCTTACTCATTTTAATCTATATATTAATACTTGAAGGGAAACTTTGTACCCCTTATTCCTCACAAGTGTGAGATTTGGCAAGTTAAAGTTTATATAGAGGAGTGTAGAAACCTATTTATTATATATAATATTACTTTTTTAATGATCACATTCATTGTTTACATGCATAATGCTAATGTTATACACATAATAGTCTGTAGTCAAACAGTCACACAGAGTGGAGGTTGTGGCGAAAGAATTTATAAATGTTTCCAAGAAATGATGACTACTTAATTTTATTTGATTTTAAATATTTCTTATTCAATAGTATGGCAAGACAGTAAAGCGTATATTTTATATTTTTATATGAGGCTAACGATCCGGCCCGGCATCGCACGGGTGATTTCTGGATCTCGACAAAAGCGCCACCTACCGAATCCAAATGTGAATCTTAAGTCTAAACCATCTAGGGACCCATCCAAACACGCACAAAAAAAATATTCACCAAAATCGGACCAGCCGTTCTAGAGTTTACAAGCAAGACTATCGAATACATATTACTTTATATAAAAACATAAAAAATTTATGATTTGTGGTCGAATTTCAGCCGTTACTTAATTAAAATCTTTACTTGATTATATCTGAGCGTATTCAAGACAAGAATGAATTGGCTTTTGTTACGCTAAGATAGTACTTTTTGCTAAACCTGCGCCTAATAAATGTCACAAACGTGGTCCCATACTACTTGCATCCGTTACTTTCCTACATCTATTATCAGGTTATCACTTCATCTAGTGAAAAGCAAGTCCAACATTTCAGGTAAAAGTATATTTTTACAATGACACCACTGATCTGTACGCACTCTATCTCTGTACGTCCTCTGATGTGGTGAAGTACAAATACTTTAAAACTCACGTAACTCGTTTTGTTACCAGCGCCTAAATTACGATATCTCTCCGCGTTTTAACACGTTAGGAGGCTGGGACTCGAGAAAATTTCTTCCTCTTCTGAAGTCGCTTATGCTATTTCAGCTTATTGCTCCACTACATAACCGTTATCGTTATAGCCTATTAAAGTCCTCTGTTGAACATAAGGCTTTCCCCGTAGATTGCCTCATATATTTGCCATAGTTGCCGCGCTTGGCAACTGCAGTTTTTAATTTTTAGTCGTTATTAAAAACACGCTGCTGCCCATCTCCCGATTTAATTCCCTCTGTCGTCTCTTACGACACCAACGGGACGGTATGGGGTAGTGTATTTTTGAGTGAACAGTATTTGTTATATGTTAAGGAGTGGACTGTAACCACCGTCAGCCGCCACGGCGTAAGATAATCCATCAAACTACTTCGTTCTGTGGGTATCGATCGTAAAAGGCAACTATGGGAGAAGCTAGAAAAACCATTAGGTTTTCGATAAATGGCGGTAAAACATGGTTCAGCCATTACGGAGATTCAAGTGTACATATGCACAGACAACAACAACAACACAAACAGACTAGAAATTTGTTTACGACTTTACAATATCATAAATTATAATAAAAGATGATAATAATAATAGAAGACGACAGGGATCCTTACCCGCCACCTCGTATGTTGGGTATCGCCACGACACCATTGAAGTGCTGCATGAACACAAGCCTGGTGACGCTGAAGCTGGGCTGCACGTTGATGTTGAACCCGCCGTAGCCGTACAGCAGCGCGGGGTTCGAACCATCGCGGGGCAGATCCTATAATAGAAGATCAAAATTAAGTTCTACCGTTTTTGGCCGATAACTAGAATATAAAGTTTGTAGATCATGGAACTGTTCTCATTAGCATAACAGTATACCCAATTTTGTTTACATTGAGTAACTATGATTTGCATCTGCACAAAACAAAGATAAGAAATATTCGCTAATCCAATTTTGCTCATCATCTAAAATTTCTTTACAAATGCTGGGGAAAGAACCTCTCACAGAATACCAGCCGCAATAGGAACACACATAACATTTCTTTGTTAATAGTCACAATGTGGTGTATAGTAACAGGTAAATAAGATTCCCAACTCATTCCTTAGAGATTTATCTTGAATCTTAAATAAAGAATGGATAAAAGTTCTTATGGAACATAATGATTAAGTGGATTCAGTGCTTGGTTATCAGTTTTATCCAAAAATGAGACGTATTTTATGGGTGTTTACATAAAAAGTTGCGTGGCTAGGAAAACCGAAATTAATGCACTTTAATACATTGTTACGGATTTAATACATCAACACTTTAATACTTAATTTATATAAGAAATTAATATTTTATATAAAAATTATCTTCATCCTCGTAATCTTAGTTAACAACTATCTATATATTAGGTCCTTACATATGAAATTAGCGTTTTATCGTACTGACCACTTTGATCTGAAATATCTCCTATTTGGTTAAGAATTCCAAATTTAAATTTATAAATTCATTTAGCTGGTACATTTGAGTTTTGAAAACAGTCTTTCATTTGTTTTTTCCTCAATATTTTTTCTTTGGCGTCGCTTATTACCGCACGATGGAAAACATTAAATATCGGTATATTTACGAGTATGAGTTCTACCGTGGCGCCAGTGCTGCAGAAACATCGTCGATGTCGCAAAAAAAGCATGGTACGTTTTTGGCTTATACGATTTCGTTCTGGAAATTTCGAGCTTCAGAACCAACCCCGTGGACTTCCGGAGACCAAAGTGGAAAATGAAGAATTTAAGGCTATTGTGGAAGCGGATCCATCACAAAGCACTTCAGAGATAGCTGCAGGCTTCGAGGTAAGTGATAAAACTATATTAATCCACTTGAAGCAAATCGGGAAAGTAAAAAAACTTAAACAATGGGTACCTCATGAATTGAGTGAATCGAACTTGCAAACACGCGTCGACTGCTGCGGTACTTTGCTCAACAGACACAATAATGAAGGGATTTCAAATCGAGTCATTACTTGTGATGATAATTTAAAATTAAAAATTTTGTACAGCTGACTTCAATATAGGTTATTTAAGAATAACTTAATAACCATTGGTCTGACCTTGATCAAATTCATATGGGACCACACGAGAACTATCAGCTTTCATATAAAAAAAGAATCATCGAAATCGGTTTGCCCAGTACAAAGTTATGAGGTAACATATACTCGAATTGAGTACCGTCTCCTTTTTGGAAGTCGGCAGAAAAGTGGATACTGTACGATAATCGGAAGCGCTCATCGTAATGGCTGAACCCTGGAGACCCAGCCAAATCCTGCCCTAAACGAAAATTGACTCAGAAAAAGTTATTTGTGTTTGGTGGACTGGCGCCGGTGCCGTTCACTACAACTTTCTAAAATCTGGGAAAACGATTACGGCAGATATCTATTGTCAGCAACTGCAAACCATGAAGGAAGAACTAGCTACTAAACAACCTAGATTGGTTAATAGTTCTAGGCCACTGCTTCTTCACGGCAACGCAAGACCACACACTGTACAACAAGCAACCTCTAAGTTAGATGAGCTGCAATTGGAATGTCTGCGACATCCACCGTACTCCCCCCGGACCTTGCTCCAACAGATTACCATTTTTCCGGAATTTGGACAACTTCTTACAAGGAAAAAAAATTCAACTCCGATGCCGCAGTCCAAACCGCCTTCAAAGAGTTTATTGGTTCTCGCCCCCATGGTTTTTATAGTAAAGGGATCAATGAACTACCTATGAGATGGCAAAAGTGCATAGATAACAACGGTGCATACTTTGATTAATTAAATATATTTTACAAAAAAAATTGACTTTATATTCCACCCGTACAAAACGCCAATTTCATATCGACGGTTAAAAGGTAATAGGGTATAAGCAACAAAAACCAAATTGTTCAGGAGAGCAGTTTAAAGTTTGAAATTGCAGAAAAATGGACATAACTTTTTTATTTATTGTCATAACGTAAGAATATAAACAGCTCTAAAATCAACAAAAATAAAAGTATTTATTGACTTTTTTATTTATTTGATTCGATGTGGTTTTATCTGATTTTATGTCGCTTAGATCAATTGATCCTTGTTTCCATATGAGGTAATTTGGCATAAGTTACATCTACACAGAAAAAAACAAAGAGTTTAGAAGACTTAGCTACATTTTATATCCGTATACCAAGAGGTAAAAGGGCATAAGTCACATGACTGTAGAATAACTTAAATGGGTAAAGAGGGATACGTGACGATTCAGATCATTATGCGAAAAGGTAATGGAGCACAAGAAACAGTGTCTAGCAAAAACATCGTGAGTATGTTAGACATTAGCGACACTGTAAGTTTGTTGAAAAAAAGGTAACGTGGTACTTCCACACATCAAGATTTCTATACCAATAGGAAAACGAGAACATCCAACATACGGTATGATATGGGAAATTGGGTAATGTGAATTAAACGTCACGTCTTAAAAATTATAGATTAACAAACAACATGGTTCTCCTTTAAAATAAAACTTAAGTAATTGCATTCATTTAAAAGCTGTTAGTGTTACCCATCATCATCATCATCATTCAAACTAGATTAATAATGCTCTATATATTAAGTATAATCTGACCTAATATTTGATGTGATTAAATGAAAAAAAAAATACGTTTTTTCACTATTTATTAACAATTATAATAGAAAAAGTAGTATTCACGATGTACTTAGTATCTGAATAGTAACAAAAAAAAAGAAGTAATTTAATGAAACAATATAATTCACTTCCAGAAATAAAATAAAAATTAAAACTAAGTACAACTTTCCACTACGTAATTATAATTTTTGATAAAATAATAACAGTCTTCAAGGTAACAATAATAAAATTACGTATCTTGAAATATTTATTTTTACTTACAACTAAGCACCGTGCATTGTCATGCGCAGTGACTGTTCAGTCATTTACCGTGTACTTATTTAGCTACTATGATGAAAGTTTCATTGATAAAAATAATTAACAGCGGTAGAGCCACGCGGCAGCTTTTGCTGTCGCACGGATGGGACTACTCGAATCGGGGTGGTACCACGACCTCACAGAATACCAGCGTGAAGACGAGGTTTAGTTAGAGGTGCAGGTGGCCGGAGGCCCAATTCCCCCCCCCCCCCACCCCATCAATATGGTGGCGGAATTAAATAAAAGACTACCCCAGGAGGATACCAGCACCCCTGGAGAATCCCTCGCTGAGCATGAACGATCAAACTAATCCACTCCAGAGCGTGGGTGCTTAGGCTGCCCCGCGTATTCTGGGGAGGGGGGCAAAATCACGCCCGCGACTAAAACTGCTCGGGGCAAGCGGAGCATAACCCCTGTCACGCTATCCGTAAATTTTTGCAACATCAGGGGACTCCGTTCCAACCTTAACGCTGTCCATTACCATCTAGAGACGGCGAAGCCGGCCTTGCTCTTTTTAACCGAGAGTAAGGTGTCCTCTCCGGCTGATACTTCATATCTCTCCTACCCGGGGTATAAATTAGAACACTCATTTGTGCCGCGGGCTGGGGTTTGCGTATACATCAGAGAGGACATCTGTTTTCGACGCCTCGGCAGTCTTGAAGGTACGGACCTATCCATCCTATTGCTGCGCGTAGACAGCAACAACCATCCCCGCGTCTACGGGTGCCTCTGTAGGTCCCTTAGCCGTAACGCCGACACAGACCGACTCATCGACCACGTCCAAAAGGCTGCAGACTCCGTGCTACAACAGATCCCATCACAGATTCCATCAGAGATCGTGATACTCGGTGATTTTAACGCCCACCACGCTGAATGGCTTGATTCCCGTTTAACCGCTCATGCGGGTAGATCTGTCTAAATCTTTGCCTTGGCATATGGCCTAACACAACGGGTTACATCGCCTACGCGGATCCCAGATGTGGAGGATCATGTACCTTTCCTGTTGGACCTTCTGCTGACCTTTCATCTGGATGGATATCAAATCTCCGTCGATGCCCCTCTAGGCTCTTCGGACCATTGTCTAATCCGGAGTACGGTGCCATTCACGCTCCCATCGCAGTTACGATCTGCAGTTTGCCGCCGTGTTTGGCACTATAGGTCGGCCGATTGGGACGGGATGCGGTCTTTTTTTTGCATCCTACCCTTGGGCGCGGGTTTGCTTCTCTCCGGAAGATCCCAGCGTTGTTGCCGATTCTGTTGCTGATGTGGTACTTCAGGGTATGGAACTTTTTATTCCATCCTCTGTGGTGCCCATCGGAGGCAGTTCCCAGCCATGGTTTGGTCGCTCCTGTAAATTGCATCACGCTATAAGCAGGAATGCTACCGAGCCTGGGCTGATGCATCAACGTCTCGGGATGTAAATACCACCGCACTTAAAAAGAAGTGTAATTCCGTCTCCAGGTCCTTCAAAAGCGTCATTGCCAAGGCAAGGTCTGAACACATCTGCAGATTTGGCGAGAAGCTAGTTCGCCTTCCTTTGGGAACCCGCGCATTCTGTACTCTCGCCAAGGCTGTCCAAGGGAACTTCTTTCAGCCATCTCTTCCATCTCTGCACAGAGAGGTCGACTCACTGGCCCATGCCGCAAAGGAGAAAGTCAATATTTTAAGCTCTCTCTTTGCGTCCAACTCTATGTGACGGGGGGAATACACCGCCGACCATGCCGCGGTGTGAGTGCTCCATGCCGGATATGCGCTTTACACAGCGCTCGGTTCGTAAAGCACTCTTCTCCCTGGACGTCAGCAAGTCGAGTGGGCCTGATGAAGTCCCTCCCATTGTGCTGAAGACGTGTGCTCCGGAGTTCGCACCGGTTTTATCGCGTCTTTTCCGGTACTCCTACTCCCAAGGCGTAGTCCCGAATTCATGTAAGACAGCTTTGGTCCATCCGATCCCTAAAAAAGGTGACCGCTCAGATCCGTCCAACTACGGGCCTATGGCCATAACCTCCTTATTCTCCAAAATAATGGAATCGATTATAAACTGCCAGCTCATGAGGTAGCTTGAGGATCACCAGCTGATTAGTGACCGCCAGTATGGTTTTCGTCGGGGTCGATCAGCTGGTGATCTTCTGGTCTACCTGATCCATAGATGGAAGGAGGCAGTAAAGTCCAAGGAGGTGGCATTGGCCGTTAGTTTGGACATAGCGAAGGTCTTCGATCGGGTCTGGCACAAAGCGCTTCTTTCGAAGCTTCCTTCCTATGGGCTTCCCGAGAAATTTTGCAAATGGATCACCAGTTTCCTTGCTGATCGGAGCATCAAGGTCGTAGTAGATGGTGCATACTCTGATTTCAAGCCTATCAACGCTGGTGTTCCACAAGGCTGCTATCACCAACGCTGTTTCTCCTGCATATTAATGATATGTTGCAAACTAGTAACATTCATTGCTATACAGCCGACAGCACTGGTGATGCCTTATATACCGGCCGTGCCAATATTTCTCGAGAAAACGTCGCCGAGTACTGGGACAAACTTGTGTCTGAAGTAGAGTCTTTGCTGAACAAAGTCTCGGATTGGGGGCGACTAAATCTCGTCCAGTTCAATCCCCTAAAGACACAAGTTTGCGCGTTTACCGCTAGAAAGAAGCCCTTTGTCGTATCTCCTCAGTTTCAAGGCACTCCTCTTGCTGTCTCAGCTAGCATACGGAATCCTCGGCGTCGACATATCGAATAGTGTGCAGTTTTGTGTTCACTTGGAAGGGAAGGCCATACTAGCCTCTAAAAAGCTTGGCGTGCTCAGCAGAGCCAGACAGTATTTCATGCGGGTACATCGCTTGCAACTTTACAAAGCGCAAATCCGGCCTCACATGGAACACTGGCCTCATCTCTGGGCCGGGGTACCCCAGTGCCAGCTCCTTGCACTTGACCGTATCCAGCGCAGAGCGGTTCGAATCGTCGACGACCGAGTTCTTTCTGATCGGCTCGATACACTGGCACTGCGTAGAGATGTTGCATCTATTTGCGTATTTTATCGCATCTATCACGGGGAGTGCTCTGAGAAATTGTTCGGATTAATTCCAGCCGCTCAATTTCACCATCGCACATCGCGACAGAACTCCCGATACCATCCAAACCACCTAGATGATTGACGGTCCACCACTGTGCGATTTAGAAGATGTTTTCTTTCTCGCACATCTTCCTTGTGGAATCGATTAACACTAGCGATTCTTCCGGACCGATACGACTTAGGGACCTTCAAGAAAAGAGCCTACTCCTTTCTAAAAGGCCGGCAACGCATCTGCAATTCCCCTGGTGTTGCGGTTGTTAATGGGCGGCGGTAGTCACTTACCATCAGGTGAGCCGCATGCTCGTTTGCCCCTTCTCCAATATAAAAAAAATAATTATAAAGGGTAGGAAGGTTAAAGGTCTTTAAAAGGTATCTCCTGTAGATTAATTAAAGTAGGTCTTTGGTACGCAATAACTTGAAGAAAATTAAGGTACTGCGTGCGCGCAATCGACGGATTTTTGAATAAGCGACTTTCTAAATAGCTGCTTGATTGTAACAAAGTGACACAAATTGGCGTAAGCACCAATTAATAAATGGTCACTGTAAAGTAATACGATATAAACGACAGAGTTGTATTAAAATAATAAATGGTAGTAGGGTATAACCGACATTACAATATCAAATTTGATTATAGTAATTGCGTATTAGCGACAACTGTGTGGTAAACTTGTAAATAGTAGTAAAGTATAACCGACTGTTCAATATTAAATTAGATTTTAGTAATTGTGTATAAGCGACAAGTGAATGGTAAACTTGTAAATGGTAGTAAGATATAAGCGACGCTTAATATTTGTGACGACAAAGGTAAAGAGGCATTAGTTCCAACTTTCAAAACAGGTGCTAATGGTAAAGAGCAGTATGCGACCAGAATCTATACACCAGTGAGAAGTAAAAATACATAACCGACTTTAAACCAGAAGTGATGCTATTTTTACAGGGTTAAAAGCGCCTTAAGGGTAAAAAAGGCCTAAAACTCGGTCGGTTATACCGAAATGACACTTCGTAAACGCAATTTTTTGCTTGGTCATAAGCAACAAAAAAGTCTTTGTAGAGCCATGGGAGTAAGCGCATTCGAAAAAGTGGAAAATTTTAAGTAGCTTGGCATTCAAGACTCATTTTAGACCAAAATGTCGCTTATGCCCTATTACCTTTTAACCGTCGATATGTAAGGAACTAATAATATAATATAATATGTTGGGACATACCTTTTTAGAAACAATAAACATTGGGACCTTGGTGCCATCCTTACTGGAGTAGAATACTTGCTTAGCTTCATATTGCGATGCATCGAAATCTTTCACTTTCACTTCTCTGAACACCTGTAAAGTTTTAAAATTGTCTTTTAATTATTAATATTTATTTTTAACACCCGACGAAACCAGAGGGGTGTTATATGTTTGTAGTGTGTATCTGAGAGTCTGACTGTGACATCATCTCCGAGCTCCTGAATGGACGAACCGATTTTGATTAAGTTGTTTTAATCGAGATCGTTCTTAGATATGTTTCACTAAAATCTTTTCAGTCGTTTGAAGATTATCAGCTCTTTTTGTGTCGTTAAGTTATATACATAACTATTTCTATATTTTTAACTGTTTTTTAGACTATTTTTTATGTATTAAATATATGTCCGAGGTGAGTTAGATTTGATTGATTTTTAATTTTTTTTTAATCTTGTTCTCAGTAACAGTCCACAGTTGAACACAGGCCCATACTGTTATCAATCGGAAGCCAGGACTTCTATCCGTTCTTTCTTTACTTACATTAGTCGCCCCTTACAACAGGAAGTAATTAGGTAATGAATTATCTCAAGCCGACTCCTACAAACAATCCTATACATACATACAATCATATAAGTACATACATACAAGTGAAACTAACGTTAGAATAAGGAATTCTTTCATGCATAGAGTTTTTACATTTCTTGGTCCTTTTCTGTATAATCAAGTTAGTGCAATTTTTACATGTATCCATTAAACATGGCAAATTTGTAAAAATGCAATTCAAAAATGGTTACAAAATTTGTCATAATTATGATGATACGAAAAAGTTGCAGATTACTTAGTTATTTTATGAGGCATTGTTTGAATTAATTGTATATATGTACGTAGGACCATTTTTTTAATAATTTCAAATGTTATTATTTAATTACTGAAAACTAAATTTAAAGAAAGAAAGAGAAATTAAGATATGATCTGAGTTCACAAGATTTAAAAATTTCTATATTTGTTTTTAGTGTATTTAAGGTACTGGTGGACGGATAGAAAAATGTAGGAATTGCTTACCGTGGGCTTGTAGGGCTGCTTTTTAAAGTCGACGTGGTAAATGATGCCAGGAGTAAGGAACGACATGAAGTGATAGAATATCTCCGATTGCTCCTTCTTACCAGAGAATCCCACAATAGAACCAACGTCCAAGTCAAACGTCTGCATCATTTCACCAGTCTTCATGCTGTGCAGTTGTAAAACGCTCTAGAAAAGGAAACGTATTATAATTTAAAAAAAAACAACTTAGCAGCCAGCAATTCATATATTAAATTAATGATAATTTTCCTCCAGGTCGAATAAGGGCATCCACGACTTTTTCTGCCACTAGGGCGGCGCCACTTAAAAGTGAGTGAGAGAATATTTGACAAACTTCGTAGCAGGGAAGTTAATTTGTTCGAATAATGTCAAACTTAATGTTTCTTTCTGTACTATTAGCTATATTTTATATTATTAAAATTAAAAATAAATAAACAAAACCAAAGATATTCATAAAAGTAAGAAATTTAAAAGTTAAAATTTGTGCAAAAATTAAAGAGCAAACCACTGAGGCATTATTTTGTGTATTAATATAATCGTCTAGAAAGTGATACTTTTATTCAAAACTAACTAAATTAAATGACATTGTGTAACAAAAAACTTTACCTCAGTGCCAACTAGCGATGATCTGGTGATCGGAATATTATTAGCCTTCATTATTTAAAAAGTTTCGTTACCACTTCTATTATTTCCATTTGCATTTAACTTAAAATAGAATTGGTTGACGTCAGTAGTCGAATGGCGGACCCTTCGTTTTATACTTTTAAACATTAGGCTACTGTCGCTTTTAATTTTGGTCACAGCGACCATTCTCAATGGAGATTAACCATCTGCGTAGTGCACAAGAGCACTCTCTATTCCCTTACACCTATAGTTCAATGGGACATCAAATTGATACGACTGGAGAGATATCAGTGCGGGACCAACGGTAAGACGTGCTATCCAAAGCATGGCAGTTACTGATCCTGACTTCGCGCTGTTGCTGACAATTTCCTGACAGAAAAACCCATTAACTCATTTTGTTCCCACCCGGGATTATAGACCGGGACTACAAGATCAGTAGCGGCGCTCGCAACCACTTGTCAGTCAATAAAAAAATACATCTTTGTGTTATTCTCTCAAATACGAACTATAGCAAAATAATGTTTCCTTAACACCTTTCACGACCCTATACTCTAATTTGTGCGATAATAAGAGGTAAAGAGTAGCAGCCTATATACATCCATAGAAGAGTTCGTCGCGCTGCCCCATTGTGTGTTGACTATACGTCACACATCATGCATAGCACATGCTTTTTTAATTTTATCAGACATACAGTCGACCACAAGATTTTAAATTTGATCTAATCCGGTCACAATAACCAATCATCTTCTTATCTATATCTTATGTATATTTATCATGAAAGTACATTTAACATATATCTGTATCAAAATAGATTCGAGGTTTAGAATGTACGTTGAATGTAGAGTTAACTTACCTTTACATCTCTGACATAGTGAATGACAAGTTTATCATTATCCACTGCAGAAGCCCAGTCCAAAACATCTTTTGGATGTTCCTATAAAAAACAATTAGGGAGTATGGTACAAAAAGTTACAAATATATTCTCGATTCTTATAGAACTATATATAAGCCAAACCAAACAAATGCATTTTTGTTTGCCATTACAGAATATTCCAGTGATGAACATAGGCCTCCCCATAGATTGCCTCATGGGGAGAGATTTGTCATAGTTGCCACGCTTGGCAAGTGGGTTGGCAACCGCAGATTTTTAATTTTTTTTAATACAGTTGCTCAAAAAGTGGCGTATTGCAGGGACGTATAGCGTTCGGGATGTGGCCTATTACATACTCGTGCTTTTTCTTTACCTTTTCCGAACTCGTGCGTTTTCTTTCCCAACTGTCTAAATAATGTCTATTAAAAAGAAAAAACCAACAACGAAGTTTCTACTAAAAAAAATTCATAGAAGTTTTTATGATTCATGCAAATATTTCTAAAAAAAAGCTACTAATGTGTTTCAATATCAGATTTAATGATTTGATTCAATAAGTTAGGTAAGGTTTCATTTCATTTCATCTCATTAAATTTAATTTTCATTTCATATCAATAAAAAAATCTACTGAAGACTTGGCTGTATGGGCATAGTTCCCTTTGTCTACCCAGAATGGGTGAAGAAAACAAAAAAATCTCTGCTTGTACTCTTTTACGGTTGGCGCCATTTTCCAGAAATGTTCTTTATTAAATTGCTTCATTTTTTCGCAACTGTATTAAAAATAGTTGTTCAGTACACGTGCGGAACCGTCATTGCAACTTGTTCCGACTGTCAACCCTCACCTTCGGCTGCGCCTTGGCTTGGGTAGACATTTGTCGGAACTCTTTGCAATGACAGGCTTTCCGCAATCGTAATGAAATATACTATTTACTGGCAGAAAATTCTATTGTTATTTAAAATGTAATTTGTTTTTGTATTCCAAATTTAAATAACGGAAGATGTAATAAACTTATACGAGTAAGGCCAACTAACTTGATTTATTATAAAGCACGAGCTGGTGGTACCCGGCCCATTGCTGCTGCAGAAGTAATAATTGTGGATATATCATTTTAAATTTGGAAGAGTTATATTATTTAATTAGGAATGATAATACCTACATTCATCGAAATTGAATAAAATTGCCGGTACGATACGCGCGCCACCTACTGTAAGTTGCACTATGCCTATAACCTTCACGCAAGTGCAAGCTATAAGTTGACAAAGTTTTAGCGCAATTTGATGAATAGTAAGGATAAAAAACGAACAAACAAACATTCATTTTTGTATATTACATATTATTTTTTGATATATTAAATTTTTTGTCGTTTGACGGAAACTTCTCAATTTAAATGTTAAGTTGTAGGCTCTCCATGACTTACAGGTATAAGGGTTTTCCAGTTCTCCTCAGCAGGGTTGTTTAGGTCGATCTGGATGAGCTGGTAGTTGGGAGCGTTTTTGTTCGTGCGGAAAATGCACACGGAGCCCTCGTTTGTGATGTACTGTGAATATGAATGAAATCTTTATATTGATTAATTATTTTTTGTGGTGTTTATACAATTTTGCAAAAGTATTAATATGTTTGCAAATGTGTATATATATCAAATTATTTTAACAAACTAAAAAAATTGTACTTAGAAATTATGGATCAAATATGTTTAAAAAATCAAAGAGGCTTTGTTAACAATGTTACAGGTCTAATGCATTTTTTAAATCGTAATTTGCAAGCATGAAATTATTAAGCGTTTACTACAGTGACCAGTAATTTTGACTAGAAGATCCTTTTGACTTTTAATAATAAAAATGTTGCTAGTAAATTAGTTAATTTTATATATTTTAAGACTGATTTTTCAATCGTTAGATAACAGATAACTTGACTGAATATAAAAGTGAAACAAATGAATTATTTTATTCATATATCTGTACATTACAATTTGCTTATGCTTATGTTGCATTTTATCCGGTTAATTAACTTTAACTGAGGATTGTAAAATCGGACCTTATTCATTTAAAAAGGGATAAAATGAATATACTCATACATATTTAAAAAAGTATTTAAAATTTAGAATCCATTTATGAGTATTACAAAAATTGGCAAAATTTTTCACTGTCAAAAGCTATGTATATTTAACTTATTTTATTTTGTTATTTAGAGTCTAACATTGGCTTACAAATTTCAACAAAAAGGTCAGTAAACATATAAGACAGTTATAATAGTTATTTATTAATTTCAGACATAATACTCATTTATAAAGTATAATATTTTTGCTGCATTGTTGTCAGTTGACAACAACGCAGCAGATATATTTTTAAAGCATAACGACTACATACAATTTTTATAAATATGGAATAAATCCAGGGAAGTAATGTGATAATAATTCATTTGTAATAATAATTCAAAAGTGATTATATTTAGGCCGTAAATGATTGTGTTTCAGGGAAAGATGCGGCGTACAGCACATTTCAAGTCAATATGAAGCTATGTAATATAAAGACTTTTGAGTGCTGTAGAGATCTGTTTGGATTTTTTAATGAATATCTCCGCTCCGCTACATTCACAGCCGGATTACCTACATCCTATAGTATCAAAATTGTACCGACAGCAGCCTGTTTAGGTAAAAGAGGATTACATATACATATTAAACGATGCCATAACAAAAGTATTTCGGCTTCACAGCCTACCATAGAAATTTATAACTCTACTAGCTGACCAGGCAGACGTTGTTCTGCCCTTTCCAAACGACTATTTGCTTTCCCAAAAAAAAAAAAACTCCTGAAATTAGCAATAAAAAATTGAGGGTCACTTATCGGGAAAAAAACTATTCTATCTCTCAAGTTGGACCGAACTGCACACAGTCTGCAAAATCTTTTTGAAATCGGTTCTAACTGTTGAATACTTACAGCAACACGTGGTGGTTATACTACTAAATTGTAGCTTATATTAAACGTTTGTATTTTTAACATAGCGTCATCCGTAGTGATTATATTCTCTTTGGCGTCATCTATTATATATTTACTCAATCCAGTCAATAGATATCGTCATCTGACAGAATCGTTTGGAGCTGACAGATAATTGTGACTGTCAAATAATAGACAAATAATTTTCAATAAAATAATATTGTATTGCGACTATAGACTGAGATGTAAGCTATCCTATCTTTTAAGTTGGACCAAACTGCACATTGACCAAAAATTTCATTGAAATCAGTTCAGTAGTTTAGGAGTCCATCGCGGACAAACAACGTGACACGTACTTTTTATATATAAAGATTAGTAGTTCCTCTAATGACACAAATTTTTCCCTTTTTTCGCAGCAAATTTACAATTACCATCGTAATGTACCAGTCGTTAAAAGAATTCCTAGAGGTGCGAGAATGCAGCTTGCTAAACATTGTCATGCACTATACAAAATTGTTTCACTAATAATGTAAAGAGTTGGCAAATATTATTTACTTTCACGTATGTTTATTTTGATAAAACAATAAATAAATCAATTACGTTTCAAATAAAAGAGACATGTTTATAAATTTAGATTACCCAATTAATACTCATTTATATTGACCATTTGATTTAAAAAAAATAGTCGAGTCGAAAGTAATGGATGGCGACTTAAAAGATGCATCTCGTATTTTATTCTCAGAGGATATCTTGGGTCCTCTTAATGTCGAAACTCTTGAAAGCCTTCGGCAGGAGCATCAATTTAGCTTGCAGGCATATAATCTCCAACCTTAAGACAAAATTTCAGCCTACTCAACTAGGCTTTGGCACTAGAGGTGGCTGTGAGGCGACGATCCATTCAGTGCGTACATTTTTAACAAACTCTGATGCTGATCGATAGGGTAACCTTGCTGAAAGAAGTGGCTAACAATAGTGTAGTGGATAACAAATTTATCATTACGTTTGGCAATATAACAGTAAAAATACTAACTTGTTTTACGAAAAACATTTTATCCAAAAAAAGTTAACCAACGAAAACAGTGGGATATTCCGTTGGTACAGAGCGTGCAGGAAGATTTGTTTCATAATTTCCATAGTGACCAACATTAGGCACGCCTTCTAGTTGTTTCGACTAAGGAATCTAGTCACTGGTTACACGCTTTACCATCAAGTAATTTCGGCACATTACTTGATGGGGAAAGCTTGCGAATCGCCGTAGGAATGCGACTAGGAGCGGCGATTTGTCAACCCCATTGCCCCTGTGGTAGCAGCGTCGACAAGTTTGGGCTCCACTCCACATGTAAGAAAAGTGCTGGTAGGTTTTTACGGCACGGTTCTTTGAACGATGTCATCCGAAATGCTCTTGCCTCTATAAATGTTCCCTCGGTGTTAGAGCCTTGTGGAATATTTAGAGACGATGGCAAGAGACCCGAAGGTATGACATTGGTCCCTTGGGAGAGAGGTCAAGCCGTAGTGTGGGATGCTACTTGCATAGACCACTCTGGCGGTCTCTCATCTCAGGGATACCTCGTTTAGATCCGGGGCGGCATCAGAGGCAGCTGAACTGAGTAAGTGGCGCAAATATGAGTCTTTGAGAAATGACTACATATTTGTGCCATTTGCTGTAGAGACTATCGGTCCGTGGGGTCCACGTGCGGTGAAGTTCCTAATGGAACTCAATCCGCGGCTGATCGTTGCTGGTGGTGATAAGAGGGCTGGTTCTCTTCTCGCTCAAAGGCTAAGTATAGCCATTCACCGGGAAAACGCAGCCATCGTTCTTCGCACGATACCGCGGGGAGTAGGACTGTATGATAATTAAGTTACTAGTTTTAGTTTTTTTTAATCAGTTTTTAATATTGTATATAATAAAATATTGTATATTATGTTATGTAAATAAACGTTTTTCAAGTTTTATGAGTATTATAATTGTTAAAGCGGAATCAGACGGTTCATTTTACGTTCATTTGCGTCTTTCATTCGGCGACGTTCACTGGAAATGAAACGTTTTTAACACGGAATGAAAGAAAAGCGCCGAATGAATTCATTAGTGAATTGATCCAACAATATTGGATATTGGCATTCGGCATCATTCACCCTCACTTCAAATGACCGAAAGATTAACAGGTTGAACACTGGGAGAACGTTCAGTCGGGTTGGGCCATTTTTTGTCGTGTCCTGTAGTAGATGAAAGTCAGGACAACTGTCGTGGTAAAATGGTAATCAAGTGGAGTGTTTTTGGACAATTTTAAAAATTATCAATGTGTTTGGAACTACAAAACTTGATGAATACAAAGACAAAATAATACGGGCAAACGCTATAAAATTTCTAATTACTTATTTAAATTTAGAGGCTATTGAAGAAGACATTTAACATAAAGTAAAGGCTTTAAGGACCCGCTACACAACAGAAAACCAAAATAAAGCAATCTACAAAAAGTGGTTGCTCTTGTGACGATGTTTATGTACCGACTCTATACTGGTTCATACCTGCAGAATTTTTAAGCAGTGTATGTGTAGTTAAATGATCACAAATTAAACAAATTCCAAGACGCACGACGTCATTCGCCGATATTTAAAGAAAAGAGCAGGTGAATGTTCTTTTCTATGTTATTTCAGCTAAGCTGTGTGAACATAGAATGAAACAAAAATGAAGCATTAACTCGGGTGAACATTCTTTCGAGTGAATCGTTTGTAATGACACAGACTCAAGGTCAATTGTTATCAAATGATTTAATAGCGGAAATATTTTTGTGGTAGGTTGTAAGGTAATTGTTGAACGTTGGGTGTTAGGGTACCTCGTAGTCGGCCTCGAACTTGTGCACGATCTGCGTGAGCGGCAGCAGGCCGGTGGGCTGTGCGGCGGGCAGCGCGGCGAGGTCCGCGAAGAACAGCAGGTTGTCGCGGCAGTCGCGCACCGGCGACACCACCAGGTAGCGCCCGCAGTCCGACACCTCGGCGCCGCTGCCCACACACACACCTCGCGTCACTCTCTTATATCCATATAGTATAACACAATCCTTAATGGCCGTTTTACTTCACATACTATTATAAACACATAACTGCCGCGTTGCTCTAGTAGTTGTAGTATTGCGACTGCTGATCATGAGCTCCCGGGTTCGAATCCAGGATCGGACCAAAAAATCAGTTTTGAGTTTTTCCATCAAGAAATTTTCTGTAACTGCCCAGAGTCATGAAGTTAGCGGTGTCTCACCCCTAACGTAAGCACGTAAAGCCGTTAATCCTGCGCCTGAACTCTCTCCGGTCTGGAGGACATTATTACTTTCATATAAACATATAAATAACACATAAAACCACTGAAATTTGTCGACAGTGTCAAATCCACATCGAACAGCTATATTTTATATTAATATAAAAATAATTAATTATTACGAAAATTACGCAAGTTTGCGTTTAAAATAATTATGATCTCTTATAACTACGTAACACGCACAGTAATTTGTGGATAGCGTCATGATATCACGAGTCGATAGAGGTGTGTCTATCGGTGCTGTGAGACCGAATTGCCTTTACAAGCCCTAACACTAAAAAACCATAAAAATTAAAGGGAATGATATATCTCAACGTTAAATCACGTGATTATTGTTAATTTTTTCATTATTATAGTTGTTTATAAGCATTAACGATTGTTGAAAGTCCACTTTGCTAGCCCCGCCTAGGACACGGTCGGTGAAAGTCAAAGAGCTCACCATCAGCAAACCTGTGCACAGCTTTTACATTCTATACGTGCACTATCACAATAGAACTATCTAACTGAAGTTTCGCTTCACGTAACCTATACGTGCACTATCACAATAGAACTATCTAACTGAAGTTTCGCTTCACATAACCTATACGTGCACTATCACAATAGAACTGTCTACCTGACGTTTCGCTTCGCATGACTTCAAATGTAATGTGTAACACCTGCAAAACCAAACTACAAAACAATTGACATAATAATTAATATTCATTTTATTGTTATTAATTTTGCCGTGCGTGTAGTGGCGGTTAAGAATATCCACTACCCCATATCTTTCCGTGGGTGTCGTATAAGGCGACAAAGGGAAACAGGCAGGAGATGGGCAGCAGCACCTTCCTGATAACAGCAAAAATTAGAATAAAAAAACTGCGGTTGCCAACCCGCTCGCCAAGCGTGGCAACTATGGCAATATACCCCCCATGAGCAATGACATTAATAAACGGCCCCCAGTCCCCGGCGGCCCCGCTATTCCTGGCTACGGTGGCGACCATGGTAACGGCGGGGCAGGGGGTGCTAAGAATCTCCGGTGGAGATTCGGTTGCCACCTAAGACGACTCGACCTGGCAACATACAACGCACGCACCCTGAGGACTGACGGGAAGATCGTGGAGCTGGAAGAAGAGATAGACAAGTTACGCTGGCATATTATAGGATTATCCGAAGCCCAAAGAGAGGGGGAGGACACGGTAATTCTCGAATCCGGCAACTTGCTCTATCACCGGGAGGGCGACCATCTGTCCCAAGGAGGTGTCGGATTTATCGTCCACTAGTCTCTCGTTAACAACGTTATAAAGATTGGGGAGTGTCGACGAGGGTTGCGTACCTTATACTCAGAATCACCAAACGGTATTTTTTTTATAGGATAAGGGTGACAAACGAGCACACAGTCCACCTGATGATGTAAGTGGTTGCTGCGGCCCATAGACATCTACATCTATCCTCGTTTGCGAATCAAAATGCAGATGCGTTGTCACCCGTGAGGACTAAGATGGAATGCCTCATTTCTAGTAAAAAGGGCCTCCGGCCACCTGCACTCACCAAGCGAAACGCAGAGGTAAACCTCTACTTCACGCTGGTATTCTGTGAGGTCGTGGTACCACCCCGCTTCGAGCCGGCCCATCCGTGCGACAGCAAAAGCTGCCGCGTGGCTCTACCACTGTTAGAGTGGTAGTGATAGTGAAAGGTAGTGAAAGTCATACAGGTTTACGCACCAACCTCGGCACACCCCGATGAGGAGGTGGAGGAAATGTATGAGGATATCTCTAGAGCCATGAATTCCTCCAAAACCCAATATATGGTGTTAATGGGAGACTTCAATGCAAAACTAGGCACAAGAGAGAACGGTGAGCTGAAAGTAGGGAAATTTGGAATAGGGCAACGGAACCCAAGGGGCCAGCAGCTGGCCGACTTCATGGAGAAAGAGGGACTCTTTATGATGAACTCTTTCTTCAAGAAGCGGCCCCACAGGAAGTGGACCTGGTCGAGCCCCGACGGTTCGACAAAAAATGAGATTGACTTCATTATGACGACCAGACGACAACTGTTCAGTGATGTCTCAGTGATCGCGAGGGTGAAAACCGGCAGCGATTACCGAATGGTTAGAGGCACACTGAACCTAAATGTTAAGTTGGAGAGGTCTCGTCCGATGAAGTCAACGCTCCGTCCCCCTCGTGCTCTAATCCAAAGTCCCGAAACCTTTCAGCTCGAGCTACGCAACCGTTTTCAGTGCCTAGAAGACTGCAATGAAGTGGACGATATGAATGACAAGCTCGTGGAGACTGTCCATGCGGTCGGAGCTAAGTTCTGCAAGACCCACTGCAGACGAACACAAAAACTCTCCGATCACACTCTCAATCTCATGGCTGTTAGACGGGCGATGAAGCTACATTCTTCAACAGATTTGACTGCATACAGGCAACTGAACAGACATCTCCAAATCCATGCGGCGGGACTTACGCAACTTCAATACAGCTTGTATTGAAGAAGCGATCGAGCGGAACCAAGGCTCCAAAGTCTTTGCCAGAGATCTGTCTGCCAGAAAGAGCCAACTGTCAAAGCTGAAGACAGGGTGTGGCAGCATCGTTTTCGGGGCACCTGAGATTTTGAGTGAGATTGAGAGGTTCTATGGGCAGCTGTACACGTCATCGTTGGAGTCACACGCAAGTGTGAGTAACGATCCAAGAGCGAGTCTTATCCGACACTATTCCGAAGATATTCCGGACATCAGTCTGAGCGAGATTAGAATGACATTAGATTAGAATGACATAGAGATTACAATGACTCTCCAGCACCTTAAAAACGGCAAGGCCCCAGGCGAGGATGGAATTACAGCGGACTTTCTGAAAGCGGGTGGAAGACCGGTACTTGAAGTCCTTCAGAAGCTCTTTAATTCCGTCCTCCATGGTGGCGTTACACCGGAGGCGTGGAGCAGAGGTGCGGTGGTCTTGTTCTTCAAGAAAAGTGACAACGCTCTCTTGAAGAACTACAGACCGATTTCCCTTCTGAGCCGCGTCTACGTGCTGTTTTCGAGAGTCATTACGAATTTTCTCGCGCGCAGGCTTGACGACTTCCAGCCTCCCGAACAAGCCGGTTTCCGAATGGGCTTTAGCACCAAAGACCACATACATACCTTTCGACAAATTGTACAAAAGTCCGAGGAGTACAATTTGCCACTATGTCTGGCGTATGTGGACTATGAGAAAGCCTTTGATTCCGTCGAAATTTGGGCGGTGCTGCAGTCCCTTCAGCGGTGCCAAGTTGACTGTCGGTATATCGAAGTGCTGAAGTGTTTGTACAGTACAGCTACGATGGCTATCCGAGTACAAAACCAGAGTACGAAACCTATCCGATTGCAGAGAGGTGTAAGACTGGGTGACATTATATCCCCGAAACTCCTCACCGCTGCATTGGAAAACGTTTTCAAGCTTCTGGACTGGAAAGGATACGGTATTAACATCAATGGCGAGTACATCACTCACCTTCAATTTGCCGACGATATAGTCCTTATGGCAGAGTCGCTGGAGGACCTAAGCGCCATACTCAATGACCTCAATAGTGTCTCCCAACGGATAGGTCTTAAGATGAACATGGACAAAACAAAGATCATGTTTAATGTCCATGTCACACCTATGCCGGCAGTTGTTGGGAGCACTAAGCTCGAAGTTGTTGACGAGTATGTTTACCTGGGACAAATAGTCCGACTAGGTAAGTCCAATTTCGACCGAGAGCTCAATCGACGGATTCAACTCGGCTGGGCAGCGTTCGGGAAACTACGACACATCTTCTCGTCAGACATACCTCAAAACCTTAAAACAAAATTGTACAACCAGTGCGTGTTGCCAGTGATGACTTACGGATCTGAGACGTGGTCCTTCACTGCTGGCCGTATGAGGAAGCTCAAGGTCGTTCAGCTAGCTATGGAAAGGGCTATGCTCAGGGTTTCTCTGCGTGATAAACTTACAAATGAGTATATCCACAGTAGAACCAGAGTAACCGACATAGCCCAACGGATTAGTAAGCTGAAGTGGCAGTGGGCCGGCCATATAGCTTGAAGAACCGACAAGCGTTGGGGAAGAAAGGTTCTTGAGTGGCAGCCTCGTACCGGTAGGCGAAGTGTAGGGCGACCCCCCACGAGATGGAGTGACGACCTGGTAAGACATGCAGGAAGTCGATGGATGCAGGTGGCTCAGGACCGTGCTTTGTGGCATTCCTTGGGGGAGGCCTATGTTCAGCAGTGGACTTATGAAAGGCTGTATTGAATGAAAAAAAAATTATGTTGTGAACGTATTTCATTTAATTTTCCTTTAAATAAAAATAAAATAATGATTTTTTACATAGCGATGTGACATAATACGAGGGCTGCACTAAAAGTATCGGGAATAGAATATTTCCACTGTTCCTGTCATATTAAAATCTTTTTAATTGAAAACTCCTTGGTTTTAAAAATCGAATACCATTTATTTATTTAAAAAAAGATTCTCGGTCTTGCCACAAGGTTTTATCAAACTTGTTTAGTCGTTGAGAAAATGGAATTGACTCGAGAAAATTCAAGAGCGATGATTTATTATGACTTTCGAAAGTGGTTTAACAAAAAAACAGTGTGTTGACCGGATGATTTCTGCATTTGGTGATGAAGCCCCATCCAAATCCACAATTTATCGCTGGTTTGCTGAATTTCAACGTGGACGTGTCAAGCTCAGTGATGATCCCCGTCAAGGTCGTCCAAAAACTGCAGTCACCCAAGAAAACGTTGGTGCTGTACGTAAGCTGATTGAGTAAGATCGACATGTGACATACCGCGAAATTCAGGCAACTTTAGACATTGGCATGAGTCAAATACAAATAATCTTGCATGAACAATTAGGTGTAAAAAAGTTGTTTTCCCGATGGATACCGCATTCGCTCTGTGAAGAGCAAAAAGCGGCTCGCATTACTTGGTACGTCAGAACTCTCGAAAGATTCCACGCAGGATCCTCAAATGCTGTATACAACATCGTATCAGGTGACGAATCCTGGACATACGCGTACGAACCCGAAACAAAAAACCAGTCACGAGTTTGGGTGTTCAAAAATGAGTTAAAGCCAACAAAAATTGTGTTGCAAAAAAAATGGTGGCCACGTTTGACTCCAAAACCGGCCATGATACGACTATTCCTCTTGAGGGACAAAGAATGGTTAACGCAGAATGGTATGCTAGCATTTGTTTGCCACAGGTCGTTTCTGAACTCCGTAAAGAGAACTGCAACCACCGCATCATCCTCCATCACGACAATGCGAGTTCTCACACCGCACACAGAACAAAAGAGTTTTTAGAGCAAGAAAACATAGAATTATTAGACCATCCGCCGTACAGCCCCGACCTAAGCCCTAATGATTTCTATACTTTCCCTAAAGTAAAGAATAATTGCGTGGACATAGATTTTCATCACTTGAAGAAGCTGTGGACGTCTACAAAACGGCCATTTTGGAGACCCCAACTTCCGTTGCTTCAATGATTGGTTCCATCGTATGGAAAAATGTGTCAAATTTCGCGGAAAATACTTCGAAAAGCAATAAATACATTTTTAAATAGTAATGTTGTGTCACTTCATTGATTCCCGAAATTTTCAGTGCCGCCCTCGTAGTGTCTCGAGAATAGACGTTTAAAGGGTAAAGTTATTAGTAAGTCTAATTCGTAACGTGTGCGCGTAGAACAGTACGAGACGTGCTCAGTAAACCTACAACACGCGTTTAGGGTGTTTTAGTATCGTGCGTTAGTTATCAATCTACAGTACAATACGTGTAAGCGCACTAAACACGTACAAATACAGTACATAACACATGTATTAGAAATCAAAACTGTTAAAAATATAGTCAATGATTTTTGCTTACTTTACTATCTCGTTTTATCCCTTTTCTCTGATTTGCGATAAAATTCAGCAAAAAAAATCACTTAAAATAGTAAACTTCGTACCTTGTAACGTTTAAAACAAAATACAAATAGCTTGGTACGATCGGGAAAGGAGGAGACTCTCACAGAATGTCAACGTATGAGCTATGCTTCATAGCACGCACTTAAAATCAGGTCGACTGTATGTTTGTTTGTCACCCTTATTTGCATAAAATAAACCGATGGCAGACACATCCATTGGCCGAAATTAGGGAGGATTATCATATTTTTAAACATGTTTTAATGTTAAATATTGTTTTCGATAGACTAAGAAAGTTTAATACGTAGAAAGCACTAGTCAGAAAAAAAATAAACATTTTAAAGACCATGGTATTGATAATTTCAAATATGTAATATCATTTACGTTATGCAACGAAGCAATACTAAACTATTCAATATTTACAATAAATTACTTTATAATTATTCAAATAATTCTACAAAAATAGTGTTGTTTTATACTGAAGGCAATAGGAATTAGTTATACTTACTTATTATATGCTTATGAATAATTCTTTTGTAATATGTATATAAATGTGCGCTAAATGAATTAGTTACGCGTCTAAAATGTACTCCTTACACGTACATGATTATTGTTTCCTCTATTTATACCCAGTGCGAGAATACTAGGAAATTAAATAATAAAACCTACGAATGGCAGTCTTCGCTCCGAAATCGCGAATTTACGACTCTGTAGACAATGAGTTATGTAAATAATACACATTTTGTGGCAGACAACCAAAATATAATATTTTCCTAAATGTAAAGTGGCTGCTTGGCGGCTTATAATGCCAACCCAGACAGGCGTAGTTAGGAAGGCTTCCACACCTTAGCAAATTTAGTGCCTCCTCTAAAAACTTGGCGGCTCTAACTAAATGAGAAAAAAAATCCCACGGTGTCTTATATTACTTCAACAAGGTAGGGTCTGTTTCTCCATAGACCCATCCCGAAAAAAGAGTTGGCTATGCCCATACCAGACATACATAATGAAAATCTAAGCAACATGCAAACAGTATTCCCCGTTTTTTGACGAAATTTTGCAGATGTCTTTATTTACTTTGCATTTAACATTTTATACATTATCAATTAACGAGTTAACTACCAGACGGACAAATTCAAATGTCCGTTTCTACTGCGATGTTTTTTTAAAATCGAGGGTAGATCAGATTTTCTTCATTATTTTGAAATTTGAAATAATTTTAATACAGTCTTGTAGATAGGGTTGATTTAAGCTCATTTTTGTAAAAAAAGCATTTTCATAAAAATGTAGATGTCCGTTTCTACTTTGCTGCCATCGAACTGTTCACCGACTTAAGGTCGGAGACGTATTATTGGATTTTCTAGTAATGTTATTATAGGTAGAAAGGTGATTACAAGATTACCTTAGTGCGAGTATTTGTCAAAACCTATGAAACACATACAATACTATGCGTACAGGACAGGATCGGGCAACTAACAACCTCACTCCCTAAACGCTGATTTTCATGACAAAAATTACAACAAATAACGATCAAAACATAAAATTAATAACTGTTTAAATAAAACAAACATAAAGTGTATTTTTCAAGTTATACTTCTTTTGGGGCGATCGGAAAAATGATACGAGTGAATTTTTACGATGCTCGCGCACACTGACACCTCAAAGCGACAACTTCAGTGGGTAACTGCCTTTCAAGTTTTCATGGGTACTGACAACTATATTTAAAGTAGGTATTTTTGTTTTGAAGAAGTATAACTTCCTACGTGCGTACATAAGTACAAACGTGGTAGAGCCATGCTACAGCTATTTACGTGGTAGAGCCATGCTGCAGCTATATTAGTAGTATAGTTGTAGCACGAATGGGTCGGCTCGACCGGGGAAGGACCACGCCCTCACAGAAAACCAGCGTAAAATAGCAGCTTAACGCTGCTGTGTTTTGTATGGTGAGTATAGAGACCCGGAGACCCTTTTTACTGGCAAAGAGGCATTCCATCTTAGTCCTCACGAGCGACAACGCTTCTGCATCTTGAGTCTTTATTGAGGATAGATGTAGATGTCTATGGGTCACAGTAACCACTTACCATCAGGTGGACTGTGTGCTTGTTTGTCACCCTATCCTATAAAAAAAACCACATGGCTTTGTTTTAAATTCCATGCACATTCTACATTTGAATTTGTACACAATGCAAATCTAAATGCCAGTTTGATAGTCCTATTTATATCGTGTGCGCATAGTATATTATAGTACAGATAAAAACTTCCGGTAGTAACCCGAAAACAAGATGACATAACGATAATAAATTATGTTTCTTCTGTCTTACATACTATAGCAGTTTACGGCGTAGTGCAGTGAGAGCTTTTTAAAACACAACAACCGAAAAAGTCAGCTGGTAATTGAAATGTATAAGAAAAAGGTATCCTTTTCATCAACGTCTAATAGTCCACAGCTGAACATGGACTTTTCCCGTTCCAGAAGCGATTTGCTTTAATCGCCAAGCTTAAAACAGTATGAAATGCCTAAAAAGACAGCAGCTTGTAATCACACGGGCACTCTTACACTAGAAGGATATCTATCGTCATATAACTTGAAATGTAAATTGTATAGTTCTATTACAGTAAGTTTTCATAAACAATACGCGGGGTACTCACATCCTCCACAGCGGCTCTTGCGGGAACTCCACCACGACGACGTCCTCTGTTTGCGGCGTGTTGAGGCGATGGAAGCACAGCTTCTGGTCGCGGTTCACTTCCGTCTCCGAGCCGTCCGCCTTGCCCGTCGCGTCCGGGTACCGCTGTACACGATACATCAAATTTAACCAAGTGACCAATCAATAATCAATCAAGCAAAGAATATTGGCTCCTCAAACGTCATTTTTCCAATCTGCAACTGTTTCACAGTGAGATTCTTCCGACTGTTTTTTTTTTACAATAAAAAATCGTTATCGTTACCGTTAGAGCCTATTAAAGTCCACTGCTAAACCATAGGCCTCCGACTTAGATAGCCTCACAGGAGGGATATTTGCCATAGTTGCTACGCTTGGCAAGCAGCTTGGCAACCGCAGATTTTTATTTTTAGTCGTTATTAGGAATACGCAGCTGCCCATTTCCTGATTTGTCGCCTCTCACGACACCCACGGGATGATATGGGGAGGTTATTCTTACGCCACGACTACACGGTATGATTCGAGGAAACTGTGAAAATAAATTTTTGTCTGCAATTGGGTAGCTTGCACCATCCATTAATAAATTATTACATCACATAATTTGAATCTGCTATGTTTAATATTTTCTCAAAACTTGGTTTATTATCTGTTCTTAAAAGTTAAATAATTTTTTTGATATTTAAAAATAAGCAAATAAGAAATTTATTTGACGTCAAGAAACTATGACTTCCCATACAAGAAGAAGAACTTTCCAGCCTTTCTCCCATAGTCGCCTCTTACGTGACATGGGATGAAATAGTGTGATACTCGTATTTTTTTACGCCGCTTACAAAAGGGCAATAATATAACTAGTAAAATATGACATGCTCTTACAGAATAAAACAGTCCTTTGTTGTCCTTTGTCCACGACATAGATGCGAATTTGACCTTCTCCAACACTTCTGGGTAATCTTTACCTGCAATTCCACAAATATTTATATTCCTATTATTTCATATACATTAATATTTTATTTGCACATTCTTTACAGAACTTCCATATTGCTCCGACGTTAAGGATACCTTATCGATTAATAAACTAATATTATCCAATGATAATCAACTAATAACACTAAGAGCCTTGGTAGTTCAGTGGCTTATGCCACAGTAACACCTCGTTCCCACTTGTCGAGTATCCCGCGACGTATTTTAATCAGGCGCCTCTGTTCACACTTGTCGGTTGTCCGACCCGATCAAAGCTGCCTATGCGAGGCGTCTGTACACTGTGTACAATGACGACGCTTTTGTTGTGATGAAGAAAACAAAAATAAAGGCAAGATACTAAACTTTTTTGACCCAAAGAACACCTCTTTTCTGAACTAGTGTGATCAAATCTTCAGGATTTATATTATCTTTTTCCATTATTACGAACCGCCAAACGTGCGTACTACAATATGTTGCGTACATTGATACACAAAAGTATATCAATGGTTGGGTACAATAAAACGCAACAACTCTGCCTGCGCGCCGCGACATAGAAGTTTGCCTGACAAGTGGCAACGAGTTCTAAGCGGGAAACCCAAATCTGAACTCAGCTTGTATTACTAAATTTTTATTGCAATTATAAGAGCTAAAGTAGTGTGGATGCTCATGTTCCATAGACGTCTGGGAAATAAATAGAAGCTCAGCAGTTCTATAAGTGTAGGCTTCAATTTGAACTTTTTAACATATTACATATTACATAAACACTCACGCCTGTCACCCAGAGGGGTAGGCAGAGACTATGAAATTCCATTTGGCACGATTCTGACACACCTCTCTCGCTTCCTCCACATATACCAACGCATACACGCTCGTCGGTTAAAGGTACTCTTGATTTGGCCCATTTTCAATATATCGCCAATTTGGTCGCTAAACTTTCGCCTAGGGCCTCCTTTCCCGACTCTGCCGTTCACCTCTGCAACATAAATTTGCTTTGTAACTCTTTCCTCATTCATTCTTTCTACATGCCCAAACCACCGAAGCATTCCCTTCTTAATCCTGGTCACAACATCATCTTGCAAGCCACACTCTTCTCTTATCACACAATTTCTCACTCTGTCATTCAGATTCATCCCTAACATACTCCTTAATGATCGCATTTCTACAGCATTTATTCTACTGTCGTTTTTGATAGAGAAGAAAGTAAAACGATATGTGAAATAAGAATAGAAGCGGAATTGGTCGAGCAAGTAGATGAGTTTGTGTATTTGGGATGTGTATTTAGCAGGGATGGTAGATATGATAAGGATATAGAACGTCGAATGAACGCAGGAAATAGAGTGAATGTGGCTCTACACCCTATTGTGAGAAGTCAGAATGTGTCCAAAAAGGCATGTATGGCAATTCACAATGATGTGTTAGTCCCTACTTTAATGTATGGTAGTGAAAGTAGGGTGTGACAGAAGAAGCACGAGAGTAGAATAAATATTACTATTTCCAATAAAAGCAAACTTACAGTCTACATACTCGTAGGTCCGTTCTCATTTCTGAATGGTTGTTTAGAACAACTATGTTATCATCATAAATTATATAAAATTGATCACGCCTTGTCAGTATAAAGGGTAAAGTAAACCTACTAAGTATTTTTTTTTAAACTTATTATTATTTAGTGCATAATGTTTTAAGCAATGATGTTTTATAGGTCCAGATACCGTGTTGCTAACACACCGCACTGTTCATAGTGATGTCAGTCTTTGATTCATGTGTGCGTGAGTACCACGTGACGCGCATATCTTACGTACCATGGCTGCATTAATGTGCGTGACTTCAGTAATAACAGTGCGGATCGATTACCGAAAAAATGTGGGAGATTTTATATTTCATTCATATTGACGACGTACCTATTGATTCTACGAGTATAAAATGTGTGTGAGAGGCGTGTGCATTTGTGTGCGTGTGTGTATGGGAATATGGTTGGTTGTGTGTGTTTTATGTAGGTACGAACATCGCACTAAAATATTGAAGATATGTAATAAAACCTATAATTAATGTAACAGTTAAAAATAAATAAAAAAGCACAGTAGATATTTATGTACACAACATATATTTATAATCTATTATTATTAAATTACAGAGTACTATACTTTTGTACTGTAGAACACAAAATATTGCCGCTTTTTACGAAGACATTAATTATTTTTCAATCCTAAGTAAAATGACGAAAAAAAGTAAGTTTGGTTAAGCGTAAACTTCGGCCAAGAGATGGTAAATGTTTAATTTTTTTTAAATTGCTCCGTTCCGTTGCTGCGTGAAGGAAGGACAAAAACAAATAAACAAAAACTTTCACATTCACATTTATAATATTATATTAGTATGGATTGTCAAGAATGATAGATAAACTTTTGAAACCGGTTTACACTCACGCTCTTTCTCGTTCTAATAAATAACGGTTCTGAGTGACCAAAAGTGCGATTCCGTGCTGCCAGATGTAGTTCAACCCTAAGCCTTAAAACGGTTTAACTCTATACTCTCTTGGATAAAATCTGTAAAATTAGACTGTTTAAAACCCTTATACAGATAACCTTTCCGGTTGATCATGACATTAAAAAAATGGTAAAAACATTTCATAAACTAGGCAACACTCGATTATTATTGCGCAGTATTATCACATGAGTAAAGAAACTGACCAGAGGGGAAGCTACATACAAACGTCTCGCTACGAGTACACCCACACATAGCGCAGCGATGTGTGCGTGAGCTCTCACCGACAGGTTCACCGACACTCCGTCAGGGTACAAACCGGTTTGCGCCGGCTCAGTCAGAGTTTGAATGAAAGGGCTGTTGGTCACGCGCATTGAAATAAATAGACCAATAATATTTCGTGATTTTATAGATCAATAAATCTATTAATTTTTTATTACAATTAGAGTTAAGTTTAGATATTGTGTACTATAAAATAAGACATTATAGATTTATAAGTATATATTAATATTAGATAATTAGTGTTTGTATAAGCTAAATACCTAAGTTGTACAGTATGTATGAAAAATTCGAAAGAAAATAATATAATAACCAAACAGTGGTGCAGGTAGTGTTAGTGGTATTAGTACTGGTGATGGTAATGGTGGACGGTGGTGCTGATTGTGCGGTGTTGGTAGCGGTGGAAGGTGGTGCTGTACGTGTTGGTAATGGTGTCAGTGATTGACGTGGTGCTGGTAGTTTCTTTGTGGTGGTGGTGGGTAGTGGACCACCACTAACACTACCACCACGACCAGCATAACCACCACAGCCCTTACTAACGCCACCATCATCCTGGTAGTAACATTGGTGGTGGTGGTGTATCAACATCGTCACTGCCCACTATCATCATCACAGTCATTACTAATACCATCTGATTTTTTGTACTCATGAATACGTTGTCTTACGAAAATGATATTGATAGAAATGTAGATATTTTTTCCTTAAAATATTCACATGCATCAGGTGATAACCCTATCAGAATAGGTATAAATTTCCGACGTTGTTAGAAAGCTTCCCCTCTGGTCTTCTTTACTCTGTGGTATTATTACTTGTATTGACATTTAGCTTTCGTATTTTTTTACAAAGAAATACACCACCAAATTGTATAGTTACTTATGAAAAGTGAAGTTGTTATCCTTATCTTTTTTCCAAGAGTAATTTTTACATGATTTCACAGCACAAACAGCCATTTTGCGAAATTAAAAATACCGGTGCGTGATGTATGTTCGCAGTGAACGTCGCTGGCGTAATGGCGGAACGATCGAACGAATACACCAATATTGGCGCCTATAAAACCTAATAAACATATAAAACATCTTTGGTTTTAAGCTTTAAAAATTATACAGGTTCTCGTAAAGTAAATATTCAGGAGCAAGATTCTATGATAGTGGATGGTCGTGTATAGGTACCAAGTTGCTTGCACCTCTGTTCCAGTTTGAAGGTGTAAAAGAGCCAATAGAATGACTGGCTGGGAGGCATTCCATCTGAAATATTAGAGGTAACAACGTAACTGTATGCTCAGTTGTTTAAAGTCGGCTGCAGATATCCATGGACTGCAGCAGCCACTTACCATCAAGTGGTCTGTAAGATTGTTTGTCACTTCAGTTTAAAAAAAGTGTTATGCCCATTCTAAATATCAAATATATTTATCAAACAAACATGGGACGTTGATAGTCGATATAACAACAGTTGCATAAAATCTCTCGTAACTTGAGACTTATCAATGAACATACGATTGAGTGCAATAAAAATAAAATAATGATTTAAAAACAACATGTACGCTTTCGCTTTTTATCCACCGATAGTTATTCCGTTGTTCATTTCAAAATACTTGATGACACAATGACACTTGTTTTTTGGAATACATATATCCATGTATGTATTTCCATTTATCACATACTATATCATATCCTATCCTTTCTTTATATCCTATTCTTATAGCTTGTCAAAAGACTACTGCTAAACATTGACCTCTACCATAGATTGACGGCTCCGTGGCGCAGTGGCTTAGCAATGAGTTGCGGTGCTAAGGCCCGCGGGTTCGAATCCCGTACAGAACAAGTATTTATATAGTCTACAAACAATTGTTCTGGGTGTGGATGTTTGTCCTTGCGAAATGTAAACTGCCCCCGCGGTACAGTAGAAAATCCTAATGTGGAGGAAACGTTCTTTAAAAGAGAAAAAAAAAAGAGAATTGTCTTAAAGGTGGATATTAACAAAGCTGCCACTCGCAATCGATTGGCTATCGCAATTTTTTTATTATTTTTAGTAGTTATGGGGAATATACTCATGTCCATCTTCTGTTTCATTTTCTTCCGTAGCCTCCTTCGACATGTATGGTATGATATGGGGGTACTGGATTCCCTTACGCCGCTACTACACTGCCTATATATTATGTATTACAACTATAAAAAGGCCAGCGTGGGCTTAGCCCACTCCACACATGTTATCTTTAAAATCAGTACAAATACTAAAAGTAAATAAGATATTATATGCGTTTCGGCCTAGTCTCGTCTTAGCGAGCGATCCAGGCAGCCAGCTTCACTTGTCAATTATGTTTAGATCGCTGTTAATGTATTTTTTTACATACCCTTATTCATATAAAATATACGCATTTACAATAATAATAAACATCTCCAAACTGTGCAACAGTTTGTTGGCGATAATGGCGCTCTTTTTCTTTACATTAATATGTATTCTATGTTCTATTTATTCTATGTTACATACATACTTATCTTAGGTATATTTATTACTTATTAAAAAAGTAACGGCACGAAATTAAGTCGCTATTTATATTAAACCACTAAGTATTCTATATTATAAAGGAACGAGAGATTGAAACGGAATTGATATAATTAAAAATTAAAAATTTGTCAGCCGACTTCAATATAAGTTATTAAGAATAATTCAAAAACTATTGGTCTGACCTTGATCAAATTCATATGGGACCACACGAGAAGTACCAGCTTTCAAATAAAAAACGAATCATCCAAATCGGTTCACCCACTAACAAGTTATGAGGTAACACACATTAAAAAAATATACAGTCGAATTGAGTACAGTCTCCTTTTTGGAAGTCGGCAAAAAATTAATAAGCATAGTATGGTAAAATAATAGGAAATATTAGGGTACCCCTGACATGGACGGAATAGCTTGACGAGCTAAATAGTAAAAACCTGTTTACCATCAAACAATGGTCAAAGTGTTTGTGTCATAGGTGACTGGCATTTAATACTAAAATCGCCTATCATCCGTCTCTTAATTGTGGCGTTTATAGCAAATCCCTCCTTTAATGAGAGGGGGGCAATGTCCTGCATGTAATGTTACAGGTATAAAAAGAAAGATGTTTACGTGTACAACTCGATCCTTATGTCCTTACAACTGACAAATGATTGACAAATTTCTTTAAAATACAATTATCCATCTACAAACCAGCTTTTTATCGTATGAATATTTACATCGCATTTATTTTTATCTGAATTGTCCTGTTAAAATTGTTATTTTTTTATAGAATAAAGATAACAAACGAGCACATAGTGCACCTGATGGAGAAATGGATGCTGTGGCCTATAAACATCTACATTTATCCTCAATTAAGAATCAAAATGGAGATGCGTTGTCACTCCTGAGGACTAAGATGGGATATCTCATTTTCAGTAAACAAGGTCTTCGGTTCTCTACACTCATCATACGAAACGTTAGCGTTAAGCTGCTAATTTATGCTGGTATTCTGTGAGAGTGCGGTCCTACCCCGGTCGAGTCAACCCATTCGTGCCACTAAAATAACACAGCTGCAGCGTGGCTCTACCACATATAATGTTATAACCAGTTTGTATAAATGCTCACCTGTGGCGACGTCCTTCAAGTGTATGGTAATCCAGTCGGAGCCGCTGACCGATAGACCGTAGGCGAGCGTGGCGCCGTCCTCCGTAAAGCGGGTGCCGGACAAGGCCACCGTGCCGTCTTCAGACAGCGTGTTAGGGTCCAAGAACACGCGCGGCTCGCCCTCCAGACTGTCTTGCACGTACAGCACACTGCCGGGACATTTACATGTGTTAAAAATATTGATAAAAATATAGTATGTGCCTGTATTATATTTGAACAATTTGGAAATCCAGTAGAAATTCTGTAAATCGAACCTCTACAACTCGAAAGAAACCCTTGTTACCTTTCCCCATCCATCATCCTTGTTATATTTCATTCATCTTCCATTATCCGAAATCCGTGCACTCGACAATTCGAAATAATTAGTATTTCCGTACAAGAGATTTTAGTACATATTTTCCCTCCATAATTCGAAAAAAAAATTATTATGTCCTCTGTATATCGAACATGTCAATGTTTAATTCTACTAGCTCTATTTACAACTCCACGATTTTAAATTTATACAAGACTTTTTTCTGCCCCCAAACAGAAGTCTGACTTCTGTTTGGTTTTTCAGAAACACGACCTATTAGGAAAGAAGAGATATGATAGTACCCTACTACCTAGGAAATCAATAAAAGCAAATTTAACTTAACAAATGTTATTTAAACAATTGGTAATAATTAGATTATTCAAAATATAAACCGCCCAATATCGTACAAACTGTCTTTCGAAAAATAAAACACAACAAAATATTACGTTCGTATTAATAACCACTTCCTTTTTTAAATCGGTTAAAATATTAAAAAAAAATAAAGATTTGCCGATTTGATTGCAGAAGATTGCAGAGAGAGTCGGCAGAAGCCAAGCAATATAATGTAATATAATATATAATATTTAAAAACTTACTTCTGGTTTTGCAGGCCTGTATTCTTGAAGAAGAAGTATCTGTCGCCTCTCCGGAAGGGGCAGGAGTACTTGGGGTAGTTCCACAGTTCCGTGAGCCGCTCATTTATATCCGCCTTTACAGGACACGCGTCCAAGTACGGTCGCGTAATTTTGTTTTGTGCTTCTATGAATTCTTTGGTTTCGTTTGAGTCGGGATCTTCCAACCAGCGGTATGGATCAGGAATCTATTGATCATTTAAATATTATAACGCTTAAATATAATACATAGCAGTAACGCTTACAGGAAATTGATACCGCGTAGTGGCGCTGTAAGAATATCCACTACGCCATAATATCACTCCGTAAGAGGCGAGAGAGGGAAACTGCAACGAGATGGGCAACAACATCTTCCTGATGACAACTCAAAATAATAAAAACCTGCGGTTGCCAATCAGCATGCCATGTAAAGTGGCACTTTGGTAAAATTCCCCCTAGGAGGCAATTAATGTGGGAGGCCTATGTTCAACAGTTGACTTTAATAGGCTGTAATGGATGAGAGTAATGATATAAAAATTTCGTATGAGGACCCGGATGAATTAACTCTCGATAATTTCCAGATCAAAAATATTTAAAGTAGCGATATAATGCAGCTACAACCGAACTGCGAAACGTGAAAACGCTGCCGACTGCAAATCAGAATCAGATTGAACGTCATGATAATGTCAATAAATCCTGTAAACTTTGATAAACATGTAAAGAACCAGAGACCCTTTTTACTGGATTCCATTCTTATTCCATAGTCCTCGTGGCTGACAACGCATCTGCATTTTGATTCGCAAACGGTAATAGCTGTATATATCCATCATCAGATGAACTGTGTGCTCGCTTGTCACTCTTATTTTATAAAAAAAAAAAATACGGAATTCGTACGTCTGTCTGCCGGGTGCATATTGGGTTGCATAAAATTCTAAGTAACATTCTATAGTGGCATAGACCTACTACGACAGTGTTTGATCCAAACTTTATAACGTTTACAAAAAAAATTAGCAAATGATAGAGCCACGCTGCAGCTATTTTATTGGTTGTAGCACGTCCGGAGATGGACAACAGTCAAAAATACCAGCGTAAAATTGCTGCTGCGTTTCGTATGGCATTCTATCTTAGTCCTTAGGGGTGACAAAGACAATCTAGATTTGATTTGACACTCTTATTCTATAACAAGCGGTAAAATTAAAAATTTTGTACAACCGACTTCAATAAAAATAAAATGAGAACATCATCAATGTAGTCGAAGTCAATTAAATACGCATTATTAAGGATAACTCAAAAACTACTAATTAGATCTTGATCAAACGACCACTTGATAAACACCAGCTTTCAAATAAAAAAAAAATCATCAAAATCGGTTCACCTAAAAAATACAAACGAATTGAGAACCTCCTCCTTTTATGAAGTCGGTATAAAGTACGATGAAACCAATATTCTTAACAAACAACTGAAACAATAAACAATTATGAGATTAATATTAATGTCCCAATTAGACATGGAACAAGTAGTGATTCGTCGAGTACTCGGCCGACATTAGGCCGAGTACTCGGCCGAATACTCTGCTTTAAAAAAACGCGGTAGCGGACGGAGTGGGGTTATTTCCCTTACACAGAGTTAGAGATGAAACGATACGAGTAAATACAAGTAATACTCGGCCGACAGGCCGAGTACTCGGCCGAATACTCTGCTTTAAAAAAACGCGGTAGCGGACGGAGTGGGGTTATTTCCCTTACACAGAGTTAGAGATGAAACGATACGAGTAAATACAAGTAATTGCTCGATACTTTTCTTTCTATACCAAGTACTCTGGGTATCTATACTTTAAAACTTACTATCCAAACAAAAGTACTTGTATCGGTACTCAATCAGTCACACACCCACGGATACTGTTGATGAGTAATTACAGATTACTTGTCAAATGAGACAACATGAGTTCATATTCGACAGATAGTTTTCGTTATCTGGCGCGAGAATGACTGCTTATAGAAATCGCTTTATCTAAAACATCTAGAAAAATTATTGATCTTCCTCTCTTAAATTTTAAATATTAGTAATAATAATTTCTATTACAGATTCATATGTACGTTCTAAATATTTCTGCTGCTACTCACGTTCCTGATGTTTTAATGTGTCTAATATAATAATTTGGCCCCTGTTCACTAATAATATGCCCATATTTTTTATAACTTGTTTTCCTAGAGTATTATACCATTTTGGAATGTTGGTTAGTTGCGTCAATTTTTAAAAAAACTTGTCATACTAGTGTTCATCCTTTTTTTTACACCACGATAAGTTAAATTTGGTTAAAAGTAAGTCTTCAAAAAATTTACGGAATAAAATAAGTTTCATTAATTTTCGTGATAAAACAAGAGTTATTCTGGAGTTTTTAAGAATTGTGGTAGATAGCAGTACTATTCAGGTTGCCTATAAAAAAAAAGAAAAAAATATTTAAAAAATTGTGGTCATGGTAGTGAAAAATATCATAAACGGTCTCAATTTCTGAAGAATTTCATTTTTTTTATATAACTTAAAATATAATTGGGATTTTTTTTTCTTTTTTTCCCCGATTAGTCCGGGGCAGGTCTATCCTCCGGTGTTGGCTTATCGTTGAATTTTGGGACACGTTGTATACACAGTCAGGTCATAAGTATTGTCACACAGTAAAAACATTTCTTTTAGAATGCTGGCCACAAAAAAGTTTATTGAATTCGAATTTCGAATTGTTCATGAAAATAAAACTGTATACTTTTTAGAATTTTACTCATTTTTAAACATGGAGTGGACGCTTAAAGAAGACCGTGTTGCAGTTATTGCGTTGCATCGTTGCGGTTACGCGCCAATTCAAATTTTTGACATACTGAAAAATTTGAATATAACCAAAAGATTCGTTTATCGTACCATCAAACGATACAATGAAGACTCTAGTGTAGATGACAGGTGAAGAAATGGTCGCCCTCGGTCTGTTAGGACTTCAGCAGTGATAAAAGCTGTGAAGGCGCGAATTCAAAGAAATCCCAAACGTAAGCAGAAACTGTTGGCCCTTCAGATGGGGTTGAGCAGAACCACGGTGAAAAGGGTGTTAAATGAAAACTTAGGGCTTCGGGCATATCGAAGAAAAACAGGACATTGTTTGAATGCTCGTCTAATGGACCTGAGACTGAAGAGATGCCGCGCTTTGTTGAAGCGGTACGCGGGAAAAAAATATCGGGAAATTATTTTTTCGGATGAAAAATTTTTTACCGTAGAAGAGAGCTACAACAAACAAAATGATAAGGTGTACGCACACAGTAGTGAAGAAGCGAGCAACCGTATTCCGCGTGTCCAACGAGGTCATTTTCCATCCTCGCTCATGGTGTGGTTGGGAGTTTCTTATTGGGGCTTAACAGAGGTACATTTTTGTGAGAAAGGTGTAAAAACGAATGCAGTTGTGTATCAAAATACAGTCCTGACGAAGCTTGCGGAACCTGTTTCTCATACCATGTTCAATAACAGGCACTGGGTATTCCAACAAGATTCGGCGCCAGCTCATAGAGCGAAGAGCACACAAGACTGGCTGGCGGCGCGTGAAATCGACTTCATCCGGCACGAAGACTGGCCCTCCTCCAGTCCAGATTTGAATCCGTTAGATTACAAGATATGGCAACACTTGGAGGAAAAGGCGTGCTCAAAGCCTCATCCCAACTTGGAGTCACTCAAGACATCCTTGATTAAGGCAGCCGCCGATATTGACATGGACCTCGTTCGTGCTGCGACAGACGACTGGCCGCGCAGATTGAAGGCCTGTATTCAAAATCACGGAGGTCATTTTGAATAAACTTTAGTGTCATAAGAATCTATGTTTTGTTAAGTTCATTTTGGTATATAAATGGTTACATAATGAATAAACTTGTTTCAATTATTTTATATTAAGCATGTGACAGAACTTATGATCTGACTAGGTATAATTAAGGCCGGGTACTCGGTACTCGGCCGTTAATACTCGGTACTCGGCCGAACCCTAAAAAAAGGCCGAACCCGCCGAGTACCGAATCCAGACCGATTACTCGTCCCATGTCTAGTCCCAATGCATATAATGTATGTAATATCCAATTCAGCCCGTTACAAGTTCAATGCTGAACATACATCTTCCCCAAGGAATGTTACGAAACGTAGTTCTGAGGCACCTGCATCCCCAAGACCGACTTTCAATGTTAGGACTATAATTACTGTTAACATGAACTGCATAAATGTGCAACGGATATAGGCACATTAATAGGTGGAAATATATAAGTTCAATGCTGAACTTAACGTAGACCTCCCCATAGATTGTCTCTTATGAGGGATTTTGCCATAGGCGGGTTGGCAACCACCGTTTTTATAATTTTAAGTTGTTATTAGAAAGACCCGAAACCTTTCAGCTCGAGTTACAAAACCGTTTTCAGTGCCTAGAAGACTGCAATGAAGTGGACGATAGGAATGACAAGCTCGTGGAAACTGTCCATGCGGTCGGAGCTAAGTTCTGCAAGACCCGCCGCAGAAGAACACAAAAACTCTCCGATCACACTCTTAATCTCATGGCTGTTAGACGGGAGATGAAGCTACATTCTTCAACAGACTTGACAGCATACAAGCAACTGAACAGACAGATCTCCAAATGCATGCGGCGGGACTTACGCAACTTCAATACAGCTCGTATTGAAGAAGCGATCGAGCGGAACCAAGGCTCCAAAGTCTTTGCCAGAGATCTGTCTGCCAGAAAGAGCCAACTGTCAAAGCTGAAGACAGAATGTGGCAGCATCGTTTCTGGGACACCTGAGATTTTGAGTGAGATTTAGAGGTTCTATGGGCAGCTGTACACGTCATCGTTGGAGCCACACGCAAGTGTGAGTAACGATCCAAGAGCGAGTCTCATCCGACACTATTCCGAAGATATCTCGGACGTCAGTCTGAGCGAGATTAGAATGGCTCTCCAGCACCTTAAAAACGGTAAGGACCCAGGCGAGGATGGAATTACAGCGGAGCTTCTGAAAGCGGGTGGAAGACCGGTACTTGAAGTCCTTCAGAAGCTATTTAATTCCGTCCTCCATGGTGGCATTACACCGGAGGCGTGGAGCAGAAGTGCGGTGGTCTTGTTCTTCAAGAAAGGTGACAACGCTCTCTTGAAGAACTACAGACCGATTTCCCTTCTGAGCCGCGTCTACGTGCTGTTTTCGAGAGTCATTACGAATCGTCTCGCGCGCAAACTTGACGACTTCCAGCCTCCCGAACAAGCCGGTTTCCGAAAGGGCTTTAGCACCATAGACCACATACATACCCTTCGGCAAATTGTACAGAAGTCCGAAGAGTACAATTTGCCACTATGTCTGGCGTATGTGGACTATGAGAAAGCCTTTGATGCCGTCGAAATTTGGGCGGTGCTGCAGTCCCTTCAGCGGTGCCAAGTTGACTGTCGGTATATCGAAGTGCTGAAGCGTTTGTACAGTAGAGCTACGATGGCTATCCGAGTACAGAACCAGAGTACGAAACCTATCCAATTGCAGAGAGGTGTAAGACAGGGTGACGGCATATCCCCGAAACTCTTCACCGCTACATTGCAAGACGTTTTCAGGCTTCTGGACTGGAAAGGATACGGTATCAACATCAATGGCGAGTACATCACTCACCTTCGATTTGCCGACGATATAGTCCTTATGGCAGAATCGCTGGAGGAACTAAGCACTGCTCACTGACCTCAATAGTGTCTCCCAACTGATAGATCTTAAGATGAACATGGACAAAACAAAGATTATGTTTAATGTCCATGTCACACCTATGCTGGTAGTTGTTGGGAGCACTAAGCTCGAAGTTGTTGACGAGTATGTTTACCTGGGACAAATAGTCCGACTAGGCAAGTCCAACTTCGACCGAGAGGTCACTCGACGGATTCAACTCGGCTGGGCAGCGTTCGGGAAACTACGACACATCTTCTCGTCAGACATACCTCAAAACCTTAAAACAAAATTGTACAACCAGTGCGTGTTGCCAGTGACGACTTACGGAACTGAGACGTGGTCCTTCACAGCTGGCCGTATGAGGAAGCTCAAGGTCGCTCAGCGAGCTATGGAGAGGGCTATGTTCGGAGTTTCTCTGCGTGATAAACTTAGGAATGAGGATATCCGCAGTAGAACTAGAGTAACCGACATAGCCCAACGGATTAGTAAGCTGAAGTGGCAGTGGGCCGGCCATATAGCTCGAAGAACCGACAACCGATGGGGAAGAAAGGTTCTCGAGTGGCAGCCTCGTACCGGTAGGCGAAGTGTAGGGCGACCCCCCACGAGATGGAGTGACGACCTGGTAAGACATGCAGGAAGTCGATGGATGCAGGTAGCTCAGGACCGTACTTTGTGGCATTCCTTGGGGGAGGCCTATGTTCAGCAGTGGACTTATGAAAGGCTGTAATGATGATTAGAAAGACGTTGCTGCCCATTTCCTGTTTCAGTTTATCTCAGTCACCTCTTACGACACCCACGGGACGCTATGGGGTAGTGAATATTATTACACCGCCACTACAAGGTTAACTCCGTTATATGTACATTTAATATTTTGTGCATTGAAGTTTAAATAAAATATTTCACAATTCATAACATAATCCGTCACTAAGACTATTTAATTTCAAATCGTTCAAGCAAAAAAAAACCGCAAAAAAACATGTTCGGTTATAAATATGCCCGAGTGCGTAGACTCCCAATACATGGATTATATTTTACTTCAATAAATCATCGCTCTAAGAAGCTATTATGTTTTATTATATGACGAAAACTTGAAGTAATTGTCGTGGAGAATAAGTTTTTTATATGCATAAAAACATTTTGGTCCGAGTCCAACTTCGATACAGAACAGGTGTCTATGTACATCGTGACGCGAATATAAAACGATTGATGAAGGTGATTGACATACAACGAGTATATACCCTTCGCAACCTGATAAGGTAAACCTCCGATTTTATAACTAACCTATTTAAACTTTATATAGTAGATGTAGGAATAAAGTCAACGAGGACCGTGTATCATCTCAAGGTATTTTTTATCCCACACTGAATGTTACAACTTTACACTTACCTTCCTATTACATAAAAAAAAACAAATAAGAAATCTATTATAATAATATACATTTCAAACAACTCTTAAACGCCGGTAAAAAATAAAGATAAAACTCGACTTTACAATAAAAAATTAAGAATTGGCTATAATAAACTTGTTTGACGGTCCGGTTTTGATGCGAAAACATCTACAGATACAAAACCCATAGTTTAAAATATTCACCAATTAAAACTTGAAATTAAGGATCAGTAAACTGGCAATGGGCCGGCCACATAGCTTGAAGAACCAACAACAGACGGGGAATAAAAGTTATCGAGTGGCAGCCTCGTACCGGTATCTAGGCCAAGATTTGGGCGCACCCGGCTAGTAATAGTAGGGTACCTAGATGGAGTGACGACCTAGTAAGAGATGTGGAAAATTGATGGATGTAGCTCTCATGGTCGTACTTTATGTCATTCCTTGGGGGAGGCCTGAGTTCAGCTATAGATTTGTCATGGGCACTTATGATTATGATTGCGAAGAAAGCTGAACCTGCATTCTTATGAAAAATTATCGTTATTTGATGTATGATATCACATAGCATAATACTTAAGATACACTGCAAAAAAATAAACAATCAAGTCGTTGTTATCTAATAATCATCAATCAAAGGCGTAGTTCGTATTGTAAGAAAATTTAAACCATCGTTATGAGTGAAAACATTCCGAGCTTGTGTGGATGGGACTAACGAAATATTTCAAAAAAATAAAAAAAAATTACATATTTTGTGACTATATAACTAGTCGGTAAACTTAAACGGTAAAAAAAAATTACTTTACCTTTCCACGTTTACGTAGTTACGTTCGTTCAGTTTTTCAACCGACTTAAAAAAAAGAGGAGCTTCTCAATTCGTGTGTTACCTCAGAACTATTTTCTAGGTGAACCGATTTTGATGATTCTTTTTTTTATTTGAATGCTGGTGCTTTGACAAGCACCAGCTTTGTGGGCCCATATAAATTTGATCAAGATCTGACCAGTAGTTTTTGAGTTATCCTTAATAATGCGTATTTAATTGGCTTCGACTACATTAATGATGTTCTTATTTTATTTATTGAAGTCGGTTGTATGTTTAATTTTACCACTTGTTTAGCAAACAGTTTGAGTGACGAGTACCAGAGGGTTATACCCCTCACTAAAACACCCTTTTTGCTGGGAACATGGCATTTAATCTTAGTTCTCTCACAGACTACATATCTACATTTCGATTCTTCATTAAGGATATATGAATCACAGTATTCACTTTGCTTGTGCCTGTGTCATCGAACTATACCGGACTGTGAACTCGTTCGTTTGTTATCCTTGCTTGTATAAAAAAAAGATTTACTATCTAATATATTTGATTGAAATCAGTTCTTTGTTAAGCGAAGCACTCTTTGACCACTTTGTATCACAGCGCGAATACGATTCGATTTCTTACGTCATTCGATTATTTCTAGGTACATAACTTAGGTACATAATATATTCCCTTATTATATGCTACGCTACTACTAGGTTTTAATTTTCATTTTTGGCAGGGTGATGAGCGATCCCAGCACCAGTCGTTCGGTCTAAGTATTTTACGACTGAGAATACCTACTTATTGATAATTTTATTTTATTTAATGAAAAGCCAATCTGCCCGCCAAGCGTAGGGATTTAGCAAATCCCTGTTACAACGGAATATGCCCAGTAGTAGACTTTCACTCATTAAAGGCGTTGATGACATGACGACGTCGATGGTTCAAAAGTTATCGCTATAACACAATCTTTATTAAAATCGTTGCTGCGCCTGTTAGAGATCGTGTGTAACTTCTGAACAATTTGACCGATTTAGTTCATATTCACACAATACGTTTGTTTTGGCGATGCGATTGTTCATAGCTATGTTAGAATCCGATAGGGGGCGCTATAATTAGGTTATTAATAAAAAAATATTTATGAATCAAAATTGCTCATATTCATTATATATTATGTTGGTTTAGAGACAAAAAGGGAAATCACAAAATCTACACCTGTGGAGCTCGGTGTTGTCGAATTATAAATAAATAATATATTTACACTGTCAAAAGTCCAAAGTAAATTCAAATTAAAATCCATCGCGTCATCTAAAGGTCGTAAGAAACATAGCAGCATGGAGCTGCTATTTTACCCTGGTATTCTGTGAAAGCGTGATCCTACCCCGGTCGAGCTGACCCATTCGTGCTACAACCATAATAAAGCTGCAGCGTGGCTCTATTACGTATAAAAAAATCTGGCATATAAATGAGATAATAAATCGCCATCTTTCGAAGGCGTTGAGATCTATTTGTCACTTTGCAGTGTCAGGTCCTATAACTCACAGAACAAGATACAGAAACAGAAACTGAAACTTTTTTATTCAATATAGATTATAAATAATACTTATTGAAAGTCACTCTTTTGTTTGATTACCACTGGTTCGGAAAAAACCTCTGTCCTGGGAAGAACCAGCAAGAAACCCAGCGGGACTTTTTTTTTTAAATAACAGCTTACAATCATGATGTTACACAAATTAACAACATAACAAATTAGAAATAGCTTGGTTTTTTTTTAAATAACAGCTTACAATCATGATGTTACACAAATTAACAACATAACAAATTAGAAATAGCTTGGTAGCGATCACGTCATTTCCAGGGGTTATTATCATCCATATATTCCTTAATATTATAATAACCCTTTTTATACAAACTTAGTTTAATAAAGTTTTTGAACTTTGAGCAGGTCAAATTTTGTATATTTTCTGGAATTTTGTTGTAAAAGCGTATACATCGCCCCAAGATTGAATTACTGACTCGATGGAGTCGAGTAACTGGTACTACTAGCTTGTGTCTGATCCTAGTATTTACAGAATGAATATCACTTATTTTTGTAAAACTACTTTTATTTTTGTGTACGTACATTACATTTTCATATATGTATTAAGAGGCCAAAGGTAATATATTAATTTCCTTAAATTTTTGTCGCAGCGACTCTTTAGGCTTTAAATCATAAATTGCTCTTATGGCCCTCTTCTGTAAAACAAATATAATTTCAGTGTCAGCTGCGTGTCCCCATAGCAAAATACCATACGACATTATGCTATGGAAATAGCTAAAGTAAACTAGTCTAGCTGTTTCAACACTGGCAAGACTTCTAATCTTTTTTACAGCATATGCTGCAGAACTAAGTCTGCTTGCTAGTTTTGAAATATGGGGGCTCCATTGAAGCTTCGCGTCTAATGTGATTCCAAGAAAAATGGTGGTATCTACAAGACTCAGTTTCTCCCCATTTAAAGTTACATTGTTTGACATTTGGAGTCATGAATTTCATACATTTCGTTTTAGTGCCATTTAAATGCAAATTATTAACACTGAACCAATTTAATAATTTAGATATAGCATTATTTACTTCGTCATATTTTAGTAATTGTCGACTTAATTTGAAAATTAAAGAAGTGTCATCTGCAAATAATACTATATCATGGTTATCCCCTACTATGTAAGGTAAGTCATTAATGTATACAAGAAACGGAAAGGGGCCGAGAATTGAGCCTTGAGGCACGCCCATTTGTACCATCGATCCGGAAGAGCTCATATTGTTAATGACAACTTTTTGCGTTCTCTTACTTAAATATGAAATAATTAATTTAAGAGCATCACTTCTTACACCGTAGTGTTGAAGTTTCCTGATTAATGTTTCATGGTGAAGACAATCAAAGGCCTTGGATAGGTCACAAAATATACACAAAGCATCCTGTGAATTCTCCCATGCATTAAAGATATATTTAATCAGCTCAACACCGGCATCAGTTGTCGAGCGACCCCTTGTGAAACCAAATTGATTTTTATGAAGTAAATTATTTATATTAAAAAAAAAATACATTTAATCAAGAACAATTTTTTCGAAAATCTTACTAAGTGTTGGTAGTACAGAAATAGGTCTAAAATTGGCGGGGTCTAATGTACTACCAGATTTAAATAAAGGTATTACTTTACTATGCTTTATTAAATCAGGAAACACATCAGATTCGATACTAGTATTAAAAATAATAGCTAAATGAGGCGCGATTGTATCTATTATAGACGCAATAATTTCAACGGAAATCCCCCACAGATCCGCAGTTTTCTTAACATCAATAGTTTTAAAATATTTTACAATATCTTTTGATGACACTTTATGAAATGTAAAATTCTTTGTACACGCATTTACATTTTGTTTAAGTAATGATTCGGCAACGGCAGGAGAAGAATTCAGTGACTTAGTGGTAAAGATCGGAATATCAGTAAAATATTTCTCAAAAACCATTGCTAGGTCCTGATCTGATACAGTTAATTTGTTGTTAACACTTAACTGGTAATTTGAATTGCGAGAGTTGATCTTACCAGTTTCGCTATTAATTATACTCCATGTCATTTTAATTTTATTGGAAGCCGTCTTAATATAGATAGAGTGATGTATTCTCATATGTTATCATTAAAAACACACACGACTATCATATCCTATACGAGTTGATTGTACACCATCTCGCACTTGATCTTGGTCGCATTTGTCCTAATCAGTCTTACCATTCTCCCTTTCTTCTTTTTAGAATTTTATTAAGTTTTTCATAAGGCAAACAAGAGTATTGTGATTTTAGAATAAGTGCCACTAGAATTTTATCGTAAACAATATACAGGAATTTCAATTACGTTGTCTCCTGTCACAAAATCGATGAAGCAAGCATTTACCGATTTGTTTCCCGTTTTTCTTAAAATTTAAACTAATTTTATTATATGTGTAAAATGTTTTCCCTGCAAATATAATCACTATTTCGCACGTACAGTTAGCATTAATCAGCGTTGAAGAGGTCTTATTTCCGCAACCACTTCATAACATTTCCATTTATTATCACTTCAATGTGTGACATTTTTGTCTTATAAGTTGCACGTTATAGTATCAAGAAAAATAAATTATTATAAAATACACAGTATCTCTTTTGATATTATTTATCGGTACTAAGTCCATTTTTAAGGTGGTTCAAGAAAAACATAGGTATTTCAATTAAAAAATATTAACATTATAAAAATAAAAGAAAATAAGAGAACATACTCCATATATGTATTTCATTCCCCGTAAATTAATTAAGGACACAGACGTATTTTCCTTTAGTCTCATCTGTATTGTGTATAAAGCTTTTTATTAGTATCAGGATGAATTACTTTTATAAACTTCAACAAATAGCTAATGAATGCAATAAGTCTGTCATCAGGACTGACACAAGCACAATCAAAAATCATGTGCATTACCAATGCAAGTATCTGCTCATCATCCGCATTTTCAATGGTTTAATATCAGCACACTATTGGAAAGGTCAACGATCCTAAAAACGTTAGAAACGATGACATTAATAATGGGATTTAATATCAATATCATATTATGTATCGAGTAATGAACTAAATTTTTATAGAAAAGGGGACAAACAAGCATGATAAGTGTGTAGTATCTACTACTGCCCATGAACAACCGCAACACCAGAGGAACTGCAGGTACGTTGGCGGTAAATAATTTGCCAGTTAATTAAAATACCAAACGATGGATTTGGTCAAGTGTAAGTAGGGTTACCAGATGACAGGAATTTTCCTGACATGTCCGGAGTTTTAGCTCTCTTTCAGGGAAACAGGACAAATTTGAAATTGTCAGGAATTTTTAAATAGAATGAGAAAAATATTAGAAGTACAAATTAATTTAACAGTGGTAGAGCCACGCGGCAGCTATTGCTGTCGCACGGATGGGCCGGCTCGAACCGGGGTGGTACCATGACCTCATAGAATACCAGCGTGAAGTAGAGGTTTATTTTTGCGTTTCGCTTAGTGAGTGCAGGTGGCCGGAGGCCCTTTTTACTGGAAATGAGGCATTCCATCTTAGTCCTCACGGGTGACAACGCATCTGCATTTTGATTCGCAAACGAGGATAGATGTAGATGTCTATGGGCCGCAGCAACCTCTTACCATCAGGTGGACTGTGTGCTCGTTTGTCACCCTTGTCCTATTAAAAAAAATATATTTATTAAACAGTTTACATACAAAAAATAATAATATATGAATCAATTTTGAAATTAAATTATTTCATTCATCTGATCTGGATCTGGTACTTTTTATTGCGCATATGTCAAGCACATGCGCGAGTTTTTACAATGAAATATATATATTATTAGGATAGTTGGTTTCTATACGTGGTAGAGCCATGCTGCAGCCATATTAGTAGTATAGTTGTAGCACGAATGGGTCGGCTCGACCCCCGGACGCACCGCACCACACTTTTACAGAATACCAGCGTAAAATAGCAGCTTAACACTGCTGTGTTTCGTATGGTGAGTGTAGAGAACCGGAGACCCTTTTTACTGGAAAAGAGGCATTCTATCTTAGTCCTCACGGCTGACAACGCATCTACATTTTTTTCGCAAACGAAGATAGATGTAGATGTCTATGGGCCACAGCAACCCCTTACCATAAGGCTGACTGTGTGGTCGTTTGTCAGCCTATCCTATAAAAAAGGACATTTTTGGGTAGATATTTGACATCAAATACCTACCCAAAAATGTCTACCACAGCTCTCGGACTATTTGCTGCCTCTGCGTCAATGTTGGGAAATTTATTGAAAAGCCAGGTATATTGCCAGGAAAACTCATTGTGGGATCTGGTAACCCTAAGTGTAAGGAGCTAGCATTGGGGTGCCCCGGCTCATACAACAGTATTCCACGTGAAGCCGAAATGGCGCCTTGTAAGGATGCAATGTATAATGATAATAATTACTGTCCAGCTTTAGAGCAAATAAGTAGCTTACTAAGTACGTCAATGTTTTAAGAATGCTAATTTGACTTCCCTTCCAAGTGAAGTGCCCTGAAATTGAGGAGATACGAGTTTACAATGTTGTTATTTAATATCATAATCGTGATATTAGGGTGTAATTTATAGCCCTGAAAACTCAGATGTATATCCGAATTTTTTTAAGTTACATTGATCATTTGATACAGTATCCCTTGTGTATGAATATAAATATCTTTATATATAAAAATTACGTGTCACATTGTTTGTCCGCGATGAACTCCTAAACTACAGAACTGATTTCAATGAAATATTGCGCACTGTGTGCAGTTTGGTCCAACTTGAGAGATTATAATACTTTTTATCTCGATAAGTGACTTTCAATATTTTTTATTGCGAATTTAATGATTTTATATAGGAAGGGTCGTCGGAAAGGGCAGAACAACGTCTGCCTGGCCAGTTAGTCTAAATACATAATAATGGCGCGGTCGACAATACTGTTGTTTCAAATATATGAACTGAATGTAAGATGTTTCATGTATTCTGTTTTGTTATTCTACTAGAGCCCAATGACTTCGTCAATTTTACTTAGCGGTACCATGTAGCGACATCTATGGAAATGTATTAAATAAAGAACGATGTATTTAGCGCGTCAAATTTTCATATCGATATACATCGCAACCGCTTCCGTAGATAGATAATAGATGGCGCTAGAGTAGTCAAGTGAGCTCGGCCACGGTCCTTATTGCTTTGTAAGACAGATTTGACACCAAGGCAATGCTGAATTTTCTTTAGCTCTTTTGTTGCTTTTTATGGAAGCTCACAGATGGAAATTGGACGATGAACTCTTTTTTATCGATAATATATGTATACGAAAACACTTTACGTAAAGACAATAATATAATGTGCGGCACGAGACTTGTGTTCTAATGTTCTATTCCAACTAAACAGCCGAAGTGTACTAGGAATAATACATAAGTACTATCGCATTTTTGACACTACTTGCCGACGCTCAAAGTTCTGCTGTTTTTGTAAATTTTGGTCAACAGCTAACTCACTGTTGACTAAAACGTGGCGTAAAACAATCATAGTGAAAAACCGTTCAACATACCAATGAAATAAAATAGTAGACTTATGTTTACGGATTATAAGCGTTTCAAGGCGTTGACCGTGCAAAAACCGGATTAACGAATTTTACATTTCCATTATGCATAACTAAAAAGTTCAAAAATAACAAATTAAAATCTAAGTTTTTATTCACCTGCCAATTCATCGACCCCGGATTCATGTCACGTTAATGCACAATGGGTTTCGATAAACATCACATGGCCGTCCGTTTTTTGTATTGTTGTGTTTTTATAAGTTGAATAATAATTATGATTAGTTTTAAATCATCGAAGATCCATAAGAGGCAACAGAGGAAAACTTAAGAAGGGAAAGATTAAGAAGAGATGGGCAGTAGCATCTTCCTGATAACAACAGAAAATAATAAAAAAACTGCGGTTGCCAACCCTTGCCTGGCAAGGGGCGAGGCTAAATAATGAAAGTTTATACATAAAATATAAATAACAATACCTACCAATCAGTTACTATGGTAAAATTAATAAAAAAACTTTTACCGTATAATGATAAATTTATTTGTGTGATTCGACTGTTATACTTAGATAGAATAAAAAAATATTAGTACGTTAATTAATTAATAAAACTAATTTTACGAATTATGTCTCGTTTTTAAATTAGTTTTAAATCTCAAGTATTCGTGTCATCATCGTCATCATCATTACAGCCCTTTAAAAGTCCACTGCTGAACATATAACATATTCTTGTGAAATAATAAATAATTATATATAAGTACATTCTAATACGAATATTATTAAAGGTTTATTTACCAAAAAGGAGTCACAAATAAGCTTTTTCTTTGAAGTCTTAATCAATTAAATCTTTTATTGTACACCAACGTATTATATTAAAACAAAATAAAAAATCAAAAATATAAATAAGGTACAACGGGCAGTCTTGTCGGTCTAAAAGCGAAAAAAATTTCTATCTGGCAGTCTTTACACAAAGAACTTGTACACGGAGAATGACGAAGAGAATAAAACTACTATGAAATATCTCATGAAAAACCTTATACTGCTAATAGCGTTTTCAGCTTTACACTAATAAGTTTTACTACTGAGTCTAGTAAGATATATAATTTTACGAGATAAGTTTACAATATAATATAATATTTACAGTGTACTGTACACTAAGTAAAGGTTAATATATCAAAAGATAAAAATATTGAGGGAACACAAAAAGCGATCTTATTACTCCACACTCCACAGAAATTTCATCCAGACAACCCAAAAATGAATTAACCGTAATTAACGGAGAAAGGAAACGTGCAAGTTGCAACATAATAATAAATAAATTATGCACTAAAAAGACAAGACTTTAGGCTATAGATCAGTAAAAAAGGATTAAAAGAGAAGGGTTAGAGGCCAAATAATGGACCTCAACTTGTTTCTTGAACAAATGTAAGGATTGAGGACGTTTAATTGACAGAAGTAAACAGTTCTAAAATTTTACTCCAAGAACTAATTTACCATAAAACGAATTTACCATGAAATGTAGAGCAAGGCACAGGACATTGGAGGGAAAGACTTTGCTTGGACCGAAAAATCACGACAGGATTTGAGAAATATAAAACGTTATTTTAGTTAGGGTTGACCTGATATGAAAAAATATATGTATTTCGACAAAGAGGGATTGGGAGCTTAGTGAGGTAGGTACTCTGAGATATCGTCATTTTTAATAAGTCCAAATATGAACCGTAAAGTTAAGTTGCTCCTCGGTTATGTCCAAGTAAGAAATGTCAGTATAGATCGTGGATACATAGTAGTAAAGATTGGGCAATCATATCTTTAGTGGAAATGGATAAAAGGTATTAAGCATATGAAGTGAACCATATATTGCAAACATTTCACGGCTCACTGTATTTATTTGAGGAGTCCAAGAAAGGCTGGAATCCAAAACGATACCTGATATATATGTTGCAAACTCGTAACATTCATTGCTATGCAGACGACAGCACTGGTGATGCCTTGTACACCGGCCGTACCAATATTTTTCGGGAAAACGACAAGTACCGGGACAAACTTGTGTCTGAAATCGAGTCTTTGTTGAACAAAGTCTCGGATGGGGAGCGATTAAATCTAGTCCAGTTCAATCCGCATAACACTCAAGCTTTGCTCGTTTACCGCTAAAAAGAACCTCTTTGTCGCATCTTCTCAGTTTTAAGACCCTTGCTGTCTCAGCTAGTATCGGAATCCTAGGCGATGACATATCGAATAGTATGTATTTAGTTTCGTGGTCTCTTGGAAGGGAAGGACAAATTGACCTCCAAAAAGCTTGACACAATCAGCAGAGCGGGACAGTATTTCATGCCAACACATCGCTTGCAACTTTACAAAGCGCAAGTCCGGCCTCACATGGAATACTCTTCTCATCTCTGGGCCGGGGCACCCCAGTGCCAGCTCCTTCCACTTGACCGCATTCAGCGCAGAGCGTTTCAGGTCGTCGACGGCCGAGTTCTTTCTGATCGGCTCGATACACTGGCACTGCGTGAGGATGTTGCATCCTTTTACATTTTCTATCGCATCTACCACCGGGAATTGCTCTGAAGAATTGTTCGGATTTATTCCAACTGTTTACGAACGCACATCGCCTCAAAATTCACCATCTGGATCGTTGTGTGGAATTTTAACGGCTTGCGGTTTATCTTTAAAAAAAATTGCGATATCAATATTTTATACCGGTAGCGTAACCTCGTACCTCAACCGCAATCAATCCCTGTTACAAATAAATAAAATTTAAGTTTCTGTTTGTAATATCTAAATAAAAGCTTTTTAATAAATGAATTTGAAAATATACACGGTATCTACTTATAACATAAAAAAAAAACAATTTGTAAAACGTGTCTGTCTGTATGTTTGGTGTTTGTTCTGGCTAATCTCCGAAACGGGTGAACCGATTTTGACGGGAATTTCACTTGCAGATAGCTGATGTAACAAGGAGTAACTTAGGCTACGTATATTTTAGAAAATAATTAGGTTTCCGCGCAACTTTCTTTTCATATAATAAGGGTAACAAACGAGCACACAGTCCACCTGATGGTAAGTGGCTGCCGTGACTCATAGACATCTACATTTATCCTCAATAAAGAATCAAAATGCAGATGTGTCGTCACCCGTGAGGACTAAGATGGACCGCCTCTTTTCCATTAAAAAGGGTATCCGGTTCTCTACACTCACCATACGAAACACAGCAGCATTAAGCTGCTATTTTACGATGGTATTCTGTGAGAGCGTAGTCCTTCCCCGGTCGAGCCAACCCATTCGTGCTATAACTATACTACTAATATAGCTGCAGCATGGCTCTACCTAACTTAATTAAAACCCTAAATAACACGCGGACGAAGTCGCGGGGAACAGCTAGTTATAAAATAAATTTAAGTATTGGTTCGTACCATGTATGAAAAACATTTATTATATTCTCGTAAAATAGTTGGAAAAAAAACTTAAATACTTGTTTGCTTAATGATCATTGTCGTTATTGTTAAACTTTTTAACCGACTTCAAAATGTAGGAGGTACTCAATTCGAATGTATGTTTTTCATGTGTTACCTCATAACTTTTTTTAAGGTTAACCGATTTCGACGATTGATTTTTTTTAAAAGCTGGTGCTTCTCATGTGGTCCCATATAAATTTGATGAAGATCCGACTAGTAGTTTTTGAGTTATCCTTAATGATTTATATTGAAGTCGGTTGTACAAAATTTTTAATTTTATTACTTGTTAGAACAACAACTAAGCCATTCTAAGAATGCGTCAACTTCATTTCTTAAATGATTTACACATAATATTATGTCCATTTCATGCTAGGCAACGGTAATATATAAAATTAAGAAAGGTAGTAAATCTAATTATATCAAAGCGTTGCGTTGTATTAATAAAATATGTTAAATAACAATTACATTTCCTTAAAATAACAACGGTCTGTTGTTTGTTCAAGTGATAAGTGATATTTATGTATTTTTTTTTAATTGTTTAGTCTCCAAGTACCCCGTATCAATTTAAACAGAACAATGGCGTAGTTTAGGCTACTATTAAAAATGTCAATGAATTGTAGATCTATCGAACACATACCTTCGTGCCATGGTAATCATCAACCACCGTCTCATCCCTCCGTGCCTCCGGGTACACGAAGCTCATGTTCCTTGGCAGTGACGATTGCGATGCGTAGGAGCACTGTAACAACACGCATGCTGATACAAACAACAACACATAGTTAAAATTATATGGACTCATAATTAACGCTACTCCCACGAGAAATAGTCACGGACTGACCGTCTTCACGGCCGTCAACGTCTTATATTCAAAGAACAACCAGGCGCGCAGGAGGACAACTCTCAACAAACTAAGTCTTATACTTTTTTTATGACAGTGTCGAGGATTTTTCTTGGTGCCAGTACTAACTGACAGCTCGATTAAACAGAGCGTGGAATAATAAGTTTGTATATCAAACATTGTAGTTTTGTAATAACCCCTGAGAAATATTTTATTTAAATTATGTATGTATCAGTATGTATAGACTATTCTGCATCATAAAACACGAAAAAAAAACTGACGCTTAGATTGGTGACTGTTAAAAAAACTCATGCTTGCGTAACGATATTTTTTTATTTTTATACACGCTTACAAGTCCGTAAATAAGTCGTATATATTATTTCATTTTTATATTTTCATTAAAAAACAAAACTTAAATTTAATTTAATTGAAAAATAAATTATCAATGTTACCTACATAATAATAGCTGGTACTCGGCGCGCTGTTGAAATAATTGTAGAAATATCTTTTAATATTCGGAAGAGTTATATTGTTTTTTTATACGTGGCAGAGCCTGCAGCTATATTAGTAGTATAGTTGTAGTACGAATGGGTCGGCTCGACCGGGGAAGGACCGTTTTCTCACAGAATAGCAGCGTAAAATAGCAGCTTAATACCGCTATGTTTCGTATAGTGAGTGTAGAGAACAGACCCTTTTTGTTGGAAAAGAGGCATTCTATCTTAGTCCTCACGGCTGACAACGCATCTGCATTTAATTCGTAAACGAAGATAGATGTAGACGTCTATGGGACGCAGCAACCACATACCATCAGGTGGACTGTGTGCTCGTTTGTCACCCTATCGTATAAAAAAAATTAGGAATAATAATACATTTATTGAAGCTTTTTATTTGATAATAGCCACAAAACACATTTAACAAAACTAGATATAATACAAAATCAGTGCATGCGGATAATTGGTGGGTTTGTCAAAAGTACTCCTATCCATGTAATGGAATCGGAACTGCTTTTACAGCCATTGTTTATTCGAAGAAGATATTTAGCAGGTAAATTTTGGTTAAAGTGTAAGTCTATTGATGAAAATATTGTTACAAATTTATTATGTATCCTTGATGAACGTAAAGAAAGCTTTTATTGGCGACGTAGGAAAACCCCACTGCTAGTTACAACCCATAGATTATTTAAAGAAACTCGTATATTTTCAAGTCCTTTCTTAGAAATGTCTTCACTCAATTCGTGGATTAGCAAGTTGGATTTATCTAATAATAATATGGATTTATCTAATAAGTACAATCCCCTTTACTTACAAACTTTATGTCGAAAACATTTAACTGAAAACTTTACAAATTACTATATAAAATAATAATACCGATGGCTCTAAAGATAAAGAAGGAACGGGTGCTGCATTTTTAGACATTCAAACCAAAGAATACATTAAGCTCTGCTTAGGTAAGGAAATTTCAGTTATGCATACGGAACTCATTGCAATTGCGGAAGCCTTATCTTATGTCAAGTCACTTAATTATGATAAATTGTTGATATTAACCGATTCTCGCAGTGCCCTTCAACATTTAAAAAGATGTACTTTACTGTCTCGCGGTTTTCCATTGGCTTACGACATATTAAGTAATATTTTAACATTAAAATCGAACCATAAAAGTATAGTCTTACAATGGGTGCCTTCCCATATTGGTTTAGAGGGAAATGAGGCGGTAGACGCTCTTGCTAAAGAGGCGGTAAGTGATGGGGATAATTTCGATTGTGTTCCTTATTTCTCCGAACTCTTATCTAAAGTCCGAGAAAACTATAGAAAAGTGGTCCGAATACTTTGATGAAAGGTCACTGTCAAAAGGTATTTGGTACAAGACGATACAACCGCATCTTTCCCGCTTCCTTTGGTTCGAAGGATGCAATATGGGAAGGCAAGAAATTATTACAGCAATGAGGCTTCTTTCTGGACATATTCCATTAAACAAATTTGCGTTTATGATGAAAAAAGTGAATTCACCAAATTGTGTCAAATGTGGAGTTCTGGAAGATACTATTCATATTATGATGGAATGTGAACGGAACGAAGCATATAGAAAACTGTTAGGTTTTGACAAAAATAGTGTTGGATTGTATAATAGTATTTTAGTTTTTCCATTGTCGGATAAGGCTAGAAAACTTTATAAACTAGTATTGTTAGGTATTAAGAACAGATAATTTTTTATTATTGTTTACGCGAATTTATCATTGTCTGATTATAATATATATTTGATTGTATACCTATGAGGGTGACATGATCTAATGGATCAAACCCTCTATAATCAATAGATTTAAAAAAAAAGTTGAATGATAAATAACTTTCAAATAAATTTCAGTACAGTAGTACGTACGATACGCGCGCCACCTATTGTAACTTGTAAGTTAATTGTACTATAGCTATAACCTTCGCGCAAGTGTAAGCTATAAGTTGACAAAGTTTACCGCAATCTGATGAACGCATAAAATACTACAAAGAAACATAAATTTTTGTATATTAGATAATATAATTGCTCCCTGCTAACATCTTGCTTGAAATACAAAATAGAAAAGATATTTTTCCAAGTATTCTTTAATAGTAAGTATTGTCAGGGTACACTGCAAACACGTTTTATGTTTCCGAGGTTAGGAAAATCTTAATATTATGATAAATTAATTCTTGAACATAATGTATAATCATAATATTATGATATAATCACTTACACACACATATATAATGTAGAAGATAACATACTATATTTTACAATTTGTATTTTAAATAAATTTAATTCATATTAGAACAAAAATACTAGAAAAAGATAAAAAAAAACAATATATCAATGCCCTACCTTTGTAGGACATTAATATATTTTGATTTTTTGATCACCAAAGACTATTAACTATTAATTCCAGTCTGACTGGGATGAGTGTTTTATACGATATTGCCACCACAAAATTATCTATTTCAATGTTGTTGTTGCGTCCTTCTCAGTTTTTCTCAATGGTGTCTCAAAATAGAATTCTACCAAATTGGTAGATTGAATACCAAGTTAGTCATGGAGGGTGACATCTGACAACAAAGACAAAAGTTTATTACGATCAGGTTCAGGACATAAAAAAGGCTCTTTTACACTTTCCGGACCACAACAGTGGGTGCACTGCTGCTTGGTGACAGGAACAAGTAAGATGAGGGTGTCAATTCATTCCGACTATCAGGTAGAAGATGAGACCTACTAATGGTTTATGAAAAGTAACTCACAGGTTTTTTTTATAGCTGTTGTACGTGCGTTGTTTTACCAAGAGATCCGATGTACGTGGCATACATGACAATGATGCGCTTGGATATTACGACCTATGAACACACAATTCAGTTTTCCTAGTCGCTATCGTGAAGAAATTTCTGCTAGAGAGATCTACGAAACGAGGCATAGGGAAGAACAGCTGCTGTGAGTGTAAGCGGGACACAATATATATTTAATAACATAGTTTTAGCTTAACAAACCTACAATCTAGATAAACTCGGAAAATAGCTAAACAATATCTAAATACAAAACTTTATTCAAATCATTTGAGCCATTTCCGACCTATACAGCCTATATCCTATATTTTAAGCGAAGAATTATATGTAAGTAGACTGAGGCAAGTGTGACAGTGAGGCAAGTGTGCGCAAATTATGCGGCATAAATACGTTTTTTTGGTTAAATGCCATTTTTAACAGAGATATATTTTTTAACGCCGAGAAGAGTTTGGTAGCCACTATACATAATATAATATACGAGACTTGTATATCTAATATTGTAATATAGTGTAAGTATCATTATCTTTCATCTATCTTATCGCAAAGAAATCTAACCTAGCGACCATCACATGTTTCCAAGCGTACGTTATTATTATGAAAAATTATGACAAGATGAATTGTCACGTATTTTATTCAAATAATAATTGTCGTTTGACTTACTAACAAAATATAAAAGTTATGATTGAATGTAGTTTTCATCATTTCGTGCTTTTCTTGTGGTCAAATATTTTATCGCTTATTAATTAAATATTTTATCGCATATTATGCTATTTGATAGGTTAAATGTAGTATGGCGCCAATAATATATTAACAGATAAGACGAGCACACAGTTCACATGACTGTAAGAGCATATTGAGAGCATATTGAGGTCTAAGATTATCATCCCCTGAGAACTAAGACGGAATGGCTCGTTTCCAGTAAAAAGTGTCTCCAGATCTCTAATTCACCATACGAAACACAACAGCATAAAGCTGTTATTTTAAACTGGTAATTGAACCTCTTAAAGTATATGATTAAGAATGCAGCATTTTTTTTTATTTTGGTTTTTTCAGCAAAAAAACCGGCATGTTTCTCAGACAAAACCTCTGTTCGTAGTTTCTTTACAATTACACGCGCGCGCGTGTGCGCGTGTGTGCGTGCGTGCGCGCGCGCGTTTGTGCGTGCGAGCGTGTGTTCACAATGAGAAATATTCATTTCTGTAGGATATTGCTGCCCAGAGGTGATATATGAATTTACTTGATTCGTTTACTTTCTAGGATTTTGACTTAGGTATATTTCGTTATTTATTTGAAAGGATCTTTGCGATATTTAAAACTGCATACTTGTCTTATTATTTTGCGTGTCCTTTTTGTGTTTCTCTAAATTTTTTTGCTAAGTTACCTTTTTAATATCTCTTTTTGGTTATTTAATAATTTTGTTACACATATTTTATGAATAATTAATTTTCATTATATGTACATTATCTCTTTTTATAATATATATCTTATCACTCCTCTTGTTGCCCATGGTTCGAGTTTGGCTACTTATAGTAATTTAGTTATTTAATTTGCATGCTACAAGAAATACATCATACATCAAGTGACGCCCCGTAGGGGCATAGCAATTTATAAGAGGGTAGTTTTTTTTATTATACTAAATATTAACTACTACGTACTAAATACCAACTAACTTATTTCTTAACATTTACTAGTCTAACATATAATTTTTTTATAATTATTACACATACATTTACTATTTATTCGCATCTACATAATATTTATAAAGAATTCACTGTAATTATAATAACTTTTATCGATTAAGAATGACTTTAATTTTTTTATAAGACGAGAACGAAAAGACAAGAAGTTGTCAATATTTTTGAGGTTATTTGGAACATTATTACATATTTTAATTACCATCGTATGGGGACCTGTTGTGAATAATGTTCATTTTGAGAATTGAATATTCAATTTATTTTGATTTAATTCGATTATTTCTTTTGACAGTGTTTACAGGATCATATAGATTTGGATGTTTTCTAACGAACTTACAACGTTCAATAAAGTAAATAGATGTAAGTGTGAGTATACAAATTTTTCTAAAATGTTGTCTGCATGAGTCATACATTATTCTTGCAATTTGAAAATATTATCTGTGTCAGTATAGTTGCCTCAGATGACTATTCCATAAGTTAGTATAGACTGAGCATACGCATAATTTTAAGTCAGTAACTTTTGAAATGTATGAGTTTCAATAAAGTAAATAGATGTAAGTGTGAGTATACAAAGTTTTCTAAAGTGTGGTCTGCATGAGTCATACATTATTTTTGCAATTTGAAAATATTATCTATGTCAGTATAGTTGCCTCAGATGACTATTCCATAAGTTAGTATAGACTGAGCATACGCATAATTTTAAGTCAGTAACTTTTCAAAAGTATGAGTGCAAATATAAATGAGGACAATTTACTCGTTAATTTTTGAATGTCTTAGATGTGTGTCTATTTCAATACCGAGTAGTGTTGTAGAGTTGACCGTATCGATCGTAAAGTTTTTGTAGTTAAAGTTTATTTGTAGAGGTCGTTTTTAATAAGTTTTAAACAGGATGAATTTAGTTTTGTTAAAGTTTAGCCCTAAATTATGTAATTCTAACCAGTCGTGTATTTTAGTGAGTGATGTATTTAATTTTTCGTTTAATTCACAATTGTCTGTAGATGAGAGCAAGATAGATACAATCTTTAACACCTAATCGTAATCTTTTAACACTAAGCAAATTCCCTGGCCAAAGAGAAGAGTCTTCGCCTTAATTTTCAAACTCTCAGACACGAAAACCGGCTTAGGTGGGCCTTTTTTTTTACATGGGGAAATGCCTACGCATACCCGCCTCGCGGGGGCAAGGACGGATTATGTCGGACTCGCACCAACTAAAATTCCACAGTGTTCCACCTTCGTCGCATATTGGCAGGGCCACGGGAACGCTTTCGCACACATCCGCGGCCCCACCAGCGCTGGTCACCCCATAGCGGCCTCTCCTCGGGAGAGGACTACTCCTCCCTCATCTACTTCTCAGGTAAGGCGCACCAGAACACATGGCGCGCCCTCTTCCGCGGCCTCCAATTTCACATGCGTAACGGACGCCCCCGTGTCCGATGCGCGAAGGCTATGGGGCCAGAAAACCTAGCACTCAGAAGTACCAGCCTTCCTGACACCAGCGGCAGATCTGGTCTATAGTTCCGCCGCCAACCAAGATTCGGCTGCGGAGGGTAGGGAGAGCGGCGCCTCGCAATACCGACACTCTACCCCCGCAGCCCCACCTCCACCGCATCAACGGTGCGGCCCCGTCAGAGTCACGGAGGATAGGGCGAGTGGCGCATGGCCATACTAATACTCCTCTTCTTCCGCGACTCCACCTCGGCTGCAGCGGTAGGGGGAGAGGACAATCCTCTCGGAGCAGCCCATCGACACACATCCGAAATGGGCTCGCCAAGCCCACTCGGAGTGGCCACCTCGGGCCGGCCCTACACCACGGGCCAGCCAAGGGGTTCCTCTTTGTTCACCTCGGGTGACCAAGCCACGGCTACTAAGCCCCCCCCCCCCCCTCACGAAAAGACGGGATCTCGTTCGGGGGGTATGCCTTGACGAAATCGATTATTTCATCCTTTAAGAACACGCTTATAAATTCAACACACACAAATAATATTGTTGTAATCTTAATGTAAGTACTTAAAAGTTATCATCCTACTATCCTACTAATTCCTACTTAATATTATAAATAGGAAAGTTTGTTTGGATGTTTGTGTGTTTATGACGCAAAAACTACTAAATGGATTGTGATGAAACTTGACAATAACATAGATTTTACATCAGAATACGACATATTAAGCTATAATCGTTAATAATAAAAAAATTGACCTGTCCCAAAATAATACCATTAAAATTTCTTCTGCTGACGTGTCCTGCCTAAACTGTAATAGATAGATAGAACTGTGTAAAATATACTAACGAATTGGACTTCTTACAAAAATAAAAAATCTTGCGATAATTTTGGGCGGATTGTATGATACTATTAGTAGTATGAAAACTTCTCATCAAATGTATCTCTGTAACGTGACGAGTATTTTATTTAGTTTTATACGATTACAATTCCCTTTAAAAGTTATTTTTTTAATGACAATTAACAGATCCCCAGGAAAGTTAAAACTTGAAAGTAGCGAGATAGCGTGCCCATGTATTTCTAGTGCCCAAACTTTGCACGCTTTCTCTGAGCGAAAATATTTAAAAATAAAACTATTTAATGTAGTTTATACAAGCGTATTGCATTAAAACATACTGCAAGTTTTAGCTAAATAATTTCAGTGATAAAAAAAATGGTCGGCTTATAATTAAAGGCGAGAGGAGCCGTGGGTAAAAGCTAGCGTCTATATAAAAAATATCAGGATAAATTCAACACGCTGTTGGAGAATTGAACTATAAATGGGATATTCAATTAATTACAGTCGATCAAAAGCTCACTGCTGAATATAGGCCTCTCCCATAGATTGTCTCCTAGGGGGAATAGTTGCTACGTTTGGCGGGCTGGTTGGCAACCACGGTTTTAATTTTTTTTTGTTATTTGAACACCCACGATCACCAGCAGAACGATATTATGAAATTGTGAATAATCTTATGCCGCCACTACCATGTCGACCTATTTAAAACATCCCTATTTTTTAATGATCATGAAAAATGATATGAACACCAGAAATATTATTTACATAACTTCTAGTAATCTTTTAATGGTTTCAAAATCTAGCTGTAAATTCAATTCCTTTTTTAACATCACGGGCTTTATAACAAATGGGCGATAAACAAAATATTGTTTAACAAATATCTAAATACTAGCTGTTCCCCGCGTCTTCGCCCATGCGTAATTTATTAAGATTGGTTTTCATAAGTTTAAATTTTTTGTGCAGTACCCTAATTCTTTTTCTAAAATAAAAGTAGCCTAAGTTACTTCTTATAACATCAGCTATCTGCCAGTGACAGTCCGGTCAAAATCGGTCCAGCCGTTCCGGAGATTAGCCGGAACAAACAGACAGACAGACAGAAAGAAGACAGACAAACATTTTAAAAAACGTGTTTATAAGTACCGTATATACTTTCATATGCATGTAGTAAAAAGCTGTCATTTCTACATTACAAACGGACACTTTAATTTTATTTATTTACACAAATGTAAATAAAATCAAAATTATTTAATTTATAAAAACATAACACTATCCAAGCAAAATATTATATAATGTAGGACTTTTTTAGCTTTGAGGCACATAGTTTTGAAAAATGTAAATACAAATTAGGGGCATATAAAAATCACATCTTTATTTATAAAACAAATAACTTGTTCTTAAGAATTTATCCAATATACGTCCAATTCGTTCTTAAGAACAAATTATTTATTTATTATATAACTTCATTTTTTATTTTAATAATCAATAATAAAAAAATAAAACTGTTGTCACTTAATATTTTAGGTGTTTTCAAATGACAAGAATAGAATAGAATAGAATAGAATAGAATAATTTTTTATTCAATATTGATTATTACATAATACTTATTGAAAGTCATTTTTTATTTACCACTGGTTCGGAAAATACCTCAGTCCTGGGAAGAACCAGCAAGAAAGTGCATATGTGTGTATATATATATATACACACAGTCAGGTCATAAGTATTGTCACACAGTAAAAACTTTTCTTTTAGAATGCTGGCCACAAAAAAGTTTATTGAATTCGAACTTCGAATTGTTCATGAAAATAAAACTGTATATTTTTTAGAATTTTACTCATTTTTAAATATGGAGTGGACGCTTAAAGAAGACCGTGTTGCAGTTATTGCGTTGCATCGTTGCGGTTACGCGCCAATTCAAATTTTTGACATACTGAAAAATTTGAATATAACCAAAAGATTCGTTTATCGTACCATCAAACGATACAATGAAGTCTCTAGTGTAGATGATAGGTCAAGAAGTGGTCGCCCTCAGTCTGTTAGGACTCCAGCAGTGATAAAAGCTGTGAAGGCGCGAATTCAAAGAAATCCCAAACGTAAGCAGAAACTGTCGGCCCTTCAGATGGGGTTAAGCAGAACCACGGTGAAAAGGGTGTTAAATGAAGACTTAGGGCTTCGGGCATATCGAAGAAAAACAGGACATCGTTTGAATGCTCGTCTAATGGACCTGAGACTGAAGAGATGCCGCGCTTTGTTGAAGCGGCACGCGGGAATAAAATATCGGAAAATTCTTTTTTCGCATGAAAAAATTTTTACCGTAGAAGAGAGCTACAACAAACAAAATGATAAGACGCACACAGTAGTGAAGAAGCGAGCAACCGTATTCCGCGTGTCCAACGAGGTTATTTTCCATCCTCGCTCATGGTATGGTTGGGAGTTTCTTATTGGGGCTTAACAGAGGTATATTTTTGTGAGAAAGGTGCAAGAACGAATACAGTTGTGTATCAAAATACAGTCCTGACGAACCTTGTGGAACCTGTTTCTCATACCATGTTCAATAACAGGCACTGGGTATTCCAACAAGATTCGGCGCCAGCTCATAGAGCGAAGAGCGCACAAGACTGGCTGGCGGCGCGTGAAATCGACTTCGTCCGGCACGAAGACTGGCCCTCCTCCAGTCCAGATTTGAATCCGTTAGATTACAAGATATGGCAACACTTGGAGGAAAAGGCGTCATCCCAATGTGGAGTCACTCAAGACATCCTTGAGTAAGGCAGCCGCCGATATTGACATGGACCTCGTTCGTGTTCCGATAGACGACTGGCCGCGCAGATTGAAGGCGTGTATTCAAAATCACGGAGGTAATTTTGAATAAACTTTAGTGTCATAAGAATTTATGTTTTGTTAAGTTCATTTTGGTATATAAATTGTTACATAATGAATAAACTTGTTACAATTATTTTATATTAAACATGTGACAGAATTTATGACCTGACTAGGTATATACCTAGGTGGATTGAAAAGTACTCGGCCTAACACAGATCCATTCAATTCTAAAAATCAAATCTACCCACATTATTTAGTTCAGTTCAGACTAGTTCATTGTGTGAAGTTCGAAACGTGTGCGATAATTAGTTGTGATTTTATAAATTTATTAACAAAGTAATCGGACATAATTTCCGCGAATGGAGCAAATCGAGCAGCGTGCCGTCATTAAGTACCTCCATAAGAAGGGGCTATCATCAAAAGCCATCCATGATGACATGGTCAGTACATTAGGCGATTGTGCTCTGTCATATTCATCCGTCAAAAAATGGATAGCAGAATTTAAGCGTGGTAGAGAGTGTGAAAGATGAACCCCGCTCTGGAAGGCCTTCGACGTCAACTACTGACGAAAATATTAAAAAAGTACTTGATTTAATAATGGGAGACCGCAGATTAAAAATTAGAGAGATAGCCGAGATTATAGGCATCTCTTATGAACGAACTCAAAACATCATTGTCAACGAGTTGGGTTTCCACAAGGTGTCTGCGAGGTGGGTTCCGCGACTGCTTTCAGTTGAACAAAAAAGGACGCGATTGACTATTTCACGCGACTGTTTGGAGTTATTTGAAGCCGATGCAGATGATTTTTTGAATCGTTTTGTTACTATAGACGAAACAGGGGTTCATTACTGTACAGCGGAAACAAAACAACAATCAAAACAGTGGAGAAGACCTGGTTCACCACCCCCTAAAAAGGCTAAGTCGATTTTGTCGGCAAATAAGGTGATGGCTTCAGTATTCTGGGACTCGAAAGGTGTGATTATGATTGATTATCTTGAAAGGGGTCAGACTATAAACTCTGATTACTACTGCACCTTACTACGTCGTTTACGAGAGGAAATAAAAGAAAAACGTCGAGGAATGCTCAGAAGAAAAGTCCTGTTTCGTCAAGATAACGCCCGTGTTCACACGTCAGTACAGTCAATGGCTGAAATTCACAACTGTGGCTTTGAACTGTTACCGCATCCGTATTCACCTGATCTGGCACCATCAGACTTCTTTCTGTTCCCTAACCTAAAAAAGCACTTGGGAGGTCAAAGATTTTCGACAAACGACGAGGTCAAAGCAGCTGTAGACTAGGGCATGCAAACCGATAATCGACAACCGATAATTTATCGGTAATCAGTTAATTTATTTCACCGATAATTATCGAAAAATTTCTTTAAAAATATCGATAAACGATAAATTCATAAAGGTTTTATGCAATCATTTTCATTATTACCGCGAGTCATTTTTTGAATTCCGCGCCGCGTGCGGTGTCATTCCACCCACTAGTGTCTCGCTCACTCATTTCATGACCGCCACGAGTGCGATGTGCGAAATAGATTAGGTATGTAAATAATGTACCTACTTATTATTCTAAATTAAAGGACTGATTTAATGAGGGCATCCACGACTTTTTTGCCACCAGGGCGGCGCCACTTTAGAGTGAGGTAAAATATTTGACAGATTTCATAGCGGGGACGATAATTTCTTAGGAAAATGTAATTATTAAGGTTTCTTTCTGTATTATTAGTTATATTTTATATTAATTACATTGCAAATGAATAAACCAAACGATAAATATAACTAAAAGACGACCTTTTAAAGAAAAGAGTTATAATGTGCAAAAAATTAAAAATTAAACCACTGACGCATTGTGTTGTGTATTAATATAATACTCTAGATAGTGATAAACTATTATTTAAAACTAATTTCTCAATTAACTGACACTGTGTAACAAAAAACTTTACCTCAGTCACAACTAGCGACACCTGGTAAGTGGAAGATTATTAGCCCTCATTGTTACAATCATTGATTCATAATTAAACCAAAAATGTTAAGTAATAGGTAAATATAAATATTTTATTTTATTGTTTTTATAATTTGATAAACAATTAGTCATTTTAAAACAGTTCATAATAATTTTATGTACATATTACTTAAAATGATTACTGTTTTAAAATGACTGATTTGATCGCTAAAATTAGTTAATCCCCAATAGACGAAAGTATTATTTCATAAGTAAATTTTATTCGACTAGTTTTCTACCTACATAAAGTACCTATATTTTTTGTTTTCGTTTGTGAGAAAAAGATTTTATTTGTTTCATTGTTTAATAGTAGATACCATGCTATTATGATTAAGACTTGTTGTTTTTTTTTCGATATTGATTTGTAATTTTATGGATATAAAATCAGATTTTTAATTCAATAAGGTATTTCACTGAATTATAAAAATGTTAAATTTTGTTGTAGAGTAGAATGCATAAAGAAAGAAATTCTAAGAGACAGGTATTCTTCTTATGTAAATCGGTAATTCTCGGTTTTTATCGAAAAAATACTCGATAAAATCGGATTATCGATTATCGAAAATTTTCGATAATTGCATACCCTACTGTAGACGCATATTTTGACTCTAAGGAAGAATCATTTTTTTTCAACGGTCTAAATGCTTGGAAGGGGAGGTGGCAAAAGTGTATTGAACTTGATGGTGATTATGTAGAAAAATAAAAATATAACTGATTTAGTATGTGTTTATTTTCTTGGTTAGGCCGAGTACTTTTTAATCCACCTTCGTAGATTCTTATGACACTAAAGTTTATTCAAAATTACCTCCGTGATTTTGAATACAGGCCTTCAATCTGCGCGGCCAGTCGTCTGTCGCAGCACGAACGAGGTCCATGTCAATATCGGCGGCTGCCTTAATCAAAGATGTCTTGAGTGACTCCAAATTGGGATGAGGCTTTGAGTACGCCTTTTCCTCCAAGTGTTGCCATATCTTGTAATCTAACGGATTCAAATCTGGACTGGAGGAGGGCCAGTCTTCGTGCCGGATGAAGTCGATTTCACGCGCCGCCAGCCAGTCTTGTGTGCTCTTCGCTCTATGAGCTGGCGCCGAATCTTGTTGGAATACCCAGTGCCTGTTATTGAACATGGTATGAGAAACAGGTCCCGCAAGGTTCGTCAGTACTGTATTTTGATACACAACTGTATTCGTTTTTACACCTTTCTCACAAAAATGTACCTCTGTTAAGCCCCAATAAGAAACTCCCAACCATACCATGAGCGAGGATGGAAAATGACCTCGTTGGACACGCGGAATACGGTTGCTCGCTTCTTCACTACTGTGTGCGTACACCTTATCATTTTGTTTGTTGTAGCTCTCTTCTACGGTAAAAATTTTTTCATCCGAAAAAAGAATTTCCCGATATTTTTTTCCCGCGTGCCGCTTCAACAAAGCGCGGCATCTCTTCAGTCTCAGGTCCATTAGACGAGCATTCAAACAATGTCCTGTTTTTCTTCGATATGCCCGAAGCCCTAAGTTTTCATTTAACACCCTTTTCACCGTGGTTCTGCTTAACCCCATCTGAAGGGCCAACAGTTTCTGCTTACGTTTGGGATTTCTTTGAATTCGCGCCTTCACAGCTTTTATCACTGCTGGAGTCCTAATAGACCGAGGGCGACCACTTCTTGACCTGTCATCTACACTAGAGTCTTCATTGTATCGTTTGATGGTACGATAAACGAATCTTTTGGTTATATTCAAATTTTTCAGTATGTCAAAAATTTGAATTGGCGCGTAACCGCAACGATGCAACGCAATAACTGCAATACGGTCTTCTTTAAGCGTCCACTCCATATTTAAAAATGAGTAATATTCTAAAAAGTATACAGTTTTATTTTCATGAACAATTCGAAATTCGAATTCAATAAACTTTTTTGTGGCCAGCATTCTAAAAGAAAAGTTTTTACTGTGTGACAATACTTATGACCTGACTGTGTATATATTAGTATAGGTGATATACAGGTGTTGTATATTTTTCTTTTCATTACGACGCTATATTGTTTGCTTTTCATTACTTCTTTAAGTGTCCAAAATCTCTTCCACGAGTTGGAAACCCGTCTCTATATTTCTAACTCCATTTGGTCACTGAATGCAATTAGTTGACCCAAGTAGATATAGGAATTTACATATTCTATTTCATTCTCTTCTACATTGACGTTTTTGTGGAATCTGTTTGTCATAATTTTAGTCTTTGTTTTGTTCATCGTTAGGCCCACCTTTTTACTTTCTTGAGCGAGATCTTGAAGCATGGTTTGAAGGTTTTCTGGGTTATCAGCTATGAGTATTATGTCGTCAGCGAATCTTAGATGAGTTCTTGTTTAGCGTAAAATAGTTAAAAGTTACAGCCTATATACGTCCCACTGCTGGGCACAGGCCTCCTCTCATTATTGAGAGGGTTTTAGGACGAGGAAATGTCCGCCGCGCTGCCCCAATGCGTGTTGGCGAACTTCACATGTCTTTGAAATATTATTTTTCTATTATTTCTCAGACATGCAGGTTTCCTCACATCAATCAATCGGCAATCCAGCTTTCATCATCTCATTGGTTATGTGATCAGTTCCGGGAGCTTTGTTATTTTTCTGCGTTTTTATTGCATGCTCAACTTCACTTTTTAGAATTTCACGGATTTGTCTATATTACTTTCTTGAGTGTTTACGGTAAAGTATAGTTTGCGATAATAGTCTGTTGCTATCTTTAAGATTGGCTGTCTCTTTGTTTCTTGTTTGTCTTTTTTGTTTTTCATTTTTGGGATCCATAACTTTTTCTCTTTTAATTCTTTTAAAGTTTTGTTTTTCCTCCTGTTTTGGTTATGTGGTATTTGATACGGTCGATTCTTCGACTTGATTTATCTTGTTTTATGCTCCAGCTAATTTATTTACTTACACCCCAGGCCCGTTGGTTACCGTGGGGGAAGATTACTACTACCTTCCAGAGAACACAACAACCAAAGAAAAACTAACGAATATTTACATAGCCACTTTAAATACACTTTCACTAAGAACACCAGAAAAACTTCTTGAACTTGCAATAGCTTAAAAAATATTAAATGAGACATCCTCGGTCTAAGCGAAGTGAGACGAATAGGAAACGAAATTGAAGAACATGACGATTACATCCTGTACTACATACGTGAAACAAAGGGTCTAAACGGAGTAGGATTTATGGTGAAAAAAAATCTAAAGAAACAAATTATAGAGTTCAAGGACATATTCGAAAGAATCGCTGTACTAAATATACATATACAAGATTACAAATACAAGTGGACCACAGTGCATATCTACGCACCGACAGAAGCAGCAGAAAGAACAATAAAATAAGCGTTTTATGATCACCATTCAGCTACATTGGAGACTGCCCATAAAACATAATTGTCATGGGAGACTTTAATGGCAAAATAGGTAAACAGAATCAAGGTGAAGAGTATGTAGTGGGAAAGTATAGCACAGGAAAGAGAAGTGAGAATGGTAAGAGAATCGTAAATATGACCCTTGATAACAACTTAACCATCATAAAGTCTTTTTAAGAAAAAGCTAGCCAAAAATGGACATGAATATCGCCTGACGGGACTTACCAAAATGAAATAAACTTTATAATAAGTAATCAACCGAGATCATTCCAAAATGTCGATGTAATAAATAATCTCAACTTTAATAGTAATCACCGCATGGTCAGAGCAACCTTAATTAACAAACAACATAGGAAACAAAGAAAATACTTCAACCAGAAAGGGACTGCTTTGGATTACCAAATTTTAGTGCACACCACAAAAGAATATGCCGTCTGAGGCAATAGATAAAACGCAACAACTTTACAATATAAAAATAAACAATATGTACAAATTAAAAAACAAGGAAAAATTTAATAAAGAAACACTATCCTCCAAAACACTAGACCTCATTCAGTAAAGGAAAGAATTACTTAAAAACACAAGAGATAAAGCAACATTACAAGAAATAATTAATGTAAGTAAAGACAAGTGCATATAGGAAACTTAAAAAATAAAGACAACTCCATGGCACAGTAGCTTAGGAATGAGTTGCGGCGCTGAGAAAATATACCGGAACATGGATAGTAGGAAACCAACTGTGGCAATGTATATGGACATGACTAAGACCTTCGATTATGCAGATCATAATATACCAAAGTTATACATCATGGATGTATAATTTGTTTAGTAGTATATTAGGTAGTAGTATAGTAGGCGTTGGGGGGAACGTGCTTCAACTTTAATCTAAAAGGCAGTAAACAACATAAGTTACCCGAATAGGTATTAAGTCGAAAACAGAAAAAATGTACTCTTCCGTTACACAATTATTTCTCATAATAAATAAAGATGTGATTTTTATATACCCCTAATTTGTATTTACATTTTACCTTAATTTATAGATATTTTTTTAATCATTTTGACACTTTGGTTCTGGATGAAAAATTAGTTTTAAAAAAATTAAAGGGTTTAGACCGAAAAAAAGGACCTGGTCCAGACTATTTCACCTTACTACATTGCTGAATGTGCCATAGAACTGTTTACTCCTCTTTGTTTTATATATAACAAATCCTTACAAACAGGACGCTTTCCAGATATGTTGTTAATGGATTCAGTTCTGACATATTTCTCATCAGGTGGCTCAGGACCTTGCTTTGTGACATTCCTTGGGGGAGGCCTATGTTCAGCAGTGGACTTGTGAAGGGCTGTAATGATGAATGATGATGATGATATTTCCCATCACATCCGAAGTTCCCCAGGGATAACATTTGGGGCCAGTTTTATTTAACATGTTTATTAACGAATTCCTAATTGTTAGAATAATGTATCACAATCTGGCGTCCCCATTATTCTACCTACTACCAACCTTCGCCTTGAGCGCATACAAAAAAGATTTTTATGGCATCTTGCCTTTTCAACACGAAAAGCATATAATTTTTATTTTAAGTTTGTATCATATATTTTTAGCTATTTGGCAACGGCTTGTAGGAAATTCTGTGAGCACTAAGTATGAGTGTTAACCTATTATTGAATGTGCACTTAGTTTATATTACTGTCTTAGAATTAAGCATATGTATTTGTGTAACATTTGTTGGTGAACCAAATAAATAAATAAAAAAGCTCAAAGTCCTACATCATATATTTTGCCTGGATAGTGCAATGCTTTACATATCATCCTTTTAAATATATGGGCCAAGACATAGACAAACAAAGATTAATTTTTTTGGTATAGACAATGATATGTTGTGGAAGACTCGAATTGATTGTATTTGTAAACAATTGCACTCTTGCATATACCCTCTATATCTTGGGAAAAATTGCAAACCATACAGCACTGTACTACTAGCAGCATACCATGGCTATATCGCCTCAATCCTGAGATATGGTGTTATATTTTGGAGCAATTCACCCAATATTCGCGATGTGTTCAGTGCGCAAAATAATGTCTACGTGCGATCTGTAATTTAAAAACCACCAACATGTGTTGTGTTGTCATGTTTTCAAATATTCAAAATTCTTACACTTCCCTCATTATACATTTATGAAATAAGCATTTCGGTAAAACATTATATTAACTTGTATAAATTTGTAGAAAGTCAACGTCACTCTGATAAACTTCTGTACTGTGTAGAGTAGAACTGTGTTTTTGCAGAAAAGTATAATATGCAATGGCACCAAAAGAGTATAACAAAATACCTAAAAGCATAAGAGATTATGAGAACACTAATATTTATAAACATAAACTATTGAATCTACTAAATGATAAAGCAAGTTAATAGATTAATTGCTTAATGATACATTTTAACATAAGGATAAAAAAAAATGATGATATTGGATTTACATGTTTAAAATATTATATTATTAAACTGCATTGACTACATACCTAAAATGGCATGTGCTAATTAATACTAGATGAAAATAAGAGAAAATGTTGACAATGGGGGCTAATAATTTTCTGCTCACCAGATATCGCTAGTTGACACTGAGGTAAAGTTTTTTGTTACACAATGTAATTTAATTGAGAAGTTTGTTTTTAATAAAAGTTTATCAGTTTCTAGAGAATTATATTAATACACAAAACAATCCGTCAGTGGTTTGCTCTTTAATTTTTTGCACAATTTTAACTTTTTTTTAAATTTTCTACTTTTATGAATATCTGTGGTTGGGTTTATTTATTTTTAATCTTATTAGTATAAAATATAGCTAATAGTACAGAAAGATAAAATAACTTTTACATTTTCCGAACAAATTAACTTCCCCGCTATGAAATCTGTCAAATATTATACCTCACTTTCTAGTGGCGCCGCCCTGGTGGCTGAAAAAGTCGAGGATGCTCTCATTATTGTATGTTCAATATACCTATATTATCTTTAAATTTATCCTATTATTATATTATATAATAATTCTTTTAATTAGAACCTGACATCAGAAGAGAAAAAAATTAATGAATCTTATAAATGATTATTGCACTTATTAATTTTATATTTTGTTTGCCTACTGGAGAGACATAGAGAACCTACCTTATATTTATTATGCACATATTGAGATCTGTAAATTAACCTATGTTCTTACGTATGTTATATTTACATGCCATTGATACATGAGTAACCATTTTTAAAACTTTCGTTTGTCTGTCTGTCCGAGCTAATCTTCGGAATGATGAATTGTAACAAAACTTCACGGAAAAACAGAGTAACACCAGGATTGATCTAGACTTTATTAAAATAGATATATTAATAAGATAAAATAAATGATCTTTAATTATTATAACGCCATATTAATAGATCCCACCCAGCTGAAGGCAGAGTGGGTCGCTAGTTATAAATGTTATTTTAATATTAATCTACCTACTTGCATATACAATTCTTTTTTAATATTTTCCCATTAATAAAAACTTCCAATCAACCTAATAATATAACGTTATAACAATATACCATTATTAGCAGGATTTTGCTTGGTATTGGTATTGTGCATGTTGATGGTACGTGGTTAATGAGCTGCGGTTTCTAATCCCATTCTTAATCCTAACAGACTGAACCCAAAGTTTAAATTTTATTATTCAGAAATAAGTATTGTTAAAGTTACATGTTCATAAAATTGCACATAATAAACAAAATTAACTTTAAACAAAAGATAGGCAGAAAAATACATTAATTCTACAAAGACTAACATTGTTATAATTTAATTAAGAAATAGGCAATCAAAGAAATAAAACAGTCAATATTAAAATTAAAAAAGTAAAACTACCAAAGTTTGTCTAAGTCTCATCATATTAGGGCTTGGTATAAAATCTCTTTGTAGTGCAGGTTTTTCAAAATTAATATTCTTACATTAATTGCATATTCATAGTTTATGCTTATGTATTACAACCAAATTCCAAAGCAACAGCATTACCCCTATTATTTTCATGGACTATAGATATTATTAACTATGTAGTGGTGGTATAAGGATGTCCACTACCCCATATTTGCCAGTGGGTGTTGAGGGTGCTTACATAAAGAAACAGGTTTCCGGTACAGATAAATCTGTGCTGGTCGGTACCAATTGGTGCAGGTATAATATTTCTATGTTATCTTATGCAGTAACTTATAAAGAAACAGGTTTAAACTTGTTGGTGCTGTAGACCTGTATCGAGCCATACGGTTTTGAGCATTTGCCGGTGTAGGGTGTATGTGTTTATGAAAATGGATGTGGAAAGTTTTCATAGCCTTGGTATTTGATAGACAACCTTTACGGGACAAAAGAAATAAGTTCCATAGCAACAGAAATGTTGTGATAAGTGTTGAAAAGAGATTAGTTTGGAAATGAAACAGGATGGTAAGTACCTATAATAAAAAATAGATTTATTTGCACATTTCGTTTTTAATAATTATTAGGTATTGTACAACAAGTGATTCTGTCTGAAATATTGAACAAAATTATTTCTGACGTTTGTAACTACATTCGAAGGTAGGCTCAGTCTTTGGTCGCTGTACAAGATTTATAGGAGTCAAGTTTCGGTTAAAATTTCCAATATGGACCATCGATTTAAATGCCCATATTTTTTTTGTAGATAGTACTCACTAAAAGAAAACGTTTTGCAAAGTTTCAATGTGCGGAAATGCGTACTTTTTGAGAAAAAAATTATTGAAAATCAGTTATTTTTGCAAATTTATGACAATGGTACGACTTTCAATTGCTGCAATTCCGTCTAGTTGGCGGTTTATACGTACTTTTACAGAAAAGTTACACTATTATAAGCACACACACAAAGTTACAACATGCGGAAGCGTGTAATTTTTGAGAAAAAAGTTATTGAAAATCAATCATTCTTGCATTGTTTATGTCTAATCCTACAATAAAATTAAAAGCAGGCGGAGGCTGCTCCCCCTACGCGCCTCCGGCTCTTTATAACCACTCTAGGGGTAGGACAGACTCGTACCAGGTGGAGTCGGGGTCAATCAATTCGATTCTTTGACATAAGGTGAACCTAACCTATTTTATTTGTTATCTGCCCTAGTAAAAATAAATAAATTAAAATAAAACAAATTTCAATAAGAGATTATTTACTATGGTATCTTTCTGGTTTTTCATAAAATGTATTTATATTTACATTATAAATGCAAACATGAAAAAATATTGATATTTTAGAAATAGATTTTTTTGTGACTCGATACATCAGCTTACGATTCGAATCGATCTTTTTCGGAAAGAATCGACATCCCTACCGACGATGACAAAGACAATACAAAATAGTGTCAGTTTTACCATAGTAATTGACATAAATATTGCAAAAATAATTCATTTACAATAATTTTTTTCTCAAAAAGTATGCGTTTCCGCACATTGAAACTTTGCAAAACGCTTTCTTTTAGTGAGTACTATCTACAAAAAAAAATATGGGCATTTAAATCGATGGTCCATATTGGAAATTTTATCCACCATTTTTCTCGCTCACAATAAGCACAGCAGTTTTTCTTCGGGTGAAATGGGTTGAACAAGCCAGTTACACCATCTTTTAACTAAGTGATGTTCTATTTTATTTAATATATAGTTAAATGTTTCTCGTGCCATCCTGGTATAATCATAAAACTTGTGTTCTTCAAACTTTGTCTTTTATAAATAAATGATAATATGACCCATTTTTTTTTCTTTTCCTGTTAATATTAGAGACATTCTAATGTTCTTTTCTTTCTACATTTGAAATAAACACTTTCCAGAAGTAAAAAATCGTCGTCCGACGAACTGGAGGTCATAGGTGGCAATAAGGCCAGGTTTACCTGTTTCTTTATGTAGGTTAACCCTGCACCGATTCCAGAAAAGTTAAGCAAAGCTCAATTGCCTGGGAATAATATGTAAAAAGCTAGAATTATATCATGTTCTAAACACAAACGCTCTTGTAACAACACTAAGCAAATGACAGAAAATTGTTTGCTCAAATTTTATTTCATTTTATTTAGTACAGTTTCATGGTTTTTGAAAACTGAGGGTAGAGTGCAGTCATTTAAACATTGGTTTATAAAATGTACATTCTCCGTGGACGTGGCGTCGATAGACATTTTTAGATGATTTATTAAATTAAAATTATTTTAAAATCAGTTTCAAGAGGAAATATTTGATCTAAAAGTAAACCATGTAAATATTGACTTACCAATATTTTTGGAACTTTAACTAAATGTTCTATTTGATTCACAAATGTGATTAGATTGTTTTGTTTGCACGTAAATACTGCTATTTTTATGGAATTCCTGCAATGATAAGCAGAAACGAGACGCACCGCCATACAAATTGACATTTCAAACTTCCAAATTTCACGTCAGTCAAGTCAAGTTGTCAGTGTCAGACAATGACTACAGAATAAAACGAGTCATACACTGCGCAATAAGATATCTGTATCTAAACAAAATAAATAAATAAACCAAAGTGTATAGTAGGTAACTGTCCTAGAAATCTAAACCCATCTTTCAATATCGCTCTCTTTGTAATTCATATAATATACATATACTAAACCATGACTAAGGCCGGCCTCATACATACATACGGAATTCCGTTTCGGAATTTCGAACGGGTCCGGCCACACACATACGGAATCCCATTTTGCCCTCAAAATTTCGAGCGGAAAAGTATTGTACGTGTGTGACGGTTCATAGATTTTATATGAACTTGCTGCGTTCGGAATCTCGAATCGGAATTCCGAAACGGAATCCAGAAACGGAATTCCGTATCTAGGGGCCGATATTACATTAACACTATGGAGTGTAGAGTACAAGGAGGATCATCTCTATATAAGAAAAGTATAGTAAGTCATACTTTAGTTTTTCTACATGGATAAAATATTATCGTATCTGCGTATTCTGTGACTCGCTTAAGAGGTGACGTGACTGACGTGCCACACTGACCTCTATAAATACAAGTACGCTGGACTGGATTTACCATACAAAATGTTTGTTTCGATTTGAAGCGCCTCCATTGTTCGTACCGAGAACTAAAATTGACATAATATGCCAAAGTCTGATTTTTTTTTGGAGTTTATGGCCTGGTATCTAGACCTTTAGGCCAAGTCTTGAGTATTTTTATTCGGTTTATTATAATTTCTTCATACTTCACTGCTTCACAATATGTTGATGCGTCACATTGTGCAGCCCTTGGGAGATTTTGACGGCAACTTGAGCCAGCAGGCAGCTGACAGTTGGCGATGGTATCTAAAGGCGCCTATGCAAACAAACAGCTTATCTTGAGAATCTATCACCATCAGAGCACTTGTTTCACAGTTTCCACTAATAGTTCACATGCGCAGACACTTAATACACAAAATCGCACCACTTTTATATATCAAAGTCCACTTCAAACCATTATTTAAACAATAATACAGGAGCAACAAATCGCCCCAGATCAAGTTCCCGCCAAAAAAACCCCAAAGTCTGATATGTTATTTAAATCCATAGATATAAGAAAATTAGAGGATAAGCAGTAAATTGCAAATATATTTTGTGATTATACAGATATCATGCAAACATGAACCTTGCCAACAAAAACATATCTGTCTCATTCTCACACATCATGATTTTCAAATGTAAAAAAAGAAGTACCGTAAAATGGGGTGAATAGAAATCGCGAGGTGAATAGACACAAGTCTGGTTATTTGATAAAGTTGTCTTTAGGTTAGTCTACAGCTCAGGAGCATCTGTTTATTACTACTGTTTTTATTTGCCAACATTTTTCCTTTATTTTGGTAACTTTTAAATTAGTGTCGAATTTGATGACAGTAAAGAAAAGGGCGGTTATTATAAACGTGTGAGTACAAGTGGTTTTATGTTGTGTAAAACTTTTAGTTAAACATCAAGTTCTTCAGTGTTTCCTTGTTGCAATTTTTTTTTGTAGAGAGTTGAGTTTCTCATCTATTATTAATACGAATATGTACATCAATATTGAACGATTTTATTCTTTTAAATAGTAAAATCAGGAAACTGGTATTTTTTCTCGAATTCGAGGTGAATAGATACGACTGATGGGTGAATAAAAACGCCTTTGGGGTTAATAGAAACGAAGAAAGGGGTGAATAGATACGAATGAGGGGTTATTAGAGACGTAAAAGGGGTTAATAGAAACATAATTTTTAGGGTTGTCAACAACTATTTACCCCATTTACTTACTACATAAATTAATTTTATGTAGCTAATTGAAACTAAAATTAAAAAAATACGTTTTAACCATATTAAAGGTATTTAAAAGTCTTCTATTATAAATGTTAAATTTTGATATTAAAATTATTTATTATTTATTATTATTTTATTTTATTTATTATTGATTGATATATTAAAATTCCAAATACTTGAGGTTTTACCATTACACCAGATAAAAATTCCTCCAGTAAATATACTTAGTGTGCTCAAATGATTTAGTTCTATTTATTAGGAAAATATTTCATTCATAATATTTGTATTTTATTGTTTAACAGAGATGCTCGGTATACTAGTTAAAAAAGTATCTAAGCGGTGCAGAATATGTGTGATGCAAGTTATCAGCTTTAAGTCTTGCAATTATGTCAATGAGAGCATCCACGACTTTTTCTGCCACCAGGGCGGCGCCACTAGAAAGTGAGGCATAATATTTGACAGAGTTCATAGCGGGGTAGTTAATTTGGTTGGAAAATCTAAAAGTTATTGTCTCTTTCTGTACTATTAGCTATATTTTATATTAATAACATTCAAAATAAATGAACCAAACCATAGGTTTTCATAAAACTAGAAATCTTTTAAAAAAGTTAAGAAGTGCAAAAAATAACTGACGCATTGTTTTGTGTACTTATTAATATAATGCTCCATAGTTCGGCCGTTCAGAGAATGCGTTCCTGACACGTCGCGATTGAACTGACGACGTAAATTTGTAATGGCGTTGCAGTTACGATAAAAATATTTTTGCTGGTTGTTTACCATTTTAACAATTGATGAGCATTAAAACAACATTATTATATCAACAATCAAAGAATGTTATAATTTTGGTGCCAAACTGAGTGTCAAATAACTTGGTAAACAATATTTTTTTTATTGGATAAGGGTGACAAACGAGCACACAGTCCACCTGATGGTAAGTGGTTTCTGCGGCCCATAGACATCTACATCTATCATCGTTTGCGAATCAAAATGCAGATGCGTTGTCACCCGTGAGGACTAAGATAGAATGCCTCTTTTCCAGTAATAAGGGTCTCCGGTTCTCTACACTCACCATACGAAACACAGCAGTGTTAAGCTGCTATTTTACGCTGGTATTCTGTAAAAGTGTGCGGTGCGTCCGGGGGTCGAGCCGACCCATCCGTGCGACAGCAAAAGCTGTTGCGTGGCTCAACCACTGTTGCAAACACTGTTGGTAAACAATATTTTTCTAAATCTATACTGCGCTATTACAAGGTTATGTCAGCGCTTTATATTTGTAGTGCTGTGCTAACAATAACAGGCAATAACAGTATTGTAATCTGTTCTTATACAGTTATACTTTATAAAATAATATGTTATGTTTTTCTTTTTAAGAATTTGAAAATAATGGACTATAAGATAACTTTTATTAAATATAAAAATAAAACTACGACCAAACCGAACGCGCGAAAGAAATTAGCATTTTTATATTTAGGTTGAAAATAGTAACCCCAAATGGCGTTATGGGCCGCCACTTTGTGACGCTAAAACAGTCGTCTGTTGTCGTTTCGTGCGCATAGACCACGTTCTTCAAGTGTTTTCGATCTGTTTTTATTTGATTACCCCATTGTTATAAGAAAAGTAGAGGATAAGCTGTAAATTGCATATATATTTTTTGGTTATACAAATATCATGCAAACGTGAACCTTGCCAACAAAAATATATCTGTCTCATTCTCACACGTTATGATTTTCAAATGTAAAAAGAGATAAGTACATATCGTAGACTTCAATTTTCTGTTGCCAGTTTTCATAAATGTCACCAAGCTCCACCTTGAAGCATGACGCCGTTTTAGGATGACGTTCATTTGTGGTAGACGGTCTGTAATCTAAGCCTTGTTCGGAGTTATTTTGCAGTGTTACAGTGAATTTTGACTATTTTGGAGCTTTTTTGTTCATTAGTAAAGGGTAATTGAGCAAAAACAACATGACAAAGTGTTGCATCAATGGATGTAATTCAAATTCTCGTAAAAATGAAGAAGGATTGTCATTTTTCAGGTTAGTTGTAACTTTTTTCCTTAATTGTATATTTTTTCGTGTGACTTGCGTTTCGTGTTCATGTTATGGGTTCTAAATCGTGTTTCCCGCTATTATCTAGAATTTCCAATGACTATTATCATGTAAATTTAAACAAGTAAACATTTTGATTGTTTACATTTTTACATAGTGTTGTCCTTACGTGTTGTCATGTTTTGAAATTATCGATATAAATTTTAACAATTTTTTTTTATTAAACTGGCTTTACGGCTCTAGGTTTTAGCACTTCTGAGCCTGTTTAACAATAATATTAATGTAGTCCTATGATCAAATAACATTTTAGATACGTAAACTGTATATTTTTAATCAAACGATCGATTGGGAGCCTTTCGTTTAAGAAAAGAACTTGAAAATAGTGTAAATCGTAAATTTTCTATAATAGTTTTTTTCATCAAAATATTTAATGATGTTAAGATTATTTTTGATCGGTACTTAAGGATGCATAATATTTATTTTAGGTTGCCAAAAAATGAAGGCCTTCAAAAATTGTGGATTGAAAATATAGGCCAGGAAAACATAAAACCTGCAGTAGTAAGAAGAATATGCTCCTTGCATTTTGAAAAAGAATGTATAAATAGAACACTGGATGTAGTTCGGCTTAAGGGTGATTTGGTTCATATCTAAAATAAATTTTCTGACTAAATAATATTATTTCGTCACGAATAAATGATCTTAATCAGTATACATTATTGTTAATATTTCTTAACAATTCATAAAAGCAGACGAAGGTTATATGACCTTTACAATGAAAGATCATATAATCCTTCTGATGCTTTTAAAGAATATGTCAAAAATTATTCTAAAATGTTTAAAAAAGTTTGCTCCACAGCCAAATCGTTACATATTAGCAACAAAATTAAGACGGCTAAGAATAAAATTAAAATGACGTGGAGTATAATTAACAGCGAAACCGGTAAAGAAAAACCTCGTAACTCAAACTATCAATTAAAAATTAACAATGAATTGACTAAATCAAATCAAGAAGTCGCAGCGGTGTTTGAGAAATATTTCACTGATATTCCTATTTTGACAACAGAGTCTTTGAATACTTCTCCAACTGTCGCAGAGTCATTACTCAAACAGAATGTTAATATCTGTTTAAAATAATTTAGATTCGAAAAAGTATTACCGCAAGATATTGTAAAATACTTCAAAACCATTGATGTAAAGAAAACCGCAGATTTGTGGGGGATTTCCGTGACAGTTATTACGTCCATAATAGATTTAATTGCACCTCATCTTGCTATTATTTTTAATACTTGTATCGATTCTGGTGTGTTTCCTGATTTATTGAAGTATAGTAAAGTAATACCTTTATTTAAATCTGGTAGTACATTGGACCCCGCTAATTTTAGACCTATTTCTGTACTACCAACTCTTAGTAAAATTTTTGAAAAAATAATTTTGGATCAATTGTTAATTTTTTTTAATACAAATAAATTACTTCATAAAAACCAATTTGGATTTACAAGGGGTCGCTCGACGTCTGACGCCGGTGTTGAGCTTATGAAATATATTTTTAATGCCTGGGAGAATTCACAGGATGCCTTAGGTGTTTTTTGTGATCTTTCCAAGGCTTTCGATTGTGTTCATCATGAAACATTAATCAGGAAACTACAACATTACGGTGTAAAAAATTTGGCGCTTAGACTTCTTACTTCATATTTAAGTAACAGAACTCAAAAAGTCGTGATAAATGGTAAAGGTTCCTCCGGATCGGTAGTATCAATGGGCGTTCCTCAGGGCTCGATTCTTGGCCCATTCCTGTTTTTAATCTATATTAATGACTTACCTTATCTTGTAGGGGACAATCACGATATAGTATTATTTGCTGACGATACCTCTTTAATTTTCAAACTCAAACGGCAGTTAATTAATTATGACGATGTAAATAATGCTCTATCGAAATTAGTACATTGGTTTAACGCCAACAATATGCTCTTAAACGGCAATAAGACTAAGTGTATTAAATTTACAATACCTAATGTAAAACATTCGAGTACCAATGTGCTATTAAATGGGGAGGAGTTGAGTCTTGTGGATACCACTGTTTTTCTCGGTATTACTATTGACGCGAAACTTCAATGGGGCCCCCATATATCTAAATTAGCAAGCAGACTTAGTTCTGCAGCATATGCTGTAAGAAAGATTAGAAGTCTCACAGATGTTGAGACAGCTAGATTAGTGTATTTTAGTTACTTTCATAGCGTAATGTCTTATGGAATTTTGCTATGGGGTAATGCGACTGATATTGAAGCTATATTTGTTTTGCAAAAGAGAGCCGTTCGGGCGATTTATAACCTAAATTGTAAAGAGTCCCTCAGACAAAAATTTAAAGAAATAAACATATTAACTTTGGCATCGCAATATATTTATGAAAATCTAATGTATGTACATAAAAACATAAATAGCTTTAATAAGAATAAGGATGTGCATACTTTAAACACTAGGAACAAACATAAGCTTGTAATACCAGTTACTAGACTCCACAGAATCAGTAATTCATTTATGGGGCAATGTATACGCTTTTACAACAAAATCCCAGAACATATTCAAAGTTTATCAATAAACAAGTTTAAAAGTTTTATTAAAGAAAAACTGTACAAAAAGGGTTACTATAATATCAAGGAATACATGAATGAAAATAACCCCTGGGAATAAGGTGATCGCCACCATGCTGGTTCTATTAAAAATCATTTAAAAATTGTATAAATGAAATTATTGTTAAGTGAAATATGTTTGAAAAAAAAAGTCCCGCTGGGTTTCTTGCTGGTTCTTCCCAGGACAGAGGTATTTTCCGAACCAGTGGTAAATAAAAAATGACTTTCAATAAGAATTATGTAATAATCGATATTGAATAAAAAATTATTCTATTCTATTCTATTATTCTGTTACTTTATTTATTTTTAATCCTTACTCTCTCTCGTTTACCTCCAGTATCCGCCACTAATTACGCTACTGGTGGAAGTCATTACAACTTGCAGGTTGTAAACACTATAAAATTGATATTTTGTGGTGTTACACAAATGGGATATAATGAGAAATGAGTATGGAAGTGGAAGTCTAAGTGGCGCAGCCACCCCTATTGATCGAAATGTTGCATGGAAATTGGCTGTCGTATGGTATGAACATGGGATGCTGAAGATTGAGGAATACGTTAGGACAGTTAAATGATTAATGGATTGTGTGATCGGTGGTATGGTTAGAAAGGGGCTGCTCAACTCGATTAGATTACTGAGATAAATAAATAAATAATCTTTATTATGAAAAAAAAGAGAGATGACGACTAGTAACTGTATGAAAGAACACATTTTCCACAAACTTTAAATAAATCAAGATAAAGGTCAGTCCACTGCACGTTCATGGTGACTTGAACTGGTAACCGACCATTACCACGAAAGAAAGGTGTTGTCGAATCTTTATGGCGGCTTGGAAGTTAGGAGCGAGCGCTAGTCCGTGCAGATATAGTTGAAAGAAAACTTGATGGTGTCTCAGATCACAGTACGTAAAGCGAAGCGTGAAGATACAGGACTTGCGCTCGCAACTAACTTCCAGCCGCTATAAAGTCTATATATATATTATAATTCACGCAACCTGGACGCATACCGTTGGGGCTGGTTCGATATGGTGCACGACAAAACCACTGGAAAAAACTTAGGGAAAACTTCTGCCTAGTAGTGGGACAGCATGGGCTGGACAAAAAAATCATACGATGCCTAATACATTGCCTATAGTGGTGGTTTCGTTAATCTCTGCAGAGGAAAAAAAAATGCATGCGTGGACCCAGGGACGCACGGATGGAGTGCTTATGTGCAGATTGCCGTCGTTACGAAAAAACGTTAGCTCGTTGCACGAACTCAGTATAATATTCTGGTGCACGTCGTATACGTCTTTTGAAAAGAAAGGAGTTAAAACTTCAATCAAGTGCTCTTTCCTTGGTCTTTTCGCTCACTTTTGACGGTTGCTTCACCATATCTTAAAGCAATTACATTTTCAAAACTTTCCTATTCTGAGTTGAACGTAAAATTTATTTATTTATCATCTCAATACAACTATTATTACAGGACCCAACCCAATATTAACCCAATTCAATAGTGTAGTGATCTAATATTTGTTTATTTAATATATACCTATGAGATGGATGGTACGTCATAATTTATATAGCATCGATACTGAAAATATCGACAAAACAACGCTATTTCTTGTGGGTGGAGTCGTCGCCATATTTGAGAGACACTTGACTTCAGGTCACGTGACCACATGCCATATCCCCTATTTTTTTATATCTATGGATTACCCGGCTTTCGTTTAATGGACTGTTTCTGCTTTTCAAACTGACATCGGCGCTAAATCGGACTTCGATTGTGTTTTGTATTGCGTTCTTTTTACTTTTGGTGCATAATAATGCCTAAACGTGGACAAACATTGAAAGTGGAACTCGTGAGTTAATCATCAAGCTGCAAGATTACTTTGAGCGGGAGCGGCAAAATGGCGGACCCCTGTTACCTGTCGAACAAGTACAAGAACGCGTCTCTCAGGCGCTTGGAGTTAGCAAACGAACGATAACAAATATTAATAAAGAAAAGTTCAGCTCTACTGGCACGGAAGATAATATTTTATGTACTCCGAAGAAGAAACATAGAACTAAACCCGTGACAGATATTGACACCTTTGACGCCGATGCAATCAGAAATCATATATATGGTTACTATTCCAGAAATGAATATCTCAACAGGAAGAAGCTTTTGGCATCGTTAAGAGAAGCTGGACTGTTTAGCGGAGGTAAAACTGCTTTAACCAAAATCTTAAAAGATATTGGTTTTTCAAAAATTTTATTAGAACGATACGACCTAATTTTAAAACGGATAAGTTTTTTGAGAGAAGCAAAAAATATTGATAACTGGGATAATGTCGTGTTCATTGACGAGACATGGCTAAACGCCAATCACACGGTTTCCCGTTCTTGGACGGATGATACACAAGCGTCGACGTTGAAAGTACCAATGGGTAAGGGGGCCCGTCTGATAATATGCCACGCAGGTTCTACAAAATACGGCTTTGTGGAGAACGCGTTACTGGCATTTCAATCAAAAACCACAAATGACTACCACGAGGAAATGAATGCCACTACATTTAAAGAGTGGTTCCAGAACGTGCTTTTGCCCAGCCTACCAGAGCCTTCTGTAATATTCATGGATAATGCCTCCTATCACTCGGTTCAAATACAGAAACCACCTACCCAAGCTAATAAAAAAGAAGAAATGGTGGCTTGGTTACAAGCAAAAGGCATTGACGCAAATATGCAGATGCTAAAACCAGAGCTAATTAAATTAATTAAAGAAAATAAAGGGGCAAATGTGCGATACGAAATCGATGAACTGGCTCTAGAGTACGGTCATCGCGTTCTAAGAATTCCACCGTATCATTGCCAATATAACGCGATTGAGCTAATCTGGGCTCAAATGAAAGATTACGCCGCCCGCCACAATATTTCTCCGCCATTCAGCATGAAAAGGATGATGACCCTATTAAAAGAAGCCTGCGGGGAAGTCACAAGAGATGACTGGGCAAAGGTTGTTGAGAAGACTAAAAACCTGATTGTGGAACATTTTGACCGAGATATCAGGATTGATTCTGTTATTGATAATAATATAATTATACATGTAGGCGAAGATGATGATGAAGACACCACCTCCTCAAGCGAATCGGAGTCTGATTAATATTCTGTACGCACATTCAATTCAATGTACTTTATTACATAGAAATACAGATTGTAACTTTGTAACAAAGAATAAATATAACAATTTTATTATATTAATATTACCTTTTTTGGTTTCCACTTAAATTATTAAAATATAAATTTTAAATGATTCCGCCAATTTAAAACGAAAATAATCTTAAAAATAACGCGGCGGTTCATTTTGGAGGAACGGTAACGAACTCAGTGTTATGTTGTGCCCATCACTAGTCGTGACTAACTGATAGGTGTCAGGAACGCATTCTCTGAACGGCCGAACAATAGAAACTAAAAAACTTTTATTAAAAAACATCGTCTCAATTAAATTACATTGTGTAACAAAAACATTACCTCAGTGTCAGCTAGCGACATCTGGTGAGCAGAATATTAGTCCTCATTGACTTTTATGTTTAGTGCTTACATAATGAGGGCATCCACAACTTTTTTTGCCACCAGGGCGGCGCCACTTTACAGTGAGGTAAAATATTTGACAGATTTCATAGCGGGGACGATAATTTCTTAGGAAAATGTAATATTTAAAGTTTCTTTTCGTATTGTTAGTTATATTTTATATTAATTACATTAGAAATGAATTAACCAAACAATAAATATAACTTAAAGAAGAAAAATTAAAAAAAAGAGTTATAAAGTGAAAAAAATTAAAAATCAAACCACTGACGCATTGTGTTGTATATTAATATAATACTCTAGATAATGATAAACTATTATTTAAAACTAATTTCTTAATTAACTGACACTGTGTAACGAAAACTTTACCTCGGTCACTACTAGCGACATCTAGTGAGTGAAAGATTATTAGCCCTCATTGTATAAATAAGTAATAGTGATTTTTGATCTCGTCTTGTTACCTATAACTTTAAATAACCAAAGGTTATTAATCAAAACACGTAGTATAATAATTAGAGCTATATAGTTTAACAAACTTTCAATTTTTTTTATTTTTATTATTTAAAAAAATTAAATATGTTTAAAACTATGTAAGCAGTGGCTTATTTATCTAATGACTTTATGTCGGAAATGCTTACGCTGCAAAGCAGTTAAATTATACTACTCTGATATTTTTAAGTTATATAATATAGAATTGTATAAATATCAGATTTATGAACTAATTATTTTTTATATTGCCGTGTAGTGGCGGTTAAGAATATCCACTACCCCATATCTTCCCGTGGGTGTCGTAAAAGGCGACAAAGGGAAACAGACAGGAGAAGGGCAGCAGCATCTTCCTGATAACAGCAAAAATACAATAAAAAACTGCGGTTGCCAACCCGCTCGCCAAGCGTGGCAACTATGGCAATATACCCCCCCTGAGCAAAGGCCCCGCTATTCCTGGCTACGGTGGCGACCATGGTAACGGCGGGGCAGGGGGTGCTAAGAATCTCCGGTGGAGGTTCGGTTGCCACCTACGACGACTCGACCTGGCAACATACAACGCACGCACCCTGAGGACTGACGAGAAGATTGTGGAGCTGGAAGAAGAGATAGACAAGTTACGCTGGCATATTATAGGATTATCCGAAGTCCGAAGAGAGGGGGGGGGGGAAACGGTGATCCTCAACGGTGCGGGCGACCATCTGTCCCAAGGAGGTGTCGGATTTATCGTCCACAAGTCTCTCGTTAACAACGTTGTAAAGATTGAGAGTGTGTCGATGAGGGTTGCGTACCTTATACTTAGAATCACCAAACGGTATTCGCTGAAGGTCATACAGGTTTACGCACTAACCTCGTCACACCCCGATGAGGAGGTGGAGGAAATATATGTCGATATCTCTAGAGGCATGCATTCCTCCAAAACCCACTATACGGTGTTATTGGGAGACTTCAATGCAAAACTAGGCACAAGAGAGAATGGTGAGCTGAAAGTAGGGAAATTTGGAATAGGGCAACGGAACCCAAGGGGCCAGCAGCTGGCCGACTTCATGGAGAAAGAGGGACTCTTTATGATGAACTCTTTCTTCCAGAAGCGGGTCACAGGAAGTGGACCTGCTCGAGCCCCGACGGTTCGACAAAAAATGAGATTGACTTCATTATGACGACCAGACGACAACTGTTCAGTGATGTCTCAGTGATCGCGAGGGTGAAAACCGGCAGCGATCATCGAATGGTGAGAGGCACACTGAACCTAAACGTTAAGTTAGAGAGGTCTCGTCTAATGAAGTCAACGCTCCGTCCCCCTCGTGCTCTAATCCAAAGTCCTGAAACCTTTCAGCTCGAGCTACGCAACCGTTTTCAGTGCCTAGAAGACTGCAATGAAGTGGACGATATGAATGACAAGCTCGTGGAAACTGTCCATGCGGTCGGAGCTAAGTTCTGCAAGACCCGCCGCAGACGAACACAAAAACTCTCCTATCACACTCTCAATCTCATGGCTGTAATACGGGAGATGAAGCTACATTTTTCAACAGATTTGACAGCATACAGGCAACTGAACAGACAGATCTCCAAATGCATGCAGCGGGACTTACGCAACTTCAATACAGCTCGTATTGAAGAAGCGATCGAGCGGAACTGTCTTCTATACTTCTTGTCTGCCAGAAAGAGCCAACTGTCAAAGCTGAAGACAGAATGTGGCAGCATCGTTTCCGGGGCACCTGAGATTTTGAGTGAGATTGAGAGGTTCTATAGGCAGCTGTACACGTCATCGTTGGATCCACACGCAAGTGTGAGTAACGATCCAAGAGCGAGTCTTATCCGACATTATTCCGAAGATATCCTGGACTTCAGTCTGAGCGAGATTAGAATGGCACTCCAGCATCTTAAAAACGGCAAGGCCCCTGGCGAGGATGGAATTACAGCGGAGCTTCTGAAAGCGGGTGGAAAACCGGTACTTGAAGTCCTTCAGAAGCTCTTTAATTCCGTCCTCCATGGTGGCATTACACCGGAGGCGTGGAGAAGAAGTGCGGTGGTCTTGTTCTTCAAGAAAGGCAACAATGCTCTCTTGAAGAACTACAGACCGATTTCCCTTCTGAGCCGCGTCTACGTGCTGTTTTCGAGAGTCATTACGAATCGTCTCGCGCGCAGACTTGACGACTTCCAGTCTCCCGAACAAGTCGGTTTCCGAAAGGGCTTTAGCACCATAGACCACATACATACCCTTCGGCAAATTGTATAAAAGTCCGAGGAGTACAATTTGCCACTATGTCTGGCATATGTGGACTATGAGAAAGCCTTTGATTCCGTCGAAATTTGGGCGGTGCTGCAGTCCCTTCAGCGGTGCCAAGTTGACTGTCGGTATATCGAAGTGCTGAAGTGTTTGTACAGTAGGGCTACGATGGCTATCCGAGTACAGAACCAGAGTACGAAACCTATCCGATTGCAGAGAGGTGTAAGACAGGGTCACGTCATATCCCCGAAACTCTTCACCGCTGCATTGGAAGACGTTTTCAAGCTTCTGGACTGGAAAGGATACGGTATCAACATCAATGGCGAGTACTTTTTTTTATAGGAAAAGGCTGACAAACGAGCACAGTTCACCTGATGGTAAGTGGTTGCTGCGGCCCATAGACATCTACATCTATCCTCTATTACAAATCAAAATGTAGATGCGTTATCACCCGTGAGGACTAAGATGGAATGCCTCATTTCCAGTAAAAAGGGCAAAGTACATCACTCACCTTCGATTTGCCGACGATATAGTCCTTATGGCAGAATCGCTGGAGGACCTAAGCACTTTGCTCAATGACCTCAATAGTGCTTCCCAACGGATAAGTCTTAAGATGAACATGGACAACACAAAGATCATGTTTAATGTCCATGTCACACCTATGCCGGTAGTTGTTGTATGTGGAGCACTAAGCTCGAAGTTGTTGACGAGTATGTTTACCTGGGACAAATAGTCCGACTAGGTAAGTCCAACTTCGACCGAGAGGTCAATCGACGGATTCAATTCGGTTGGGCAGCGTTCGGGCACATCTTCTCGTCAGGTATACCTCAAAACTTGAAAACGAGACTGTACAACCAGTGCGTGTTGCCAGTGATGATATACGGAACTGAGACGTGGTCCTTCACTGCTGGCCGGATGAGGAATCTCAAGGTCGCTCAGCGAGCTATGGAGAGGGCTATGCTCGGAGTTTCTCTGCGTGATAAAAACAGAAATGAGGATATCCGCAGTAGAACCAGAGTGACCTACATAGCCCAACGGATTAGTAAGCTGAAGTGGCAATGGCCCGGCCATATAGCTCGAAGAACCGACAACCGATGGGGAAAAAAGGTTCTCGAGTGGCAGCATCGTACCGGCAGGCGAAGTGTAGGGCACTAGATAGAGTGACGACCTGGTGAGATTTGCAGGTGGCGCAGGACCGTGCTTTGTGGCATTCCTTGGGGGAGGCCTATGTTCAGCAGTGGACTTGTGAAGGGCTGTAATGATGATGATGATGATGATATTTTTTAAAATGACAATTTTGATGTAGTTATCCACTCAACCGTCCGCCCCGCGCGAGTGATTCTCGCCGAATTAAATGTCACTATTTTATACGACCGCGCGAGACAGTCTTAACTAAAACGATTACTACTGAAAGACTACTATAGCTGCATTCAAATAAAAAATATTTTCAAAAGACTCGAAAGAATTCATAATTTTATTTTGTTAAAAGAAAATTAGTCAAATTAAAAATAAAGCCTGAAAATTAAGCTTAAAAATGGTAATATAAAAAAAGATCGTATTTATTTTTTATTTCGAGTTTTACAAGAAAAGTGTAATACTTACTGGAGACAATTATTTTATATTATAATATTCCATGATGTTCCCTTTAAAATTACATTAATATCAATAACATCTTATATACTCAATATACATAAGTATATAATGTTTACCCAATATAAATTTGAATAAATAAGTAAATAAATGAAAAAAATAGGTTATAATAATTTCTAGACACATCTCCACAGATATTTTGTTTATAAATTGCTATCAACGTGTTAATAGTGAATAATTATTTTATATTTTGCATTCATTTAACACAAAAACTGATTAGAATACATTTTAAACAACATATAATCAATAAACGATGATCGCGTATAGTGATTAAAATTTAAAGCTAAGTCATTATATGTAAACGTTTTGGAATTGTCGTAATGATACATATTTACTAAAGAAAATATCTTCACAATTAGTTTGATGTACAATAACATTAGAATTAACGTATAAAAACAGAAAAGTTATCACATTTTAGATCGAATTTCTCACACGTTAACATTCCACAAACAAAAATGGCGAAATTTAATATTAACTCTTTTTTCCTAAATATTTTGTTACTATTATACAGATAAAATTCACTTTCACAGACGACAAATTTCATATAGCACCATCTATAATTTTTTACTGTATTAATAACAGCTATCTTTTGCGCTGTACGCGTTTAAACCGAAAGATTGTCGATTGCCTAGACAGGTGAGGCAATAATGGTTTTTGGGGACCGTATGTAGTCACCGTGGACGGTTTAGTGTTTATGTTTTCTTTCTTTTGACTCACAAGCTCACAGCCTACATACTACAACAAAAGAAAATTTGACAATCCTAGCATTTTTTCTCTATTCACCCCTATGTCGTCGTAACCCCGGATTTTTTAAAAAAAATACAACGAAGTTGCATGTTTTTACTCGTTTGAAGCATTAGTATTCGCTAAACTACAACAAGACTCACAAACATTAAAGTGTTTTATTATCAGCTTATATACGTACGTATATTAGTCAGTCAGTAGACAAGAATAATCAAGTTGACACTATTTACACTGACTTCAGCAAGGCTTTTGACAGAGTGGACCATGGAATTCTACTGACAAAACTGGCAGAGTACGGCTTCGGGGATGGATTGCTTAAGTGGTTTTCTTCCTATTTATCAGGTCGAGTGGCAAGTGTAGTCCTGGAAGGTTTTACTTCTGATCCACTGCCAGTTCTTTCAGGTGTACCCCAAGGTTCTCATCTTGGCCCTACCCTATTTAACATCTTCATAAATGATATAGTCTCGGTTTTAAAATACTCAAAGGTCTATCTTTTTGCAGATGACTTAAAAATTTGTAGAGAAATCAACTCAGCTACTGATGTTGTGTTTCTTCAAGAGGATGTTGATAGTCTAGCAATCTGGGTCGATTAAAACCAAATGGAACTAAATGTTGATAAATGCAATTTTATTAGATTCTCACGGCACAGGTTGCAAGCATCACCTTCGTACCACATTAATGGAAAACAACTTAAAGAGGTAGATTCTATCCGGGACCTAGGCGTTATTTTGGATAAAAAACTTCGATTTCACAAACACATTGAAGACATAACATCTAGGGCCTTCAAAATGCTAGGTTTCGTAATTCGTAACTGTAAAGAGCTAAAACTAGCCACTAAAACTTTATTATATAACGCATATGTTCGTTCAATTTTAGAGTATTGCAGCCCGGCTTGGTCACCACACTACGAAGTATATGTTAAGCGACTAGAACGTGTGCAGAAAAGATTTTTATGGCATGTCTCATTTCAATCCGGTCTAGCTAAGCAGTTGCCTTCGTACGTTGATAGACTTTCACAATTCAAAATGAAAAGCTTAAAAAATAGGAGGCTTTTATTAGATCATTTGTTTTTATATAAAATTGTAAGAGGTGGCCTGGATTGCCCTGGACTGTTGGAAAAGGTTCGATTTAATATACCCTATAAAATCTCGCGAAAAGGGAAATACACACCAAATTCTACCAAGGGATCCAAAAGCAATCTCGGCCACCACGCGATCATGAACAGGCTGCAACGACAATACAATGAACTCCAGAAAAAAACCGACGTAGACGTTTTTTCAAATAGCCTCTCTAAATTCAAAAAGTTAGTTCTAGGTGCAAGTTTGAGTACGGAATAATTTTGGATTAGTTTAGTTTTTTTTTTAGTTTTTTTATATTTTATAAACATTAATCACTCACATTTGCAAGTCGTGGCAGCCTGTAATTGAATCTGCACTTAGCTTAAATCTTAGATTATAGCTTAAGAATTTAATGTTTTTGGTGTAAGATTTGTTGGCTGTCCTTAATAAATAAATAAATAAAATAAATAAATATACAATATATGTAAGAAAAACAGTGTAGAAGTTGAAAGTTGTGTCTATTCACCCCATTTTACGGTACATATCTTATGGTTCCAGTACACGTTGGCCGAGCGCGCTCGGCAGATTTTTGTGGTGCCGTTCACACGTTGGCGTGTTTCATTCTGCGTCGGTAGCTAGTTTCTCTATCTAGTCTGTGGTAGCTAGATGATGATGGACGTTAGAGCAATCGCGGCCGCTGTCATATACTTATACAGCGCTTCACTCTTCTCAGAGTAAACGAAAAAAAAACTACACATACAACCTCAAAAGGAAAAAAGAAACCCTTATAGGATCTACTAGCTGACCCGTGCCCGCTTCGCTGGGGGTTTTTTCAAAATAAAAGATAGCCCAAAACAAGCCCCTAAGCTACATTATCCCTGAGCAACATAAACGAAGAGATAATTTATAATAATATTTATCATTAGGTAGGTACTCTGAAATCGCAACTAAACATGTATTATTTAATGCAGTTTACTCTGGTTTTATTTTTATGTTGCTCATGTTTGGGGTTCCATATAACTGATTCATTGTGAGAATCAATCAATGAACCTAAATATTTCACTCCATAATTACGAGTATTAAATCGTAATGTGTTGGTATGCATATAAGTAACATTAAAAATATATTTTAATATTGAATTATATATTTTTTCATAATATATAATATTTATTTTTATGTATATATATACATGCGTATATATATATGACGGGACCAGCACCATTGCACGTGCGGCGCGGTAGCCGTCGGTGCAGTTAGATAGAATTCTTGTAAATAACACGTGTTCCGCACACCTGCACCATTGCACCTGCAGTGGCGCTCGTTTTGTTCGTATAAAACGGACGGTGCGGCCGCCGATAGGACACTCTTGGCTCTGACGTGGAACGGTACGCTTGTCGTATTCCGTTACTAGTTTATCCTCGACTCTTTGGATGATTATTCCTAACTACAAAATTAGTCTCTGTACTATACTCAATTACCCTTTCTACAAATTTAAAAAAAAATATTTCCTCATTAGTCCATGTTGCCATGTTGAAACAATTTTATTAAGCAGACACTACAGTCTACTTCGACGCGTAACTATGAACTGAACACTCGGCCAACGTGTGATAGCTGTTTGCGGCTTGCCCCAAATTTCTTTGATTTGTGCACGGAAAACTTATACGGCTTGTGGGCGAGTGTTGGCCGCAAACGCCAAATACACACAAACTGCCCAGTATACGTTGGCCGAACGCACTCGGCGACCGCGCTCGGTCAACGTGTACTGGAGCCATTAGACTTCAATTTTCTGTTGACAGTTTTTATAATATCACGTTCATTTGTGGTAGTTCGTCTGTCATCTAAGCCTTGTCCGGAGTTATTTTTCAGTGTTACAGTGAATATTGACTATTTTGGAGCTTTTTTGTTCATTAGTAAAGGGTAATTGAGCAAAAACAACATGACAAAGTGTTGAATCAATGGATGTAATTCAAATTCTCGTAAAAATGAAGAAGGATTGTAATTTTTCAGGTTAGTTGTAATTTTTTTCCATAATCGTATATTTTTTCGTGTGAATTGCGTTTCGTGTTCATGTTATGGGTTCTAAATCGTGTTTTGCGCTATATCTAGAATTTCCAACGACTATTATCATGTAAATTTAAACAAGTAAACATTTTGATTGTTTACATTTTTACATAGTGTTGCTCTTACGTGCTGTCATGTTTTGTAATTATCGATATAAATTTTAACAATAATATTAATGTAGTCCTATGATCAAATAACGTTTTAGATACGCAAACTGTGTATTTAATTAAACGATCGATTGAGAGCCTTTCATTTAAGGAAAGAACTTGAAAATAGTGTAAATCGTAAATTTTCTATAATAGTTGTTTTCAACAAGAGATTTGATGATGTTAAGATTATTTTTTATTGGTACATGTATAATATTTATTTTAGGTTGCCAAAGAATGAGGGTCTTCAAAAGTTGTGGATTGATAATATAGTCCAGGAAATTATAAAACCTGCAGTAGTAAGAAGGATATGCTCCTTGCATTTGAAAAAGAATGTTTAAATAGAACGCTGTTCGAAGTTTGATTTTTTCACAGCTCCAAGGGACAGTAGACTTGAGTATTTGATATGAATTTCAGTTTGATACCTCCTCGCGTTCTTGAGAAAAAGGGTCTTGACAGACAGACAGACAGAGAGACGGACAACAAAGTGATCCTATAAGGGTTCCTTTTTTCTTTGGAGGTACGGAACCATAAAAATTAGGTATGAAACAGCTTACCGCTCTAAATCCTCACATATTTGCTGGTCTAATAACCAACGGCAGAAAACTCGCCGGTGGTCGTGATCGCCGGGAACTAAAGCTTGCACTTTGTACCCTTTGTATGGGCGCATTCCGTTACGCTTTAACACTTTGTGAACTGTACAGTATGACACACTTGTTCCATCCCGAGGCCTTAATAATTTAGCGATACTTCGTGTACCTAGATTCAGATTCCGCCGAACGACATCTAAAATGCGTGAACTCTTCTCTGAGTGAACAGCCACTTGACTTCCACCTCCTGCCGCTACCAGAGCAATGGGCCGATTTTCCAATACTTGCTGAAATGCTGCTGTTATCAGACAAGAGTCAGCTGGATGTCGAGCAGTCGGGAATTTCTCTCGGTAAATTCGCAATGCATGCGAAGTATTCCCGCGAGCTTCTCCAAGGCACTTGCCGTATTCACGAGCATTATAAACGTACGCGTTAGGCATTATAAAAACAAAACAGGAAACTTAAAAGTAACAACAAAAATAATATCATTAAATATTAAATAACAAGTAATAACGACAATAATTTAACAAACAAAACAATTGAACTGTCTCTTGTGATAGTCAACACGGAACTGTCTCAAACTTTCCTCTAAAACAACTGCGCACAAGGTAAAGTCCTTGAAGCACTGAAACCTTCCACAAACCGTTAAAGCGTTATGTATGTTAAGACATCGCCAACGTTTATTTAATTTATAAGATTTTATCCCTACGACTAGTCTTCATATGGAATTTAAAAGTTATGGTTGTCATTTTTAATACAATTACACAATCAATTGTACCCTGACGCAACAAGCAGTTCTTTACTACAAAAAATATTGAAATTAATAAACGTACCTAATTGGGTACTCAGTACTCACAATTATAAACACTATTTCATTGTTATCTTTGATTTTGTATAAGAAAATGGAAATGAAAAATGAAACTAAAAAATGAAACTTCGAACCACCAATTTGATCGAAAAATTGCTCAGTGCCCAGGTTCAAGGTCAGCGTTTTTAAGTGACGGGACCTATAAGAGTTCAGAGCCCGCGAGGATATTGACCCTATTGTCACCTGATGCTTTTATAAGTTTCACTGATGGTTTTTTGTATAAGTATTTTTATGATTTTTTTTATGAAATTATCGTTTCATTTAGCTGTACTAACATGATAGAGCGTGAATAAAGTTAATAAAACGTTGTGAAAAGATGATTTTTTATTCTCATGATCAAATTTATTTGTGACCCATGTTCTAAGGTGTAGTACTATAATGGATGAACAGTGGACTGTATATTTATTTCTGACTGATTACTTAACGACTGATCTGAGGTTAGCTATACTAGGGGACTGCTTGAAGAAAAGATGGTACTTTTTACTATACTGTATTACGTTATTTACAATATTCGGCACTATAACTATCTAATATGTACAGAGAGAGGTCTTCAGTTGTGGAGTCTTGATCTGTTGTCTTGAGTCTTCTTTGGAGTCTTCTCGAGTGCCGCTTCCGAAGTGAAATGAACAGCTCACAGACCGAGACGCCCTTCTTATATCTCGCAAGAAGGTGCACGGCACTACTCAGTCTGTGAGTAGTGCCGTGCGACGACAAATGAAGCCACACGCGCGCTGATTGGTCGCCGACATCACTGGATCGGCGCCGGTGTGCGGGGTGCGCGGGGGGTAGCGGGGTACGAAGGGGCGACGGGGCGGCGGGTCTCTAGCTGTCCTCAACATCCTCCCCCCGGCGTAGCTCGCGAGCCTCATCTTCTTTCGGGAGGACGGCGATCTTCCTGACCGGCCGCCGCAGCAATCCGCCCCTGGTCCGCACCTCCACGTTGCGCACCACGCCGTCTGGTCCGGGAAAGGTCCGCGTTACAATGCCACGCGGCCACACGTTCCTTGGCAGGCTACCGTCTGCCACCACGACGAGGTCCCCTTCTTGTAGCTGTCGCTGCTGCACATCCCGTGAGTCCCCGCGCGCAACCAGCGTCGGCAGGTACTCCTTCATCCAGCGCTTCCAGTACTCGTCGGCAAGTCCTTGCGGCGCTCTCCACGCCCGACGATCACTAGGCGTGCACGGCGCGGTTACTGGAAGGCTCGATGGTCCCAGCAGCAGGAAGTGGTTGGGTGTCAGCGCCTCTTCCTCGTCGATGTCGACCGGTACGTGTGTCAACGGTCGAGAGTTCACCGTGTTCTCGGCTTCTGTGAGGAGCGTCACCAACGTCTCCTCCCGCGGGCTCTTCTGGTGTAGAGTGGCTTCGAGCGCGGTCTTCACTGAGCGCACGAGACGCTCCCATGCGCCTCCCTGGTTCGGCGCGCCCGGCGCGATGAACTTCCAGTCTGTCCGCCGAGTCAACGCGTAGTCCTTCAGCAGGGGTGCCCACTCCTCCATTGCCCGTCGTAGTTTGGTGTCCGCCCCATGGAAATTTGTTCCGTTGTCAGAGTAGATGACCCGTGGCCACCCACGCCTAGCCGCCATGCGCCGCAATGCCGATATCGCCGAGTCCGTCGTTAGGGAATAAACTATCTCTAGATATACCGCGCGCGTCGTCAAACAAGTGAATAACGCTATCCACCGCTTTTCATGCCTACGTCCTATTGTTACCGTTATAGGCCCGAAATCGTCGATTCCGGTGTAGGTGAATGGTCGCGCGAATGCCCCTAACCGTTCAGGTGGTAGATCTCCGATAACCGCTGGCCGTGGTGTCGCCTTGCGTACCCTGCACCGCAGACATCTTCGCTCCACTTCTCTTACGGTCGGTCGTAGTCGAAGTATGTGATATCTCATGCGTAGGTCGTTCACTACCCGTTCCCTGTTGGCGTGGCTTGCTTCCTTATGCGCCTTCTCCACAAGCAGCTTTACAAATTGGTGGCGTCCGTTCAGTATAATGGGCCTCTTCATTTGGCTGTCCACATCGGCTGCGTCGATCCGTCCTCTAGCTCGCAGTATGCCATCTTCGAATATGAGGTCGAGCTTCCTTAACGCGCTGCCGGTTGCCAAGTTCTTTCCTCGCTGCAGTCGACTGATGTCTTCAGCAAAGTTCTCTTGTTGACTGCGCTCTATCCACATCCGCTCTGCTCTCTGGATGTGGTCCAATGTTAGTCCGTGCGCCTTTCCTCTCATGGCGTCGACGAACTGTAATATCCGAGCGGTGGCCCTGACCAATCTCTCGTAAGAAGAGAACCTCTCGATGTCTGGCAGGTGTGGAGCGTCCCTGGTGTCGCTCTGGTGCGCCACGACTTCCTCCAACTCGTCATCTTCATCCCCTGCCTTCTCTTCCCGACGTCGAGGCCATCGATCTTCATCTTCGTACAGGAATGGCGGCCTTGTACGTATAATTTATGCGCGTTGCCTGATCCGCGATGTTGTCTGCGGTCGGTATCCACCTCCATTGCTCGGGTGACGTCTTCTCCGATATCTCCCCTAATCTATGAGCCACGTAGGGGGTGTAACGCGCCGTATCGTTCTGTATCCAGTGGAGCGCCGTAGGGGAGTCTGTCCAATACACTACCCTATCGGCTACCACTCTGTGCTCGCCTTGCACGAATTCCGCGAGTCGCGCGCCTATCAGATTCGCCTGCAACTCTAACCGCGGTATGCTTTGCGCCTTTATCGGGGCGACTTTCGCCTTTGCCGCCACTAACCGTACCTTAACCGTTCCGTCGCGGTATCGTATTCGCCAATACGCCGCGGATGCGTACGCACTTTCGCTTGCGTCATTAAACACGTGAAGCTGACGCTCTACCACTCCCCCCGTAGGAGCATAGCACCTAGGCAGCCGCAGTCGTGATACTTCCTCGACGATTCGCAGCCACCTCTGAAATTCCTCAGCTGCCTCCTCGGGTAGTTCGTCGTCCCATCCGACCTTCTTCATCCGCCACAGGTCTTGCAGCAGGATCTTGGCGGTGATGGTGAGGTATCTCAGCAGTCCCAGCGGGTCGAAGACCGACATGACTGCACTTAACGCCTCTCTCTTGGTCGGTGGCCTCTGCAGCGTCTTCACTTCGTTCGGTACCCTGTTCATGGATGTGTTGAACGTTAAGGCATCTTCATCGGCCATCCATAATAGCCCTAGGGTTCTGCCTGGACTGTCTTGTCTCAAGCCTACCTCCTTAGGCTTGCTTGCTAGTAATTCCTCCGGCTTGTCTTCTAGTAGGGCTGCGTGGTTCGAATTCCAGCCTGCTAAGGTGAAGCCGGCCTGCTGGTGTACTTCCATAACCTGCCTCGCAGTGTTTACCGCTTCCTCTACCGTAGCATAACTGTCTAGGTAGTCATCCATGTAGTGACTACGTACGATAGCGTTAAGTGCCAACGGATGTGTCTCTGCGTGTGCGCGCGCGTTATGATCCCTAACACTATGTGCGAGAAACGGCGAGCTCCTCGCACCGAAAATCATTGAAGTCATAACGTATTCCCGCGGTGGGCTGGATCGCTCGTTACCTCGCCACAGAAACAATTGCGCGGGTTGGTCGCGACGGTCTATCTTTACGCGTAAAAACATTTCCCTAATATCCGCGGACACAGCTATTTCGTTCTCCCTAAATCTAAACAGTATGCTGTCGTGAAGCGACAATTAAAAGAGAAGGAACCTAACCAACGATCAGCAAAACAACCAAATAGACCAAGACAATAATATATTTAAGTTTTTAAAAGAGTATTTACAATTTTATAAAAAAAATGATATATGAAGATGATGGATGATGTGATTTACAAATTATATTTTAAAAAAAAGGTAATAAAAAAAAGATTTATGTCGTAGCTGAGTCCGAAGATCCCAAGCGTGCTCTCAGCGCCTGGAACGAGCACGCACGGCGTAGGTGGGTAGGCGTGGGCGTCTCTAGGCGACGACCTCAGGTGAATGCGGCGATTGCAGGATCGGCGACTTCAGCCCAGACAGGAGCTTGCAGGATCCTCAGCAACTTCAGACAGCGCAGTGGCCTGCAGGATCCGGTGACTGCAGGCGGGACAAAGGTTGTAGGTTCCGGTGATTTCGGGCGGAACAGAGGTTTGTAGGTTCCGGCGACTCCAGGTAGAGTAGAGACTTGTGGGATCTCGGCGACTTCAGGCAGAGCAACGTTTTGTAGGATCCGGCGACTTCAGGCAGAGCAACGGATCGTAGAGTCCAGTGGCTTCAGGCAGGATAGAGGCTTGCAGGATCCCGGGGCTGAGCGGCCCCGGGATAAGGCCTTTAGAAGATGCTTCCGATACGAGAACTGAAGCAAGACTCAATTTCTTCACCGATTGTTCGGCTTTTATATCTTTCTAGAGAGAACGGAAAAATTATTTAAATTAAAAGGAAATTTATTGTAAATGACCTAGAGCAAAAGAGTATTTATGTGAAAATATCGAGATAAAACATTATATCGGTAACGAATTTGAATAAAAATTGCCATGACAACGGTATAAATAGTAGTTGTCATAAAAACCAATTTTTGGTTTTTGGACTTTTATTAAGAAATTATTACATTTAAGTATGAATTGAGATATGATTCACATAGGAAAAACTTATGCACGGCTGCGTGCATGAAGCCTGAAATTGTAGAGTTACAGAGAATTCAATAAAAGACCATAAAAGGTAAGATTTCATTGACAACTATTTTAAAAGTGATAAATAGTGTGAAAATACGAAGTAAAATGATATGTTATTGTGTAAAAACGTTACAGGATCCTATAGAAATAAAGGTGATGCAAAATATAAATGCAGAAAATCAAAAACAGAATGAAAAAAATAGTATAAAGTGATGCAAAACATGAATGCAGAATATCAAAACAGAATGAAGAATTAGTGTACAATGAAATGTAAGTAGTATAACACTACATTTTCCCCCCGACCCTGGAAATTGTAGGTTCCGGTGATTTCGGGCGGAACAGAGGTTTGTAGGTTCCGGCGACTCCAGGTAGAGTAGAGACTTGTGGGATCTCGGCGACTTCAGGCAGAGCAACGTTTTGTAGGATCCGGCGACTTCAGGCAGAGCAACGGATCGTAGAGTCCAGTGGCTTCAGGCAGGATAGAGGCTTGCAGGATCCCGGGGCTGAGCGGCCCCGGGATAAGGCCTTTAGAAGATGCTTCCGATACGAGAACTGAAGCAAGACTCAATTTCTTCACCGATTGTTCGGCTTTTATATCTTTCTAGAGAGAACGGAAAAATTATTTAAATTAAAAGGAAATTTATTGTAAATGACCTAGAGCAAAAGAGTATTTATGTGAAAATATCGAGATAAAACATTATATCGGTAACGAATTTGAATAAAAATTGCCATGACAACGGTATAAATAGTAGTTGTCATAAAAACCAATTTTTGGTTTTTGGACTTTTATTAAGAAATTATTACATTTAAGTATGAATTGAGATATGATTCACATAGGAAAAACTTATGCACGGCTGCGTGCATGAAGCCTGAAATTGTAGAGTTACAGAGAATTCAATAAAAGACCATAAAAGGTAAGATTTCATTGACAACTATTTTAAAAGTGATAAATAGTGTGAAAATACGAAGTAAAATGATATGTTATTGTGTAAAAACGTTACAGGATCCTATAGAAATAAAGGTGATGCAAAATATAAATGCAGAAAATCAAAAACAGAATGAAAAAAATAGTATAAAGTGATGCAAAACATGAATGCAGAATATCAAAACAGAATGAAGAATTAGTGTACAATGAAATGTAAGTAGTATAACACTACAATGCCCGGTAGGTTCCGTAACAAGTCGGGGCCGTCAAGTAAATAATCGTTCAAACATTTACCGGACGCACGCGCTGCCGCGTCGAAAACCACTCTTGTCTTCCCGGGCTTGTTCGGATTCCGTACTGCGAAGTGGGGCAGGTACCAGCTCCTGGGGTCCTCTCTTTCTGTCCCCTCGGCTTCCCTTGCGTATCCTTTTACCAGGAGGTTGTCTATTTGTGCTGTATAGGCGTCTCGAAACTCCGGCGATTTGTCCATCTTCTTCTCGATCGTCCGCAGTCTTCGAGCAGCCATCTCGTAGCTGGGAGGCATCCGCACGTCGTCGTCCTTCCATGGCAGTCCCACCTGGTATTGCTCGCCGACCTTCTTGACGGTGCGCTGGAATATCTCGACAGCGCGCTCCTCTTCCCGTCGCGGCCTACTCTTTAGCGAGATACCGATGGAATCGATCTCGTACTGCTGTTTAAGGAGTTCCGTTAACTCCTCGTCCTGACTGGCGAACGTTCGAATGTCCCTATCTAACCGTCCACTACTACTTACGACGTGTAATACGGTTTCACCGTCCTCCCTACACGTGAATCGCGGCACGGTTCCCTGTATCACCCATCCTAATAACGTACGTGCAGCTATAGGCTGCCTTCGACGTCCTATCCTTAAATTACGGGTGATTATTAAATGCCAGTTGTCGGCGCCTAATAATAAACTCGGTTTGGCGTCCTCGTAGCAAACCGAGCTCGGTAGGTCGCGTAAGTGTTTCAACCGTAAACACTCTTTATTTACCGACTGCGAACCTATCTGTAAATTTGTTACTGTACGCGCATTTATTCTATACATTTCGCTGCGCGTCTTGCCACGTATGCCTATGTTAACTATCGGCCTCGCGCTGACTATTGTTTACTCCTCTAATATTCAGCGGCTTTACCGGTCCTTCCGCTCTTAACTCGCGCGCTAAGTCGTCGTCGATCAACGAAATAGTCGAGCCTTCGTCAAGCAACGCATACGTATCTATTTCCCTACCGCATGGTCCACGTAACGTAATGGGACACACTTTCAATAATACGGACGCATTACTACCAACGTTAGACGCGACGAGCACGGTCTCATCCGGTTTTGCCGATGTCTCATGTGCGCGGGTCTTGCGGGTGTGAAGGAGGGCATGGTGGGGGGCGTTGCAGCCGTCGACGCCGCATTTCTTCGCTCTACATTTAAATCGTCGGTGTTTACTATTCAAACAGAGAAAACACACTCCTCTTCCTTTACCCAATTCCACCGGTCGTCCACACCCATTTGCGCTAACTTTCTACACTTAGCGATCACGTGTTCACCCCCGCAACACATACAAGAGGCACTACCGGTGTCCTCCTGGGCGGTGAACGTTTTTACGTCGCGGGCCCTATTCTCTACGCGGCGTGTTAATACAACTCGTTTCGACGGCGGCGCCTCTCGTCCTACGGGCGATTCCTTAGTCGGCGCTACGGACGTATAGGCATGACTCAACGCACGGTCAGCCTCTCTCATCATGAACCTAGACAGTGTAACGATGTCCGGTTCGTCTGCACTTCCGTAGTGCTCCGCATAATCGCACCAACGCGACCGTAAGTGAGGGCTTAGTTTACTAGTTACTTCCCTAGTCAGCATTGGATTTTGTAAATACCCTTTGCCGTCGACGTTCTGTAAAATACATACTATATTTTGTAATTTAATCGCGAACGAATTCAATTCCTGAGCGGTTTGACCCGGGCGCGGAAGGCGTTTCAGTTCTTCTAACGCTCGATCGATAATTACTTCCGGGCGGCCGAAACACTGCTCTAATGTTCGCATAATATCTGCTGGATCCTTCGCGGTAAACAGCAGTGCCGATACTACCTCCCTAGCTTCACCGCGTAGACAGTTTCTTAACCTTGCCATATTTTCCGTATTTGTGAATCCATATAAACGCGTAGATTCCTTCATCGCGGCTTTGAAGGCTAACCATTCCGCGGCCGAACCGTTAAAAATAGGCAAGTCCTGCGTCTGCTTCGCGGCAGCGGGCCTGACTCTAATCATATTCTCTAGAGCTTCCGCTAGTCGCTCTATACCCCTCTCTTTCCCTCGCGGAGTAAGCGACCTATCTCTATCCCTATCTCCCTCTAGCCTACGCTGTGGCACTGGCGTCCTATGTACACCTACATCCCTATGACACGGCGACGATAATCTACGATCCGCGTGGCGATGTGGCGATGGCGATCTATGTACACCTACATCCCTATACGGCGACGGTGATCTACGATCCGCGTGGCGATGTGGCGATCTATGTGTAGGCGATAGAGTGCGGCGTTGGACGCGCGACGGCGACGCAAGGCGACTCCCCCCGCACAGTCTCTACGTTCTCTAACCACCTATCAACGCGTACCCTATTTTCAACTAACTCGTCTTCGTTAATACTTTCCCTATCTGTTTCTTCTTGCAGTTGCGCGACGTCCCTAGCGTACTTCTTCTTAATAAGATCTTCTTCCAGTTGCAATTGCTTCCTCCTAATTGCAGCTAGTTCCTCCGCGGCGTTATATTCAATTTGTTTTAACCTAGCTATCGCGCTAGCTGTCGACCGGGCTGAACGAACGGAGCAGACCGACGGAGCTAGAGGTGCGGGCCTATGTACGACGTCTGTTACAGGCGCGACGGTACGTACTATCGAACTAGTTTCTGTAGATGGAAGATCTTCAATAATCGCGCCGAGTGTCTCTGTGCGCGGCGCGGATGTGCTAACCTCTCCCAAGCGATCGGTCGTAGACACGGACATAGCGGGGCGCAGCGGTGGGAGCGCGGGCGCGGGCGTAGATGCGGGCGCGAGCGGGGCCTGGGGCGCGGGCGCGGCGGAGGGCGCTTGTGCCATCGCGAGATAATCGGACGGGGACGCGGGTGCTTCTTCGAATATACGCATTCCTACCGGCGTGTCGTCCTCGTTCCGTGCCTTCTGGCTTCGTGTCTTCCTCATTGTCCCACGTTGCGACCTCCGGTCGTCTTCAAAAGACGTACGTATTGTCTTCAAAAAGACGCACGTATTGGATGTCGTTCCCGCCACAAGGGCGTTACCAGATGGTCACAGTTTGACACCGTTAGGGAGCAACCACCTGGCCGCGTAAACGCGGTTAAAGAAACAAGAAATTGTCTGGAAACAGACAATAGACGTATGTGACGTAGTCGTAACAAGAAACAGGGAAGAAATTAGTACCGACGATCTTCTCTCTTCGTCGACGAACTTCTTTCTTCCTTGAAGATCTTCTATAATGATCTTCTCTCTTCTATAATTATGTTCTTTCTTCTATAATTATGTTCTTTCTTCTGTAATTGGCTTCTTTCTTGTTTCTTCTTACTTCTTGCTTCTTTCTTCTGGCTTGAATCCGGCGGCGATGGACCAAGAATATAATGGATGAAAAGTGGACTGTATATTTATTTCTGACTGATTACTTAACGACTGATCTGAGGTTAGCTATACTAGGGGAATGCTTGAAGAAAAGATGGTACTTTTTACTATACTGTATTACGTTATTTACAATATTCGGCACTATAACTATCTAATATGTACAGAGAGAGGTCTTCAGTTGTGGAGTCTTGATCTGTTGTCTTGAGTCTTCTTTGGAGTCTTCTCGAGTGCCGCTTCCGAAGTGAAATGAACAGCTCACAGACCGAGACGCCCTTCTTATATCTCGCAAGAAGGTGCCTCAGTCTGTGAGTAGTGCCGTGCGACGACAAATGAAGCCACACGCGCGCTGATTGGTCGCCGACATCACTGGATCGGCGCCGGTGTGCGGGGTGCGCAGGGGGTAGTGGGGTACGAAGGGGCGACGGGGCGGCGGGTCTCTAGCTGTCCTCAACAAGTACCTACTATAATCTGTTTTCGTTTTCGGGAGCCTTTCACAAATACCCGGTATATGACATAATTCACGCAACCTGGACGCATACCGTGGGGGCTGGTTCGATGTGGTGCAGGACAAAACCACTTGGAAAAACTTAGGGGAGACTTCTGCCTAGTAGTGGGACAGCATGGGCTGGAAAAAAATCATACGAAGCATAATTTGTTGGTTTCGTTAATCTCTGCAGTGGAGAAAAAAAATGCATGCGTTGACCCAGGGACGCACGAATGGAGTGCCTATGTTCAGATTACCGTCGTTACGAAGAAACTATAGCTCGTTGCACGAACTCAGTATAATATTCTGGTGCACGTCGTATACGTGTTCTGAAAAGAAAGGAGTTTAAGCTCCAATCAAGTGCTCTTTCCTTGATCTTTTCGCTCACTTTTGACTGTTGCTTCACCATATCTTAAAGCAATTACAGTTTTAAAACTTTCCTATTCTGAGTTGAACGTAAGATTTATTTATTTATTTATTATCTCAATACAACTATTATTGCAGGATTAACCCAATGCAATAGTGTAGTGATCTAATATTTGTTTATTTAATATATACCTATGAGATGGACAATACGTCATAATTTATATAGCATAGATACTGCAAAAATCGACTTAAACAACACAATTTCTTGTGGGTGGAGTCGTCGTCATATTTGAGAAACACTTGACAGATCACGTGACCACATGTGATTTCCTCTATTTTTCGTATATCTATGATTAAATCGTATATCTGTATTTGATCTTTTAAACTAAAAACTTAAAGTATTTTATGTGGTTTCTTTTATAGGATAGGGTGAGTAACGAGCACTGATGATGGTAAGTGGTTGCTGTGGCCTATACATCTATCCTCGTTTTCAAATCAAAATGCAGATGCGTTGTCACCCGTGAGAATGAAAATGCCTCTTTTTCAGTTATGATATGAAATATATGAATAATATAATAATAATAGTCATTTATTTCAGGCTTTTTTACACCCATTTCAAATATCAATAAATGTTAAAAACAAAATGAAAATATAATTATAAGGATACAATAAATAAGATAAATAAAAGACAATTCAACTGTAATCATAGGTTAATACTAAAAATACCAAAATTACCCCCAACAGGGAGTTCGTGCAGGCTGCAACTTTACTTAAAGTGGAAGCTCCAGGGTGGCCTGCGAAATTCAAATTTTCTTAGGTTTTTTGCAATTTGCAGGTCAGTGTCAGGGTGTATGTTTAACAAGATATGATTCGCGAGCGTAACAAGTATGTATTTACAGAATTATAGTCATTATAATCACCTCTCTCCATATACTGGGGGTATGTAATGTAGAGAGAAGGAGGACCATCTCTATAATATATGAAAAGTATCCCTAAAAACGTGTCCAATAAGGGTGGCGCTGCAGTAGCATAGGATAAATTTTAAAAACGCGCCAAAAGTATTTAGAATAAGATGGAGAAATAAACAAGAACCGACCAATCCACTTGGTTTTGTACCTACTACGTGAATAGTTGAGATTTTGTATACTGGCATTTTACTAACTACTCTAGCCAATTTTTTTTTAAATATTTGAATTTACCTGACTTCACTCCGTTCACAAGAGCTATCTTCATATCGTAGTTTAGTAAGTTTTGGAACCTCCATTTTCAGTAAATAGTAGGACACTTTTTCAACTTTCGCCCCTAATAAGATGGTTCTCCTTGTACTCTACACTCCATAACCTGGGAGCCACGCTATAAACTTGTGAATTTAATAGAATATTTAATTCTAAAACTTTCTCTATAAACAGTTACAAATCATTTAATGAATGGGCGACAGTAGGAAAAGTACACGAAAGTTATACGAGCTTTATAATGAAAGATATAATCATAGTGTTATATTTAGAGAGTATGTAAAAACATATTCTAAAATTAAAAAAAAGTATATTCCACAGCTAAGGGTTTACATACTCTTCAAAACCCGAAAAATCCAAATTGATTTTTTTTAAACTGGCTTTACCGCTCTGGGTTCTAGCTCTTCTGAGCCTAAAAAATCTTGGTATTTATTACTAAGAACCCCTCCAAAAAGTATATAATAATTTAATTTAATTAAGGGACCCCTTAGAACAATAGATAAAGAGTATTCAGAACTTAGAGTACAAATAAGCAAGGTATAGAACGCGCGTATCGCTCAATGCCCATTATGCCAAGCGTAAAATTGACGCCTATGCGTTATTATACTTAAGTTATTAATTTGATTATGTAAGTATTTGTAAATTTTAGGTAAGCGATAATTATAAGGTATGTTTTAGCTCAATAAAACATAGGTACGAATTTATGAAACGATGTTTATTAATCAAACACAAAAATCTAATTAATTTACTCTCCCGTTAAAAACCATATTATACAGGGTTAGTGGGAACTCGGCAACTTCCTGGCATAGCATGAATTCACTCTAAATTTCTAGGTCAGAATTAAATAAAATACACACAATAATTTGTACGAAAATATTCCATTAACAATTGCTGTATTTGTTTGGTTTTTGTTTAAAATCTAGTACGGTCGTAAAGAATAATTATTAAACATTATGTTCTTTAGATCCTAAATATTTAAGTATACTCAATTTATACAATCTATTCGATTAGTCATCATGAATCATTTGTGATTTACAGCCATAATTCACATTAAAATTGCACTAAAGACCCTAAAATTTTGGGTAGTAAACATTGAAAGGGAAAATATTAAAAGGGGGAAGATATGTTACGCGCTAATATCGCAATCACTAGGCTCCTAGATACCTAGGCTCGGCGCACGACTATATGCACCGAACCGAAACTTACACATCTGTTATCATAATCGCAAAATTAAATTTACCGATAGACAAGGACAGAGATAGGAAACGTCGTAGTTGTGCGAGCGAAATCGCGTTAGTTAATCGCGTAACGAGTCTCTCGCGCATATTTGTATTATCTATCTCGCTCTCACAAACATGGCGAAGTCAACAATAAACATCATTATAATTTTCAACAAAATAAAATTCAAAAAAAAGACCACCGCACGCGTAAACGTTTCGTTTTGAACAGATTATTTAAGATGATTATAGGTACGTAAAACGATATACGACTCGCACATCGAGAGTAAAGAGTCTCTTCGGGATAAGTATGGCTTACACACGAGATAAAAATCTATCGATGTGTATAGAAATAAGATAATGCCTGCGGGTGACTAGTAGGGATGTAGTTGCGCCGGCGTTGTTGGATAGTAATGCGCGCTACTCACCATAGATGGCGCCTCTAGGTTTTAACACAAAGAAATAAGCACTTAAAACCACACTCTTCACCGAAATAACATTTTTTTTATATTTGGATAAGAACTTAGTAATGACTAAGTTATATTTACCTTCATTTAAAAAAAATTGTCTTTGACCTGACCTACTATACTCTTTGGCTTGACCATAGATTAGACATGAGACATACTTGCAAAATATACCAGGGCTTCTAAGTACGAGTATGGAAAAATACCAGGTTCGAAAACTAGGTTTCAAAAATACTTGAAAGTATTTGTTAGTGTCAATATACTCGTATATATGAATGCCTAATTTGATTCGGGCAAAAATTTATACTCAAAGTTTGTAATTTTTTTGTTAAAGAAATGAAATCTTTCCTTCCTACTTTTTGGCTTAGGACTCTTAATTAATAAAAGTTTTAAAACTGTCTCTAAATTCAATACACACCCGAAATAACTATTTAAAAATTAGATCACGGTCAGTAGGTTACGTAATCAGTTCACAATAACAATTGAATTTACAAAAAATCGAAACAAAACTTTTACTTCCTCGAATATAAACATAATTCTTACTACTTATTGTTGGCTCATGGTGCGACATAAGGGGTGGTAGATTTTACGCCGCTACCACACGGCGAGGAGCCGAGTCTGTCGATTCGGCGGGCTTAGGGTTAGGTGATCGAAGCCTACGGACGCGAGCGACTCATCCATTAAGATTGAAAATGGGCCAGATTAGGAGTACCCTTAACCGACGAGCGTATATGCGTAAATATATGAATGTAAATGAAGCGAGAGAAGTGTGTCAGGATCGCGCCAAATGGAAGTCCGTAGTCTCTGCCTACCCCTCTGGGTGACAGGCGTGAGTGTTTGTATGGTATTGTATTGTATTGTATTGTCTTACTACTTACTACTTACGTGACGTGTCCAGTCGCGGTGTCAAAGTATGAAAATACTTGCATAGGAATTCGATCCGCTTTCCATGTTAGGCTATTATGACTAAGGAGCAAAGTCGTATAAATAAAAAAAATATTGTGAAGTTCAAAGTATTTTTCATTCACAAATACGATGGAGTTTCTTATTACTTTTGAGATATCGATGATTTTCCTATGCAAGTATTTTCATACGTGCAAGTATTTTTTGGTCTTATAAGGGCGCCGTACTTTAAAGTGAAAATTGGTAGCGTAAATACGTCTCATTGCGACGCAAGGGACGTGTGCAACCGTGTTATCAAAATTTGAAAATACTTGCATAGGAATTTCACCCGTATTCCATGTTATCCCACTATGAATAAGGAGCAAAGTCGTATAAATAAAAAAATACTTTAAAGTTTAAAGTATTTTTCGTTCACAAATATAGTATAGAGTAAATATTGTTATTTGTTTATTTACTAATAATTTACCACTCACAAATACACAAACATACATTTATATATAAGTCACTGTCTCAAGCGCACCGCGTCAGTTACACGAAAGCCTCGGGCGAGAGTGGACGTGTTTAGTTAAGTGCGTGCCAAGCTTGTGTTACACTACAGTGATTAGAGAAGATAGCAGACAATACAAGTGGCGACGAGAAAAAAAGGTAAATACCTGTTTAGTATAAAGATATCAACAAAAATAGGTTAGCAATGTGCAACTATTAGCATTGCAATTGCAAATTGTACCCGCGGAAAAAAACTTTGGATTATGAATTATGATTTATTGTTTTTAACCCTGTTATGATCATTTTAATAATTTATATAAATTATATGTTCGCATATGACCACGTTTATGGTGTGCAGAATTTATTTTCTTTATGTAGCAATGATAAAATAATGATTTATTTTAACATATGTCTATTAGCACAAATTTTATTTAAAAATATTTTTGATGGAAAATAGTAGATGTAACTAATGTAGTAGATGCCACTAAAATGTCGTTAGCTAAATTTTAGAGGCATTTTACATGTAGGTGTGATATTAATCGCCTTTAATGAAAATACTATTTTACCGCTTTCATGGCATATATGTCTTACAAAAAATCGTGGACACTTCACGACTTCTGTAAATTGCATAGTAGGTAACTAGTAATACTGTAAATGCGCATTATAGGTATTGAATTCACCCAAAGCCTAAATGGCACAGCAATGGAAGTAGTCGGTATAACAAATAAACCGACAGAGAAGGGCGAGTGTTATGGAACATATTACTATCATGAAATTGAGTTTGGGTACCAAGATACCAACCATTAAATTGGTGTTGGGTACTAAGATACCATCATTAAATTGAGTTTGGGTATTAAGATACCATCATTAAATTGAGTTTGGGTACTAAGATACCATCATTAAATTGAGTTTGGGTACTAAGATGCCATCATTAAATTGAGTTGGGTACTAAGATGCCATCATTAAATTGAGTTGGGTATTAAGATCATCATTACAGCACTTCACAAGTCCACTGCTGAACATAGGCCTCCCCCAAGGAATGCCACAAAGCACGGTCCCGAGCCACCTGCATCCATCGACTTCCTGCATGTCTTACCAGGTCGTCACTCCATCTTGTGGGGGGACGCCCTACACTTCGCCTACCGGTACGAGGCTGCCACTCGAGAACCTTTCTTCTCCATCGGTTGTCGGTTCTTCGAGCTATATGGCCGGCCCACTGCCACTTCAGCTTACTAATCCGTTGGGCTATGTCGGTTACTCTGGTTCTACTGCGGATATCCTTATTCCTAAGTTTATCACGCAGAGAAACTCCGAGTATAGCCCTCTCCATAGCTCGCTGAGCGACCTTGAGCTTCCTCATACGGCCAGCAGTGAAGGACCACGTCTCAGTTCCGTAAGTCATCACTGGCAACACGCACTGGTTGTACAATTTTGTTTTAAGGTTTTGAGGTATTTCTGACGAGAAGATGTGTCGTAGCTTCCCGAACGCTGCCCAGCCGAGTTGAATCCGTCGATTGACCTCTCGGTCGAAGTTGGACTTACCTAGTCGGACTATTTGTCCCAGGTAAACATACTCGTCAACAACTTCGAGCTTAGTGCTCCCAACAACTACCGGCATATGTGTGACATGGACATTAAACATAATCTTTGTTTTGTCCATGTTCATCTTAAGACCTATCCGATGGGAGACACTATTGAGGTCATTGAGCATAGTGCTTAGCTCCTCCAGCGATTCTGCCATGAGGACTATATCGTCGGCAAATCGAAGGTGAGTGATGTAATCGCCATTGATGTTAATTCCGTATCCTTTCCAGTCCAGAAGCTTGAAAACGTCTTCCAATGCAGCGGTGAAGAGTTTCGGGGATATAACGTCACCCTGTCTTACACCTCTCTGCAATTGGATAGGTTTCGTACTCTGGTTCTGTACTCGGATAGCCATCGTAGCTCTACTGTACAAACACTTCAGCACTTCGATATACCGACAGTCAACTTGGCACCGCTGAAGGGACTGCAGCACCGCCCAAATTTCGACGGAATCAAAGGCTTTCTCATAGTCCACATACGCCAGACATAGTGGCAAATTGTACTCTTCGGACTTCTGTACAATTTGCCGTAGGGTATGTATGTGGTCTATGGTGCTAAAGCCCTTTCGGAAACCGGCTTGTTCGGGAGGCTGGAAGTCGTCAAGTCTGCGCGCGAGACGATTCGTAATGACTCTCGAAAACAGCACGTAGACGCGGCTCAGAAGGGAAATCGGTCTGTAGTTCTTCAAGAGAGCGTTGTCACCTTTCTTGAAGAACAAGACCACCGCACTTCTGCTCCACGCCTCCGGTGTAATGCCACCATGGAGGACGGAATTAAAGAGCTTCTGAAGGACTTCAAGTACCGATCTTCCACCCGCTTTCAGAAGCTCCGCTGTAATTCCATCCTCGCCTGGGGCCTTGCCGTTTTTAAGGTGCTGGAGAGCCATTCTAATCTCGCTCAGACTGACGTCCGGGATATCTTCGGAATAGTGTCGAATAAGACTCGCTCTTGGATCGTTACTCACACTTGCGTGTGGCTCCAACGATGACGTGTACAGCTGCCCATAGAACCTCTCAATCTCACTCAAAATCTCAGGTGCCCCGGAAACGATGCTGCCACATTCGGTCTTCAGCTTTGACAGTTGGCTCTTTCTGGCAGACAGATCTCTGGCAAAGACTTTGGAGCCTTGATTCCGCTCGATCGCTTCTTCAACACGAGCTCTATTGAAGTTGCGTAAGTCTCGCCGCATGCATTTGGAGATCTATCTGTTCAGTTGCCTGTATGCTGTCAAATCTGTTGAAGAATGTAGCCTCATCTCCCGTCTAACAGCCATGAGATTAAGAGTGTGATCGGAGAGTTTTTGTGTTCTTCTGCGGTGGGTCTTGCAGAACTTAGCTCCGACCGCATGGACAGTTTCCACGAGCTTGTCATTCATATCGTCCACTTCATTGCAGTCTTCTAGGCACTGAAAACGGTTTTGTAACTCGAGCTGAAAGGTTTCGGGACTTTGGATTAGAGCACGAGGGGGACGGAGCGTTGACTTCATCAGACGAGACCTCTCCAACTTAACATTTAGGTTCAGTGTGCCTCTAACCATTCGGTGATCGCTGCCGGTTTTCACCCTCGCGATCACTGAGACATCACTGAACAGTTGTCGTCTGGTCGTCATAATGAAGTCAATCTCATTTTTTGTCGAACCGTCGGGGCTCGACCAGGTCCACTTCCTGTGGGGCCGCTTCTTGAAGAAAGAGTTCATCATAAAGAGTCCCTCTTTCTCCATGAAGTCGGCCAGCTTCTGGCCCCTTGGGTTCCGTTGCCCTATTCCAAATTTCCCTACTTTCAGCTCACCGTTCTCTCTTGTGCCTAGTTTTGCATTGAAGTCTCCCATTAACACCGTATATTGGTATACCACCATTAAATTGGAATTTGGGTACTAAGATACTACCATTAAATTGGACTTTGGGTACTAAGTTACTACCATTAAATTGGACTTTGGGTATTAAAATACCAGCATTAAATTGGAAATAAAAATATAAGAAACTGTTTCAGTTTGCCCCTAAAATAATAATAATGATACCGTTATCAGCTTTAATGTGATAGCACATCTATGGCTATAAGCTGTGAAAAATGGAAAAGGTCTCTACTAATCTATCTGGACGCAGTTGAAGTTATATCAACACTCAAGAAACGAGCTACGCTATTGCATTTTGGTGGCTCTGGGATACAAGAAATATTCTACAATTTACCGGTTGCCAATGTCGAATCATCAGAAACCGTTGATGTATTTAAAGTAGCCATAAAAAACTCGACGAGTATTTTCAACCTAAACGGAGCAAAGTTTATGAGCGGCATGTTTTTCGATTGCTAAAACATGAAAAAGGAGAAAAATTTGAGAAGTTTTTGATAAGATTGCGTCAACAGCCCGAAAAGCGTGCATTCGAAAAGCAAGATGATCATCTCATAGATCAAATTGCGGAAAAGTGTAATTCGAAATTGCGCAAGAACCTTATATCTTACAAAACGTGGGAAGAGTTAAAAAGCAAAAAAGTATATGCTTTTAATCAAATGTGAAGACCAGACAAGACATTATTAGCATATGGTAGTAACTCTCCTTTGGCAATAGAGGATTCATTTGAAACTATACTCGAAGTCGATGGACGAAAGGAACGTACAACCATTTACGTGATTTCGGGGGGTACTAGAGACCTGTTGGGTAAGAATACAGCAGTCCGTCTGGGTGTCTTAAAACTTGGTATCGGGATAAATCAAGTGGAGAGTACCGATCCCCATTAAAGAGAAGGTTACAATCAAAATTAAGGAATCACTAAACAGTGATATAATTGAAGAAGTGCAGCCCGTCTAAATGGGTTTCACCAATGTTCCAATCATGAAAGAAAATGACAAATTACGTTTGTGCGTAGATATGAGATGTACGAACGCCGCTATATTGCGAGAAAACCACCCCCTGACTACTATGGACCATTTTTGCCTAAAATGAAAAAAGCTAAATATTTTAAAAATGCCTTCCATCAAGTGAAAATTCACTCTGAATCCAGACACATAACGACCTTTATAACCCCCAAAAGATTATATAGATATAAAAGAATAATGCTTGGAATTACCTGCGCTTCCGAGATTTTTCAGAAGATCATTGAAAGGATGCTGATAAACTGTGAAGGGGTCGTCAATTTTGTTGATGATATCCTGGTATTCGGGAACAGTGAAGAAGAACATGACGCATGACTAAAGAAAGTTCTACAGGTACTTAGTAAAAACAACGCCGTGCTGATTAGCAATACATGCATATATAAAACGCAGGATGTGAATTTTCTGGGACACAGGCTTACACATGAAGGAGTGAACCCTTCAACAAGTACGTTGAGAGTATTATGAAATTTAGGGTCCCAAAGACCATAGAAGAACTCCAAAGTTGTTTAGGACTCTTAAACTACATAAACAGATGGATACCTAACTTGGCCGCCATGACAGAATTTCTGAAGCACCTGCTAAGTCAGAAGATCAGCAAAAGGAAGAGCTTGGAAAAACAATGGTCTGGGGAACAAGATAAAGCATTCCAAAAACTCAAACGGATGCTCACGGAAATACAGATTTTAAGGGTATTATGACGTCAGAGATACAAGACAGGTGATAGCAGATGCTAGCCCTGTCGGACTTGGTGCTGTCCTTGTACAAAATGATACAAATGGCTCTAGAATTATTGCTTATGGTAATCGAACTTTGACAGACTGCGAGCGCAGGTATAGCAAAACGGAAAAAGAGGCACTAGCATTAGTTTGGGGGGTCGAACATTTAATTTTTTTTATTTGGGAAGCCTTTTGATTTAGTCACTGACCACAAGCCGCTAGAGATATTGTTCGGGTCTAAGTCAAAACCATGTGCGAGGATTGAACGATGGGTACTGAGGCTACAGTCTTATTCATTCAAGGTTGTATACAAGCCAGGAAAACAAATATAGCTGATCCCTTGTCACGATTATGTAACTATCCTGATAACCCACCAAAAGGAAAAGACCAGTATGTGTACCAAATAGTGGAAAATTCTAGACCAGTTGCTATACTAATGAGTACCATTGGAGCATATTCAGAAAAAGACCAAGAGATTTACAAAGTGAAAAAAGGTGTCTATCAGAACGACTGGGACGATTCAATAAAGAGTTACAAATTTTTTGAAAACGAGTTGTTTCCATGATAGAATTCTACTTCGTGGAAATAAAATTGTAATACCACAGCAACTCTGCAAGGGTGTATTAGATGCTGCATAGGAGGGTCATCCAGGTATCGTAGCGATGAAGGGACGCTTGAGATCAAAGGTATAGTGGCCCCGTATCGATAAAGACGTAGAACAATTAGTAAAGGCCTGTAAAGGTTGTACGTTAGTGGATTTGCCAAACCCACCTGCATCAATGAAGAGACGAGAGTTGCCTGCAGCTCCATGGATAGATGTCACAATGGATCTAATGGGACCATTGCCAAGTAATGAGTATCTGTTAGTAGTGGTCGACTACTATAGTCGATACAAAGAAGTAAAAATTACAAAAACATGACAAGCTTACAGATTATTAAAATGGTAAAAGAAATGTTCAGTAGACTTGGTTATCCTATTTCTATCACCACAGACAATGGCAAGCAGTTCGTTAGTGAAGAGTTCCGATCTTTCTTCAAAGAATGTAACATTAAGTTATTTAGTACTGTACCATATTGGCCTCAAATGATCGGTGAAGTTGAAAGACAAAACAGAGATATTTTGAAACGTCTTCGTATCAGCCAGATCGAGAGGAAGGATTTAAAAGAATGTTTGTGGAAGTATCTTCAAATGTATAACAGCACCCCTCCTTACAGTTACCGGAAGGTTACCGTCTGAACTGTTTTTTCAACGAAAAAGTAGGGATAAAATTCCATCAATAGGTGAAATAAATTACAGACAATCCTTTAGATTCAGATATCAGGGATAGAGACAAAATACAAAAAGAAAAAGGAAAAGACTATGTAGATAGGAAACGCAGAGCAACTCGCTCAGATATAATACAGGGAGATAAGGTTTACGTAAAAGCAGTGGGAAAAATCGAATAATCTTACAACAAATTTTAAACCGACGCCACACGTCGTAGAGAGTGCACGAGACGGTGATTGCACAGTACGCAATAGTAAAACGAACCAAAGGTTTAGGAGAAATGTGATACATTTGAAGAAAGTAGGAGGCGATTGGACGGCTATTCCACCCGATCAGAATGAAAAAGAAAATCTAGAACAGGATAAAGAAGACGAAAATATGTAATAATTAATACAGACAATACAAGCTGCTTTGTGATTGTTATGAGTTATAATAAAAAAAAAAAGAAAAAAATCTTGATAAGAAAGAGATGTAGTGTTTGCATATATATATAGTATAGAGTAAATATTGTTATTTGTTTATTTACTAATAATTTACCATGCACAAATACACAAACATACATTTATATATAAGTCACTGTCTCGAGCGCACCGCGTCAGTTTCACGAGAGCCTCGGGTGAGAGTGGACGTGTTTAGTTAAGTGCGTGCCGAGCCTGTGTTACACTACAGTGATTAGAGAAGATAGCAGACAATACAGTGGTTATAAATGGAGAGGAGTAGTAACAAAATTAAAACTACATCTGATAAAATTAAAATGACATGGAGTATAATTAATAGTGAAACAGGCAAGGTCAAACTCGGATTTTCAATTGAATATTAACAATACCTAATTTACCGATGTTCCTTTTTTGACAACAAAATCATTAAATTCTTCTACTGTCGCCGACTCATTGCTTAAACAAAGCGTAAAGGCTTGTTCAAATGCTTTTAAATTCCATAGAGGGGTAATTTGATGGTATTACATAATTCACATTAACTAACAATACTGACTTAGTACGAGTAGTTAAGGAAAGAGAAAGAAAGAAAGAAGAAGAAAGTTAAGGAAAATTGTTACTAACATACTAACAATCTATGGATGTTCTTTACGTCTGAAATAAACACTTATTATTATTATTATTAGGGGAATCCTAGGTCGACGACTCCGTGGCGCAGTGGCTTAGCAATGAGTTGCTGCGCTGGGGGCCGCGGGGTACAAGTATTTGTATGGCCTACAAATGATTGTTCCGGGTCCGGATTTTTGTCCTTGTACAATTTGTGTTTGTAAACTGCCTCCACGATACAGGAGAAAATCCTAGTGTGGGGTAACGTTTTTAAAAAAAATACATACTCTCCTCGAGAACAAGCTGTCAGTATAGTTGCCTCGATTACAGTGCGATGCAATGTTTTCACTTGCAATCTGGTGTCATTGTATAATTTTGTTGGATTTATATTGCGCAGCAACATAATTGGCGCGCCAACTTTCAATTTTAATATGTGAGTTGGGAGACCCGGAGGCTTTAGTGTATTGAGGAACTCGACCGGATAATTAATGTCATCATCGGTGTTTATCACTGAGTCGACGAATTTATATTGATATTCGACCCCTTTGAATGATCTCAAAAGTATTTCAGTTATGACTGAGGCTTATTCGTTTTTTGGTGTTAGGATGGCACACTCGCATAACCATTCTGCAGGTTTATCGTGAATATTATTAATGTTTGGGTAAATTTTAGCTATAAGCTTTTCTATAGTTGAAACAATGGTATCTAACTCTGCAGGGAGAATTATATTATTAACCAGTTCCGGGAAATCACCATTTCCTATTTTAAGCAACAGGTCTGAGAACTGTCAGGCAGTAACATCTCCCCTAAGATGGACTGTCATATTTTTGATATGGCTCATTTTTGTCACTGAAGGTCACAATTGAGACCGCTTCATGCTCGCTTTAACTTCGTCCGCTAGCATTCCTTTGGGCACTACTGGTAAAGTCTGCCGGAAATCGTCTGCTAACAATACAGTAACTCCTCCTATTGGACAATTATTATTCCTAATATCGTGTAAAGATCTATTTATGGCTTCGAAAGCCCCTTTATGAGCCATAGTACTCTCACCCCAAACAATTAATTTCGTTTCGCGGAGTACTTTTGCTATTATACTTGGTTTGGGTATATCGCAGAGTGGGCTTTCGTTATGTATCAAATCGATAGTTTAAACGCGGAGTGTGCAGTTTTACCTCCTTCCAGCAGAGTGGCAGCAATACCGGACGATGCGACCGCTAAGGCAATATCACAATTGCTTCTCACTTTGGCCAACAGTAAATTTAAAAGTCTTGCCTCTTCCACCAGGACCATCCAAAAAAGATATCACCTACACCTGCGTCGATATTGGAAAGTATTTTATAATAGATATGTCTTTGTTCATTGGTTAGAGAGCTTGACCCCAGTTCTACTAAGGAATTGACATCGTAACTTGTTTCCTTCAGACAGTCCCGGTTATTGTGTAAGCCTTCAGACTTTTGAGGCTGAGGAAACCCGTACTGCTTTGTCTTTGTCTTTGGCTTTGTCCTTCTAATGCTAATACAGCTTCTCCTATTGTGACCAGACATTGTAATTTCATCTGCTAGATGTTCATCTTTAATGCCAGAAAGCCTTTCCACTTGACGTTTGTATTCTTCTGATAGGCTATCCCTGTATTTTACCCAAAGACGTAAACCATCTGGAATCTGACAGAATGCCAGCATTTTAGAAAAAAGTGCACGCATTTTAAATGGCAACTCGCATAAGGCTGATTCCTCTAGACCAGAATCCCAATGTTTGCCGTCCTATAGCAAGACAAGTTTCATGCAAACTAATTGAAAAGTTGGTTGGAGGACACCGTTGACAGCAGAAAAGCCGCCTGATCACTGTCCGTATTAATGTACTTACAAATGTACTTTATCAATTTAACAGAATTGCAAAATTCTATATTAATATGTGCCTTAAATGTCAGTGATAGAACCTTATTACAGTGGACCACCTACCTATTATCTATTTCAATGTCTTTTAATATAAGTGCCAAGCCACCGTCAGCCGCAGATCGTTGATCTTCTGTACTGTGGGTAACCATCGTCACCTGTCTGTGTATCTCTCAAAAATTGTCTGTGATATTTTTTGCTACATTTATTATTATTGTGCGCCACGATTAATACATGATACATGGCGACACTAGTTACCACTAGAGCCATCTATTATCGAGTTGCAGAACTTGGAGAGTCAAGAACATTCTAGAAATTTCCATGGAAGAACTTTCTAGACCTATCGACACCTAGTCAATCGGGACAGATATGTACTCGAACATTCTAGAAGTTTCTATAGTACAAGGTTCTGGAAACTACCTAAAGCCCTATATAAGGCCGGTATAGACCGCGATCGGGTTACTGCGCCCTCTTTTCCCAAAAGAGGGTCGCTTCCGATTCGGCAGAAAGGGCTAATAAGCAAATGCCAGACCCAACAGTGAAGTTTAGTGGGTACACTTAGGGTTTAGGTAGTGTAGTAAAAAAAAGCAACCGGTTCAGTATTGACTTGGCGATAGAAGCGAATACTTCTTCGAAGCGATATAACTGAAAACTAAAGTGATCAGTAGTACAATTGCGTTTTATTATTAGTGTGGTTTTAAGTTATAATTAGTGTTCTGTAATTAAAGTGTCAATTTTGGTAATTCAATCGGCAGTTTTTAATTGTCTCGAACACCAAGCTCGTAACTTTATATTTCATGCAGGGAGAATTATTATTAAGGTTCCCACATGGACCTGGAAATTGTTTTTAAATATGTTGTATAAAATAGGATCTTCATTTGGATTTGGTATCTCAGCACATATAAGTTCACCCACCATGTCAGGCGAAACGCGTTTATGCATCCACAACAATATGTGTATGTGAGGCAGCCCCGTTTCTGCCATTCGGTAGAGAACATGAAACAACGTACCTCTCCAAATATTTTTCCTTTGTTTAGAAGTGCCATTATTTTCTTAACTTTGAGGTGAAAAACCCTGACTATTATGTCCTGTCTATCATTTTGCCCAGGCAGAAGCATCTCCGTGACTTCATCCCTTCGAGGATTGCAAATAAACGTTATAAAGAGATCAGGACGACCATAGTGACTCACATATGTCATGGCGTCTTGTGTCCGTACATGCATATAAAAAATCAAAAAATCAAGGAAGTATCATCAGCAAATAATACTATATCGTGATTAGCCCTAAATGAAGGTAAGTCATTAATATACACTAAAAATAGGAATGGGGCAAGAATCGAGCCATGAAGGATATCTATCTTCACGGACGATCCGGAAAACTTTTACCATTGATAATAACTTTCTGCATTCTATTACTTACATATGAAATAATAAGTTTAAGCGCTAGCGTAGTAGTAGTTTAGCGCTTTGTTCTTGATACCATAGTACTGTAGCTTTCTGATAATATCTCATAGTTAACACGGTCGAAGGCCTTGGAAAGGTCACAAAATACACGCAAAGCATCCTTTGAATTCCCCCATGCACAAAAAATATGTTTTATAAGTTCGACTCCGGCGTCGGTAGCCGAGCGACCCCTTATAAAACCAAATTGATTTTTATAAAGCAATTTATTTATATTAAAAGAAACTTAACATTGATCTAAAATAATCTAATGTACAACCAGATTTAAATAAAGGTATTACTTTACTATGTTTCATTAGATCAGGAAACACTTCAGTTTCGACGCTTGTATTAAAAATTGTGGCTAGATAAGGCGCTATAGTATCTATTGTAGATGCAATAAAAAACTTTAACGGAAATCCCCCATAAGTCTGTCGTTGGGTAAGGTTTAGAATCAAGTCGCCTGATTTTGGGGGTGGAGGTGGTGGGGAAGTTGTAAAGTACCCCTCACTTTCATTTCCTGCCCGACGTGCTTAGTTTTTTTTTATAAATTTTTAAAAATCTCCGTTTGAGATTTGTGGGGGCAGGGAGTTGGGGGAGGGTGACCTAACGCCACTCAACGTGGCGAAGTCGAGGGAAGCTCGGTCGACGGAACCCCGCTTTGCGGGGCTCCTATTTCTGGATGGCTTATAAAAAAATAACCACGAAGGGGATGGAGGAGTCTGTTCGCTCGCTTCGCTTGCTCACTCGACCCCGCCATCCCCTTCTAACCTAACCTGTCCAAGTCGGGGTGCCCCAATTCCCGAGCTCGCTTAGCTCGCTCTTGCACCAAATAAAACACCAAAATGTTAACTTTTATAATTAGTAAACTTATTTTATAACTTCCACCATTTTCAAAAACGTCGTAAAATAGTAAGCAATCGATCTCCAGAGGGGTAGCGAAGTCGTCCAAAAACAGGAGGCAGATAATAACAATAAGGAGCACATTCACGTAAACTCTGAAGCAACGGAATGACTTTTATGACGCGAGTCGCGAAGACAAGTATAAACGTAGTGATTATATTCTCTTTGGTCGAGTATATCTGTTACTGATTACTATCAATGTCAAAAGTGCCGTTTCAGGTATTAATTAATGATTTATGAATATTTTTATAAAATTATATGAAATATTTCGACGCAGATCGGGCAGCTAAAATTGCATGGAGGCGCTTGTGATAAGCCCCCTGGACCCCCCCACCCCACACACACAGTGATAGACTCGTCAAATTCAGGCGACTTGATTCTAAACCCAACTCGTAATTCCTACGGACGCGAGCAGCTTCATCCCCTAGTTGCAGTCGCACTGCTTAGTGCTCACTAGTCACTAGACCACAGACGAATATGACGCTTACGCATCACTAGACTAAATCTAGTTGCGTAGCTAAAACGACGTCCAACAAAACTGGCGAATTGTTCAGTTTTTTGGTGCAAAAATAGATATGCCACGTCAAATTTCCCGAAAGCGAAACGAAGAGATTCGCAATATGGCAGGTTTGAAAGATGACCTTATCACAAAAATTGATAAGGGCGTGCGATGGTTTGGGCACGTTGAGAGAATGAGTGAAGACCGAATGGTGAAGAAAATATATAGCGCGAAAGTTAATATTAAAAGGTGTCGAGGTAGACCGAGACTAACTTTCGAAGACTATGTGAGCAAATTGCTCGAAGAGGGGAGGGTCAAGAGTACTCGGATACCTAGACGTGCATGTATGAAAAAGATAATGAATCTGAAAGAAGCGAAAGAGGTATGTAAGGATCGTGACACTTGGCGATCTGTTCTCTCTGGCTACCCCGTCAGGGATTGTGCGTGACGATAAGTAAGTAGTAAGTAAATTTCCAAAAAGATGGCGTTATCTTTCATATATTATGTCATTTTTAATACAATATTGCTATTTACTTCTTTTTAATCTTAAAAATTACAATAATAAAGATCGTATTGTTTCGGATTTGTGGACCAACACAGACCGCTTGCTCAAATATAGTATGGAGATCGGTCGAGCGACTGATCAGAGTTTGTACTAGAGATGTCACTGTCACCGAACGATACTGTTATAATGTCCGTAGTTCGTAGTAACAGCTTGCTACATATTTATTTATCCATGAGTGACAGAGGATTGCTTTTCCCAAAATAATAAAAATAAGGCATGAAGTTTTATATATTTTTTTATAGGATAAGGGTGACAAACGAGCACAGTCCACCTGATGGTAAGTGGTTGCTGTGGCCCATAGACATCTACATTTATCCTCGATTACGAATCAAAATGCAGATGCGTTGTCACCCGTGAGGATTAAGATGAAATCCCTCGTTTCCAGTAAAAAGGGTCTCCGGTTCTCTACACTCACCATACGAAACACAGCAGCATTAAGCTGCTATTTTACGCTGGTATTCTGTGAGAGCGTGGTCCTCCCCGGTCGAGTCGACCCATTCGTGTTACAACTATACCAGAAATATAGCTGCCTGAATGCTGAATCCCGTTTTGCCCGCAAAATTTCGAACGGAAAACTACCGTACGTGTGTGACGAGTCGAGTTATATGGACTTGCTGCGTTCGAAATCCCGAATCGGAATATCGAAACGGAATCCCGAAACGGAATTCCGTATGTATGTGGCGGGCCTAATCCTTTCAAAAGGTTAAAAAATACTTTTAACAGTAAGAAAAATTCCGTGCTAAGATATTATAGTGCATAGAAGAAATAAAGCCCAACTTCAAAATGTGAAATTATTTTATTATTATTAGTTTTTTTGAAGTCTGCTTTTACTTTTTGTTAAAAGAATTTTTTTAAACACGATGAATGTTGCAATAGGTATGGCATGCGTAAGCATTATAGTAGTTTGCGTGTGTATCGCCTTTAGCCTGGATGCTGAAATGAGAATAACATACACTGATTTAATGTATTTCAAAACCATCGCTTTTTTTTTCTAACTCAGCTTATCCTCCTTCGCTGGCTTAACCACTTTAACAAAAATGTTCATTCATAATGTACAGTCACCCTATAATTTTGTATATTTTCATAGACATCCAGTATTTGCACGTTTTCATTAATAGGTTAGTGAATAAAAAGGACCGAGATAAAACTTTCTTTTTATCTCGATGTACGTTAAAGCATGTACATAAAATTATCTTGTTTACATTGCCTTACATACAGGGTTGGCCGCAGGAAAATTAAAATAAGACATGATTTAAATTTATTAATGAATAACTTTTCATGTAATAATAATTTAAACTTGACATTTAATTGTTATAATTATAATAATAAATTTAATTTAATAGACATAAATAGTTTAATTAAGAAATTTTTGACTAGAGATAGGTATTACCCATCTAAATATATTTTAAGACAGATAGCAAATGTGCTATCTTATTGTTTATATATTAACTCAGCCAAGGACTTGGCTACACTGATATCTGCTTCTTTTGAGCAGTATAATGACTTAATATGTAATTTGGAATCAGTTCCAAGTAATTTAAATTAGAAAATGAGACAATAGAGGTATAATCTCTAGCAGTTGTAATAATTTAAATAATTTAGAATGTAGCTTACAAATCTTTAATTGTATGACTCCACAGAGTGATAATGAAAATTGTTTACACCTGGTGCATCAAAATATACAAGGCATGATAGGCAAAGAGCTAGAAATTGAGTTGTTCTTAACTAGCAACAATATTCATATTTTATGTATTACTGAACATTGGTTAAAAGCTTATAACTTAATGTTTAACTTCAGTAATCACCAGGTGGTCAATTCTTTCAATAGAGAAACGGTTTTAAGAGGTGCCTCCTTAATATTAGCTAGTAAATTATTGTCATGTAAAGAACGTAAAGATATTGTGAGCCTCTCTGTTGAGCGAACTGTAGAAATGGCATGTGTTGAGTATGAGCACCTCATTGTTGTGAGCGTCTACAGACCCATGTTCTATATACGATACTTTTGAAAAAATTATGGAGGAAGTTTTTGCTAAGCTTAATAAACAGAATAAATCTGTTGTAATATGTGGAGACTTGTAGTGTTATACTACTTACATATCATTTTACATTATTTTTCCATTCTGTTTTTGATTTTCTGCATTCACATTTTGCATCACTTTTCACGCTATCAGTTATACTACTAACATATCATTTTACACTATTTTTCCATTCTGTTTTTGATTTTCTGCATTTATATTTTGCATCACCTTTATTTCCATAGGATCCTGTAACGTTTTTACACAATAACAAATCATTTTCACTTCGTATTTTCACACTATCAGCACCTTTTAAAATCGCTGTCAATGGAGTCTTACATTTTTCGGTCTTTTATTGAGTTCTCCGTAACTCTGCAATTTCAGGCTTCGAGCGCGCTGCCGCGCATTAGTTTTTCCTATATGAATAATATCTCATTTCTTACTTAAATGTAATGGTTTTTCAATTATAAGCCTGAAATCAAAAATTGTTAGATTTGACAACCATTATTTATATGGTTGTTATGGTAACTTTTATTTAAATTCGTCACTGGTCTGATGTTCTTAGTTTAATATTTCCTCATAAATACTCTTTGGCTCTAGGTCATATACAATAAATTTCCTTTTAATTTAAATAATTTCTCGTTCTCTCTAAAAAGGTATAAAAGCCGAACAATTGGAGAATACGAAGAGTCTCGCTTCAGTTTTCAAACAAGAAGCATCTACTAAAGGCCTTATCCCGGGGTCGCATTGCCCCGGGATCCTGCAAGCCTCCATCTACATCCTAACTCGTCGGCGCATCCTGCAAACCAGGCGCTGGCATCCTGCAGGCCAGGCGCATCCTGCAAGCCTCCGAGAAACTGAGGAAGGTCATCTCGGAACTCAATGGCAAGAGTGAAGAGCTGATCGCGCAGGGTCGTGAGAAGTTGTCGACCATGCCCGTCGGTGGAGCAGCGCCCGTGGCCGCGGTCGCCGCTGCTGCAGCGCCGGCAGCTGAGAAGAAGAAGGAAGAGAGAATCCAAGAAGGAAGAATCTGAGTCTGACGATGAAGTTATGGGCTTCGGTCTCTTCGACTAAAGCTTGCTTAAATTAATTTTTTTTCTCTTTTCTTCACCTTTACTGCGCCTTGTCCATTCCTTTTGATTTAATTGCTTTCTCTTTCGTTCTTAACTCATTCATCATTCATTTTTTTTATATAAAATTGTTTTTGAAAGCTGAAACGAGACGAATCATAAATTTTCTAAACATTTATTAACTGTTAATTTGTATATATGTATAAATATCACCATCATTTTCACTTTATTATTTTTATTTCTTTTAATTTGTTTGTTTGTTTGATGATCCAGTGTTCTTCAACACATCTTGCTTTAAGACCTCGAATTTTAGTTGGATTAATCTTCTCTTTTTGTGTTTGTTTCAGACACATCTCGTTGGTGATGTTGCATAAGTCATAACGACTATTCAGTACCGTCTTTACCATAAGGGCACACGGGGCCCGTGCCCAGGGCCCCTATATCGTCAGGGGGCCCCGAAAGGCCGATATATTCGCTTAGACTATACAATCTTTTTTGCTATTTCATGAAAATATAAACCGACATAAAAAAATAATAGAGTAAACGAGATGAGGGTGTTTTTAGTGACTTTTTGGTTTTTTTGCTTGATGGTTACCAATTGTAGTGGAGAGCGCTCATTTTCACACCTAAAGAGAATAAAAAATGAATTACGAACTACTATGTTACCAGAACAACTAACAAACTTGTCAATTACGTGTATAGAAAGTGATACTTTTTTTACTTATTACAAGCCAGTGCTTGACCACAATCCCACCTGGTGGTAAGTGGTGACTCAGCCTTAGATGGTAAATCACACTGTCTTATCGTAACAAAAACATATTCACTCTTGCCTTGAAGACGCCCAGATTGTATTCGGACGGAAAGATAGACGGCGGCAAATTATTTCACTGCTTTGCTGTACACATTATAAAAGACGAAGCAAACCATTTGGTTCTAATGCGTGGAATATCGACAACAAAGGGATAAAGACCCGCAGACCGTCTGGTTGTCCGATGGTGGAAAGGAGAGGGAGCAATTAAAGCGTGTAATTCCTGCGCACACTCACCGAAATGCATCCTATAGAATACCGAGAGACTGGCTATTCTGCGCCTGTGCTCGAGACTGACAAGAATGGTTTCAACCAAATCAAGGTCACCAATGAGCCTCTTAGCACGTTTCTCCACTGAGTCCAATGCTGCCAATGTGACAGATGTACTCTATGCATGACCGGAATTCGCTTTATGTAAGATAAGAAGCTGCCCCGGCGTGAAGTACCGCCACACCCTTGCAGGGACACCAAGTTTCCTTGGGGCTGCTTTGGCTCTAGACTCAATGAACCGCCCGTAGTTTAGGTTCGGAGAAAATTCAATCCCTTACAACTGAAGGCGGTCAGTGTACTCCAAGGATACATTCCGGAAAGTAGGAGCCACGGTGAGCGGGCTCCTTTTAGAGGTAAAAAGACACGCTTGTGTATTGGAGGCGTTAAATCTCACAAGATTAGCATCGCACCATTCGGAGACTGCCTGTAGTGTGAGACGTACACACACACACGCTCAACGATAGCATCTCTTTCTGACTGGATTTGATCCCGACTGGTCCGGGCGCTTGGTTGGTATCTCTCCACAATTGTGCTGTCCTCTGCATACCCATAGATATCGGAAATGAGCAGATTATTTATATGCAGCAGGAAGAGAGTTGCGGAGAGAACGGCCCCTGAAGAACACCGGCGTTAGTCGCCACAGTATCGGATGAGCAGCCATTAACGACGACCCGCAGAGACCGGTCTCTCAGAAAATCCTTCACCCAGACAATCAGGCCAGGGGATAAGCCGTACGCTTAAAGTTTGCCCAATAGACTAGCGTGCCAAACCCTCTCAAAGGCTTTCGAAACATCGAGGGAAACAGGAAGTGCTTCACCACTATTCTCGAGGGCTTCGCCCCACATGTGAGTGACATACGCTAGAAGGTCCCCCAGTTAATCGATTTCGGCGAGACCCGTACTGGCGATCACTGAGGAGATCATTTTGCTCTAGGTATGCCATGAGGTGGGCGTTCAATATACGCTCCATAATCTTTGCAGAGTATGGAGGTAGTTGAAATTGGCCGATAGTTGGCAGGGTCGGTACACCTACCTTTTTAGGCACAGGCTGCACATTGGCCAGCTTCCAAGATTTAGGCGCTATTCCGGTCCTGAATGAGAGGCGGAACAAGCGTGTCAACACAGGAGACAACCCAGGTGCACAGACCTTTAGAACTATAGCTAGTATACCATCAGGTCCAATAGCTTTATTTACGTCTAGACTTCACTAGGTTTTAAGAACCTCCTTGTTGGTGATACGGATCTCTGACATAGAGGTACCGTAGTGAGGTATTTGAGATGGTACGCTATTGCTACTGTCCAGACGCGAATTGCAAGCAAAAAGAGAAGCAAATATAATTGGTAAATCCAATTGAGCATACCTTAAGCGCATAAAAAAATACGTATAACATGATTATACGGAATTTTTAAAGTAGTTTAAATACATTTCGACAGCACTATCGGCTTCAACACCCTCGAAACCCATGAATATGACACCCATGATGAAAAAATTGATACCTATTGCAGCCGCCATCTGGGATTTACATTTCGACAGCACTATCGGCTTCAACACCCGCGAAAACCATGAGAATGACACCCATGATGAATAAATTGATATCTATTGCAGCCGCCATCTTGGATTTACATTTCGACAACCCTATCGGCTTCAACTCTCTCGAAAACCATGAAAATGACACCCATGATGAAAAAATTTATACATATTGCAGTCGCCATCTTGGATTTACATTTCGACAGCACTATCCCCTTCAACACCCTCGAAAACCATGAAAATGACACCCAAGATGAAAAAATTGAAATCTATTGCAGCCGCCATCTTGGATTTACATTTCGACAGCACTATCAGCTTCAACACCCTCGAAAACCATGAAAATGACACCCATGATGAAAAAATTGATATCTATTGCAGCCGCCATCTTGGATTTACATTTCGACAGCACTATCGGCTTCAACACCCTCGAAAACAATGAAAATGACACCCATGATAAAAAAATTGGTACCTGCTTCAGCCGCCATCTTGGATTTACATTTCGACAGCACTATCGGCTTCAACACCCTTGAAACCCATGAAAATGACACCCATGATAAAAAAATTGATACCCATTGCAGCCGCCACCTTGGATTTACATTTCGACAGCACTATCGGCTTCAACACCCGCGAAAACCATGAGATTGACACCCATGATGAAAAAAAAGATACCTATTGCAGCCGCCATCTTGGATTTACATTTCGACAGCACTATCGGCTTCAACACCCTCGAAAACCATGAAAATGACACCTAAGATGAAAAAATTGATATCTATTGCAGCCGCCATCTTGGATTTACATTTCGACAGCACTATCGGCTTCAACACCCTCGAAAACCATGGAAATTACACCCATGATGAAAAACTTTATACCTATTGCGGCCGCCATCTTGGATTTATATTTCGACAACCTTATCTGTTTCAACACTCGAAAACCATGAAAATGTCACCCATGACAAAAAAATTGATACTACTTACTTTTAGTACGTACTACTATTATTTATTCTGTGCTTTTAAAATATTGTAATAAAAAAATCTCTTATTATTATTATAATCAAGTATTTAAGAAATTTGGATATTCGAATATTGTGTATTTGTACAGCGATCTTTTTGAGCCGCTGCAAACATCCGAAACAATGTCCACTCACGACGGCGACTGACCAGTATATAAAAAGTACTCTGTGCGTCGAACTGAGTGAGTGAGTAAACTACTCTGTGGCTTTAGCTCCCTTTACAGAAATAATTTATTTACGAGGCTACCAAATCAACGAAAATTTCGCCATTTTGGAGCCGAAAAAAATTAATTATAGCTAAACAAAACAAAATTACACTGCCATTTACATTCAGTGGCTTCCCACATGATAGATGAAGATATTAAAAAATAGATTGAAATAAACAATTGATATTTTCAAAAGTTAGAGTGTTTACAAGCCTTCCGGGCTTGATAAATCCACACCATAAACACTAAAACACCTTTTTTTTATTTAAAACTAGCAATTAATCGATTTAAAAAAATATTAATAAGTTCAACAATCATTTATCTTTCTAACAATGTGCTTTTTATATCATTTATATGTATAATATGATTGCTAGATACGATTTTATTCGATAAAACGTTGGAATCTTAATTTTTAGGCGATAGTAGAACATACCTTGCGCTTTCTTAAGCGCTTAAGGTATGCAATAAGTCCGCTTCCTCCTTAGGCGCATGCGCCAGTGAGCCATCTGGTTTTACAGGCGGAGGCAGTGTACATATAGACCGATAGAAGTTTGTCTCGAACGCTTTGGCGAGAGACCAAAAAGCTATACTGCCAGATGGTTTGACACAGAGATTTGTAATTTTGTACCGATGCGTTTAATGCGGTCGAAACTGTCTTGGAGTAATGCCTTTTTGCAGGACTTGGTGGCTTTGTTAAAGACTTTCTTCTTAAGGCTAACATCCGGAGCTTTACGGTCTCGAGCATCGACCTAGGATAAGTACGCCATATGCTTGTACTTTTCAGCAGAAGCGCACTCGGCGTTAAACCATGGGTGAGCTTTACCACCAATGGGCAAGTCAACAAAGGGGATGAAATACTCCATCGCTTGACTTATCACATTGGTTATGGTATCCGCGCAGCTCGACGGGTCTTCAGAGGAGAAGCAGACCTGCCACTAAGGATAAGATGCAAAGAAATGCCGCATCTCATCCCAATCTGCTGACTTGTATCGCTACATTCGTCGCACTCCGTGGAAATCGTAGTTAGGTGGGGAATATAACGACACCACAGATTTCACCAGACAGTGGTCAGAAGTTCCCAAGGGTGAGGTAACCTGAACATCCTACCTGTCTGGATCGGTCGTCAGCAGAAGGTAGAGGCAGTTAGCTGTGTGCCCATCCACATCAGGTACCCCAGTCACTTGTGGTACCAGCTGGGAGAGCCCTAGCGACAAGGCAAAAATCCACGCCTCTCTTCCAGCGTGTTCGGTCTTCTGGTATGGGAACAGCCAGTCCTGATGACATGCATTAAAGTTCCCCAGAAAAACCGACTGTGCATTAGGGTTACCGATTTAGAGCAACATCTAAGGCTTCACTGAGGTGTTCAAACAGTCTTAACTTGAACTTTCTTGAACTTTGAAGATATAATAGAAGATTTTACACAACAGAAATCACGAAGGAAACCACTCGTAAGAGTAACCAATTCAAACCACCAACACACTTATATCTAATAACATATTATCTAATTTTTACCAATTAACTATAATAAATATAAGATTATAGCAGAGAAATGTTTTAGTCATTCGCTTTTTTTACTTTCCAACAGGGCCCCAAATTCTTGTGTGCCCAAGGGCCCTGGTATGGTCTAAGACGGCGTTGCGACTAATGCTTGCTTAAGATTAAGTTCTTTATCTTTATCTTCACTTGGGAACGGCTGACTACTCCCTTAATTTTCTTTACCTTTATCTTCACTTGGGAGCGACTGACTACTCCCTTAATTTTTTCTCCACACAGGAGCGGTTGACAACTCCTTAAATAAGCCTGAATGTCCTTTCGAAAACACACTTTTAGAGTGGTGTCTCTTCGACAAATTTTTTTTTCCACGCAGGAGCGGTTGACTACTCCTTAAATAAGCCTTAATGTCGTTTCGAAAACACACTTTTAGAGTGGTAGTCATTGAATGTGAACTCCACCCTTACCTGAATGCAGATGATGAATGTAAGAGATAGTATATCTGATTTTGCCTGTTGATGTCTGTTTCTGCAAAGCTGTGTTTTTATGGTTTATTTTAGAATGTACATGTCAAAATTTTTGCTGAGTCAAAAATTTTCCAGGGTCGGGGGGAAAATGTAGTGTTATACTACTTACATATCATTTTACATTATTTTTCCATTGTTTTTGATTTTCTGCATTCACATTTTGCATCACTTTTCACGCTATCAGTTATACTACTAACATATCATTTTACACTATTTTTCCATTCTGTTTTTGATTTTCCGCATTTATATTTTGCATCACCTTTATTTCCATAGGATCCTGTAACGTTTTTACACAATAACAAATCATTTTCACTTCGTATTTTCACACTATCAGCACCTTTTAAAATCGCTGTCAATGGAGTCTTACCTTTTTCGGTCTTTTATTGAGTTCTCCGTAACTCTGCAATTTCAGGCTTCGTGCGCGCTGCCGCGCATTAGTTTTTCCTATATGAATAATATCTCATTTCTTACTTAAATGTAATGGTTTTTCAATTATAAGCCTGAAATCAAAAATTGTTAGATTTGACAACCATTATTTATATGGTTGTTATGGCAACTTTTATTTAAATTCGTCACTGGTCTGATGTTCTTAGTTTAATATTTCCTCATAAATACTCTTTGGCTCTAGGTCATATACAATAAATTTCCTTTTAATTTAAATAATTTCTCGTTCTCTCTAAAAAGGTATAAAAGCCGAACAATTGGAGAATACGAAGAGTCTCGCTTCAGTTTTCAAACAAGAAGCATCTACTAAAGGCCTTATCCCGGGGCCGCATTGCCCCGGGATCCTGCAAGCCTCCATCTACATTTGAAGTCGTCGGCGTAGTCTACTTCAAGCGCGGGGCCACACTACTCCGGGCGCTACGACTGCTTGCTCCAGGCGCTGAGTGCACCTACTGCCCGCGCTACCTTTGGGCGCTGCGACTGCTTGCTCCAGGCGCTGAGCGCACCTACTCCAGGCGCTACGTGCGCCGGCTCCGGACGCTGAGTGTGCCCAGACCAGACGCTGCGTGCCGTCGCCGCCAGGAAACTTCAAGCTCCGCGTGTGCCTACTACTACTCCAAGCGCAGCGTGTGTCACTTCGACCTTTAGGCTCCACTACAACACTATATTCTCCTATTCTCCTATCTTTATTTTTTTAATCTAATTGTAATCTCACTTCATCCATCATCATCATCAAATTTCATTTTTTTATAAAATTGTAAATACCTTTTTAAAAATTTAAATATATTATTTTCTTGTTCTACTTTTGCTGTTTTGTTGTTCTTAGGTTAGGTTCTTTTTCTTTTTTAATTGTCGCTTCACGACAGACTTTAATATCAATCTCCTAGAAGCTTCCTCAATCACTAAAACGAAATGTATGAAATTTATGACTCCAAATCTCAAACAATTAAATACTAATGTAATTTTAAATGGGGAGAAACTGAGTCTTGTAGATACCACCATTTTTCTTAGAATCACACTAGACGCGAAGCTTCAATGGAGCCCCCATATATCAAAACTAGCAAGCAGACTTAGTTCTGCAGCACATGCCGTAAAAAAGATTAGAAGTCTAACTAGTGTTGAAACAGCTAGACTAGTTTACTTTAGCTATTTCCATAGCATAATGTCGTATGGTATTTTGCTATGGGGACACGCATCTGACACTGAAATTATATTTGTTTTACAGAAGAGGGCCATAAGAGCAATTTATGATTTAAAGCCTAAAGAGTCGCTGCGACAAAAATTTAAGGAAATAAATATATTAACTTTGGCCTCTCAATACATTTATGAAAATGTAATGTACGTACACAAAAATAAAAGTAGTTTTACAAAAATAAGTGATATTTATTCTGTAAATACTAGGAACAGACACAAGCTACCAGTTACTCCATCGAGTCAGTAATTCATTCTTTGGGCGATGTATACGCTTTTACAACAAAATTCAAGAAAATATACAAAATTTGACCTGCTCAAAGTTCAAAAACTTTATTAAACTAAGTTTGTATAAAAAGGGTTATTATAATATTAAATAATTTATAGATGATAATAACCCCTGGAAGTGAGGTGATCGCTCCCAAGCTATTTCTAATTTGTTGTGTTGTTAATTTGTGTAACATACATGATTGTTCTTCCCAGGACAGAGGTTTTTTTCGAACCAGTGGTAATTATACAAAAGTGTGACTTTCAATAAGTATTATTTATAATCTATATTGAATAAAAAAGTTTCTGTTTCATAAAGATTTTCTCCCTATCGTCAATTACAAAATTAATAATTATTTATAGGCTTTTGTCACTTTTATTAAAATCGTATTGAGATATGTCATAAGCTAACGGAATAAGGTTGAGTGTTCGTTGTAGGGCAGTAGGCAATTTGATGATTTGCTCATGTTTATACAAGTTTCTTTGTAAAAGCAAATAAAATGCCATCAAAAACATAACTTGAAAAAAAAACAAGTCTCGCAAACTCAGTTCTTCTACCCTAAAAAGTTCTGAGATCCATGTAATACCAAGTCGGTTAATTTATTCAGTCCCTACTTAAAGGTCCTTCCTCTTTTAAGTTATTACGTAATTAGCTAACCTAACAACATTTTATAGTGACCATATCAATATTAAAAATCTTTTGTTTTAAATATATAGATTGACTTGGCTATCGCATGAAAACGCTATGTATCTCTCAAGTAATACATATTATATTAAATTAGGTTGTTTAGTGCGATTGCCAAGTCAATTTATTTATTTAAAACATAAAAGATTTTTAATATTGATACGGTCACTATAAGATGTTGTTAGGTTAGCTAATTACGTAATAACTTAAGACAGAAGGACCTTTAAGTAGGGACTGAATAAATTAACCGACTTGGTATTACATAATTCTCACAACTTTTTACGGGAGAAGAACTGAGTTGCGAGACTTGGCTATTTATTCCAAATTATGTTTTTGAAGGCATCTCATTTCTTTTTGTAAAAAGTTATATCTAGGTACCTATCTACACCTATTATTCCATTATATTATACATATATAGGTACACTGATTCATTCACTGCAAATGTAACTTTGTAATCCTATATATTTATATGGGATTACAAAGTTATTTATGCAGTTGGTGTATCTCGAAAGCTGGACCGAAATTGCAAAATATTTTAATTTTTCCTTGATTTATATACTAAACAATAGTTGTATTCCAAATTTGAAGTTTCTATGTCTGCTAGAAGTGCGTTAGAGTTTTGATGATCGGTCAGTCAGTGAGTGACAAAATTAAGAAACTTTGACTAGTTCTAATTCTTAAGGTGGCACAAGTCGCGGGCTCGAACTCGCTGGTGGGCGCGGCCAAAAAGCACGCTGTCTCACCTGGCATCGTGCCCGACAGAGATAGTATCAGTGATGAGCATATCGACACTAGTATTCACGCACATCTTGTTCGTACGGCGTTCTGAACCGTACGAACGAACGTACTAAAAACCGAAATTACACGAACACGATGCAACATCTATACTAATATAATAAAGCAGAAGAATGTTTTTGTTTGTTTAAACGTGCTAATCTGTGGAACTACCAGTCCGATTTGAAAAATCTTTTTGGATATTATAGCCAGATTCATGTTGAATAGTATAGGCTATATAGTATTAGGTTATATATCTCAGCTAGCCTATATTTGTTAAGCAAGTCAGAAGAAAAAGCGATCCCAAAATGATTTATCCGCGTACGCTTGTGTTATGGTTCGGGATACGTAAATACAATGTTATAGAAAAATATAGATCTTTACTCCGTCTAAAAAAAAGTCTCCGATATCATATGTCTATTTCTTATATACGAGGGTGGATTGAAAAGTACTCGGCCTAACCAAGAAAATAAACACATACTAAATCAGTTATATTTTTATTTTTCTACATAATCACCATCAAGTTCAATACACTTTTGCCACCTCCCCTTCCAAGCATTTAGACCGTTGAAAAAAAATGATTCTTCCTTAGAGTCAAAATATGCGTCTACAGCTGCTTTGACCTCGTCGTTTGTCGAAAATCTTTGACCTCCCAAGTGCTTTTTTAGGTTAGGGAACAGAAAGAAGTCTGATGGTGCCAGATCAGGTGAATACGGCGGATGCGGTAACAGTTCAAAACCACAGTTGTGAATTTCAGCCATTGACTGTACTGACGTGTGAACACGGGCGTTATCTTGATGAAACAGGACTTTTCTTCTGAGCATTCCTCGACGTTTTTCTTTTATTTCCTCTCGTAAACGACGTAGTAAGGTGCAGTAGTAATCAGAGTTTATAGTCTGACCCCTTTCAAGATAATCAATCATAATCACACCTTTCGAGTCCCAGAATACTGAAGCCATCACCTTATTTGCCGACAAAATCGACTTAGCCTTTTTAGGGGGTGGTGAACCAGGTCTTCTCCACTGTTTTGATTGTTGTTTTGTTTCCGGTGTACAGTAATGAACCCATGTTTTGTCTATAGTAACAAAACGATTCAAAAAATCATCTGCATCGGCTTCAAATAACTCCAAACAGTCGCGTGAAATAGTCAATCGCGTCCTTTTTTGTTCAACTGAAAGCAGTCGCGGAACCCACCTCGCAGACACCTTGTGGAAACCCAACTCGTTGACAATGATGTTTTGAGTTCGTTCATAAGAGATGCCTATAATCTCGGCTATCTCTCTAATTTTTAATCTGCGGTGTCCCATTATTAAATCAAGTACTTTTTTAATATTTTCGTCAGTAGTTGACGTCGAAGGCCTTACAGAGCAGGGTTCATCTTTCACACTCTCTCTACACCACGCTTAAATTCTGCTATCCATTTTTCGACGGATGAATATGACAGAGCACAATCGCCTAATGTCATCCATGTCCTCATGTCATCATGGATGGCTTTTGATGATAGCCCCTTCTTATGGAGGTACTTAATGACGGCACGCTGCTCGATTTGCTCCATTCGCGGAAATTATGTCCGATTACTTTGTTAATAAATTTATAAAATCACAACTAATTATCGCACACGTTTCGAACTTCACACAAGGAACTAGTCTGAACTGAACTAAATAATGTGGGTAGATTTGATTTTTAGAATTGAATGGATCTGTGTTAGGCCGAGTACTTTTCAATCCACCCTCGTATAAGCCACATTTAGGCATTTTGGGACAAAAAAAATGCAAATTTATTTATTAGGCATGGCATACGAGGGCGGCACTGAAAATTTCGAGAATCAAGGAAGTGACACAACATTACTATTTAAAAATGTATTTATTGCTTTTCGAAGTATTCTCCGCGAAATTTGACACATTTTTCCATACGATGGAACCAATCATTGAAGCAACCATTCCATTCGGAAGTTGGGGTCTCCAAAATGGCCGTTTTGTAGGCGTCCACAGCTTCTTCAGGTGATGAAAATCTCTGTCCACGCAATTTATTCTTTATTTTATGGAAATTATAGCAATTATTAGGGCTTAGGTCGGGGCTGCACGGCGGATGGTCTAATAATTCTATGTTTACTTGCTCTAAAAACTCTTTTGTTCTGTGTGCGGTGTGAGAACTCGCATTGTCGTAATGGAGGATGATGCGGCGGTTGCAGTTCTCTTTACGAAGTTCAGAAACGACTTGTGGCAAACAAATGCTAGCATACCATTCCGCATTAACCGTTCTTTGTACCTCAAGAGGAATAGTCGTAACATGGCCGGTTTTGGACACAAACGTGGCCACCATTTTTTTTTGCAACATTCCGTGAACGAGCAATTTTTGTTGGCTTTAACTCATTTTCGAACACCCAAACTCGTGACTGGTTTTTTGTTTCGGGTTCGTACGCGTATATCCAGGATTCGTCACCTGATACGATGTTGTATACAGCATTTGAGGATCCTGCGTGGAATCTTTCGAGAGTTCTGATGCACCAAGTAACGCGAGCCGCTTTTTGCTCTTCACAGAGCGAATGCGGTATCCATCGGGAAAACAACTTTTTGACACCTAATTGTTCATGCAAGATTATTTGTATTTGAGTCATGCCAAAGTCTAAATTTGCCTGAATTTCGCGGTATGTCACATGTCGATCTTCCTCAATCAGCTTACGCACAGCATCAACGTTTTCTTGGGTGACTGCAGTTTTTGGACGACCTTGACGGGGATCATCACTGAGCTTGACACGTCCACGTTGAAATTCAGCAAACCAGCGATAAATTGTGGTTTTGGACGGGGCTTCATCACCAAATGCAGAAATCATCTGGTCAACGCACTGTTTTTGTGCTAAACCACTACAAAAGTCATAATAAATCATCGCTCTTGAATTTTCTCGAGTCAATTCCATTTTCTCAACGACTAAACAAGTTTGACAAAACCTTGTGACAAGACCGAGAATCTTTTTTAAAATAAATAAATGGTATTCGATTTTTAAAACCAAGGAGTTTTCAATTAAAAAGATTTTAATATGACAGGAACAGTGGAAATATTCCATTCGCGATACTTTTAGTGCAGCCTATGTATTTATCCTTACGAACGAAGTTACTTCATTATTAAGACAATTTTATGAAGATAAACTTCGTTCTTTATACCATGTTAATACAGTACATAGTTTAAGAGATAATGTAAAACTAAAATGATTCAATACTTGGCTTGACGCGCAAACAACGCATAACCCCTAGCCCGGTGCGAACTGAGAAGCCAGTATTGAAATTGAAAGCTTCTATGAGCGAGGTTAGGTTAGCCGTTAGTTCAATCATCTATATCTACACAAATAAATAAAATTGAAGTGTCTCTTTGTAATGTCAAAATAACAGCTTTTTACTAATTGCATATGCAATTATATACGGTACTTATAACATTAACACAATTTTTAACATTTTTGTATGTCTGTCAGTCTGTTTGTTCCGGTTAATTTTCAAAACGGCTGGACCGATTTTGACGGGACTTTCATTTCACGTTGCTATGGTATTTTGAAAGTTTAATTGATTAAGTATAAGAGGTTGATAGCAAATTTATCAAGAATCATTTCTTGCCTACACACTTTTCATGTATCGTGTACGTTTTTCTTTAAAACTGGAAAAAACCGCGCATAATATGCCGACAGATAAAATAAAAGTACTCCATTAATTATGACAATTTTCCATACATTACTATCAAATAAAATATTTGATTGCAATGATAAAATGCTAGAACTAGGTGTCATGTCATGCCACGCATCTCGGACACGTGATGACGCGGGTGAAACCGCGAAATTATAAGGCGCTGCTTTATCGCTTATACCTCTGTGGCTCTCTCTATATATCTAATATAGATTGCTTATTTTATTATGTTTAGTTTTCCCCGAGTGGTCATGCAGCCATCACTCAAGAGTTCGGCTTCGAACGTGTGTAACTCGTGAATTATCCCACGGGAACGAATTACCTGAATAAACCGTATCATATATGTTATTTGACAGCTCCGTGGCGCAGTGGCTTAGCAATGAATTGTTGCACTGGGAGCCGCGGGTTCGAATCCCGCACGGAACAAGTATTTGTATGGCCTACAAATAATTATTCCGGGTCTGGATGTTTGTAAACTGCCTCCACAATACAGGAGAAAATCCTAGTGTGGGGGTAACGTTTTATTAAAAAATAAAAAAATTCCAGACTATAACCTATCTCTGAGCAGAATCTCATCCAGATCCCTTCAGCCGTTCTGGCGTGATTGAGTAACATACATCCATTCATCTGTCCATCCAAATATCCAAACTTTCGCATTTATAATATTTAGATAATAATTGTAATTAGTTCTGCCTACCTATAAATTGTTTTCAAAAATACTTACTTACCCGTCTTCTTACTTTTTTATATATACTTAATATCACTAAACGTAAACAGGTTTTTATCAAGACAAGTGACCCATCAAGATTGTTTTCTTATGCCCGGGCTACACTAACGAGAAATGCCGTTAATTATCGCGTTGATGGGGGTGTGGCCACCACTTAACGCGATAATTCTACAACGGCAAGAACAACGCCGTTTCCCGTTGGGCGATAACTCGAGTGGCGGTACATCAAAGAGATTAACGCAGGAATTAACGCGTTGAAGCGGCCACACTACGTGTCTCATTGTGCACGGTGAGCGCAACGGAGTCGCACGTATGGCTACGATAGAGTGGAATAATGAAAAAGTTATTACGTTTCTTGAGATTCTGCAAACAGAGCCATGCTTAGGCAATGCTAAAATATATTCATATAATAAAAATTTACACTCATCAAATATAAAGTAGCAGCGTCAACGTTCATCTTGCTTGAAATTCCATACCATACGTCCCGTTTTGAACAGGACTGTCCCTTTTCTCGGTCACCTGTCCCGTTGTCCCCAAACAAAGCTCCGGGACGCAAAATAGTCTCGTTATCCTAAACCGCGAGAAAATTTAAAACTATGAAGTTCGTCAGACACGAACGGTGCGAGAGCGGGACCGACCCAAAAATAAGCGAATGGGATAATTTCAAAGTTTTCGCAGAAATTCGTTGGGTGATTCAAACATTTCTCACCAACATTCTCAACATAAATTCTCTTCCATTTTAATCGAATATATTTTATGTATACCTGGTACAAATGCTCCAGTAGAAAAAAATCCCTTACAGGTTTCAGTTCTAAAGACGATGTTGATAACAAAAATCAATGTAAAAAAAAAAACTTGCCCTTATTTAAAATCATCACCAACTTTATTAAAGCAAATTTGTTCCACTGACAAATATAAATATAATTAAAAAAATTGTTGCATTTAATAATTACTGTCTGAGGAGCTTTGCTTTAATGAAGCTGGTGAACTGGTGATTAATTTTTATTTTTCACAATTTGTTAAAATATAAATAATTATAATTAATGTGATTATAATTATAGTGAACACTAATTGTATAAAGTTACAGTTTTTAATTAAAAAACACAATTTTTTTTACTGTCAACCTGCTAACTGGGAAGTATAAATAAACCCATGTCCCGTTTTGAGTTAAAAAATAAATGGTCAGTATACTTTAACGCCGTTCAACGGCGTTGAAATTGAAATGAAGTCGACCGTTCAAAGTGTGGCCACTCAGTTTATCGCGTTAAAATTAAGGCAATAATTGTTGCGTTTTTGGGCATTGACGTTTCTCGTTACTGTGGCCCGAGCATTAGTACCGACGTACCTACTTAATGTTTACAATTTTGTGGCCACGACGCACGTTTTGTGACATTTTGTTGTATTGTAGGATGTAGGTATCTAGGTAATAACAGTAGGTACCTATGAAAATCCCACATAATATACCTCGTTTGTCCGCTAATTAATTAAACTGTTTTGTAATTCTTTATTGATTATTAATTTATTTATAACACTTGCATTGAGAGCCGTGGTAGCTCAGATGGTTAGCGCTCGCTGTAAGTATCACATTACGCGAGCAATCCGGGTTCGACCCCGTCGGCACCAATGAAATTGTTGCAATTTTATATAGTAATCATATATAGACTTTGGTTTTTTTTACTTTTATAATTATATTATATTACAGACGAAAATTTTAAAATTTTGTCTGTCGTCCAAAACGCATCACCTCTTTCAATTATATCAATTTTCATGCCGTCTTTTGTCTTTGGCGTCCAAAGTACAAAATAGCAAAACTTTTTGTTTCGAATAAAACTAATAAGCGCGCGTCACCGCCCGTGCATGTGTGTATAAGTGTCGTCCTCTCGCACCTCACCGGGGGAAACATTATTCAGTGAGATGCACGATAATTCATAGTAACATGCGCGCGTAAAAAAATACGAAAAGGTCTTTGGAAGAAGGGGTTTTATGAAAAAACCACTGCATAAATCAATTACAAATAAAATTTATTGAATTCTTCGATAATTGAGCTGTGTCGGTACCGACTTTGTTTTGGAAAATTTACACTTCTTTTATTACTAATTTACGCCCAAAGTTGTGTTAAAATTGGCAATAAAAACGAATCTTTGGTAGCACGTAACTTTTTAATAACATTTTATTTTACTATTCTGTTTTCGTACAGACAAATTTAATAATGAGACAAAACGATGTCATGTTTAACTTTGGATGTACACTATCAAACAGCGGAGTAAAACCCCTCCGAAATTTCTATGGAAATAATGTCGATTAGTGTCACCTTAAACTACTGGTTTAAATTTGATGAAATATGAAACATACCGAGTTTACACAATGCTTACTTGGTAACTGAAAATTCAGGCTTCTAGTTTTACCCACGATGAAATTATAGGGTTTCGAAAATGGCCTCAACTGCTTCGAGAAAAGGATGGTACGGCCGTGCCGCTTTTTGGCTCCATTTGGCGGGGGCACTGCCGTGCCCCCAGGTTGCAAGATTTGACTTTCTGCTTTACTTTTCACATTCCTATATTACACAAAACGTCATATTTGCGCATTCAATTAAGCAGTGACTCGTCAACTCTCGACAATTTAAGCCTGCGAGTGACAGTTAATTAAACACTATGTAGTGCACCTATTAAATAGGCTATACCTAGTACTTACATATTTCGTGATATGCCACTGGGTTTCCTCTCGTTTTTTATGATTCCGTAATTTTTAATAATTAACAGAATAATGATTATGATATGCAATAAAATTTTTAATTTAATAAAATGTCAATAATTGAAATTCTTTTTTGTAATCAATGCATTTCCTGCCATTGCTGTTTAATCTCTTATAAGTATTTGGCGATTATGATGTGCAATTAAAACAACATAGAGGAATTACGTCACGTATTTTAATCGTGATTGTTTACAAGGTCCCTACTCAAGCAAAATAATCCGACGTCCGTTGTAAGGCACTAATGGAGACACGGACACACTGGACAATAAAAATGAAACTGTAATAAATTGTACATAATATGTTTCAATATAGTATTTATATAAACAAAAATGGGTTAGGTTAGTTCTAAAGTATAGTGCAAGATATTAAATTATTGATTATTTAATGAAATTATGTAACATTATTATTGTCTACTATTTTATTTTTATTTTTAAAGACATCTCTAGTTATCAGTAAGTGTAAAAATCCTCAAGTATTTTGGAAACTGTGGTCAAACAATTTCTTAAATACAGAATTAAAAATTAGTGTCTGTATAATAACTTATACACACAACTTACTAATGTCAAAGTCACTATAATAACTGCTAATTTTTGATATTTTAGCGAAGGAGACAAAATTGTATATTTTAGTGTATAGATAGACATTCTACGGTATCCTTTCAATATTACACACATTAAATTAAATTTGATTGATTAACTATGTTGCTTCAGTATCTCACTGTCATTAATAATCAATGTTCATTAAATGTATTTCGAATGGTTAGTCAGAGGAGGATAGAGAGCACATCCTATCCCCGAAATAATAATTAATAAGACAATTTTATTGACACTCAAACTTTACAAAACCTAAGAGTCAGTTCAGATCCCTAAGGTGGCGCTGTGGTAGAGTTATTAATAAATGTTATATTTACACTAAAAAGTCTGAAGTGAAACTCATTGCCCCATCGACCGGAATGGACAGAACAACGTCTGCCGGGCTAGTCAGTATTAAACAGATTTTTGGATTAAAATTTATAAATTGAACCCAACTTAGATATGTCACGGTTTACATAGTTATAAATATATTATTATAATACCATAAATTCTATAAGGTGACAAATATGGTTCTTGTAAAAATTTATACATAACTCTTAATAGCTAACTAATGTGTAAGAAAATACTATGGTATTGTCCTAATACTCATTTATAATTTAATCTAATCATAAGAGGTGGGAATGTCACTGCGATTTATGACATAGTACAATATTTTGTAAGCTAAATTGAATTATTAAAGATGATATAAAAGAAATATGAGACGGTCAAATATTCTGTTTTCTATGCTACTTTAAGTAAGCTCCCTTACATTTGACTGGTTGTTTCATCAATTAATATACTGTTTAATTTAAATTGTAAGCACAGTGATATATTTTTATGTACTAGTATTAATAAAACTAAAATAGAACCTTTTTTGTTGGTATTTAGGAAATAATATTAAGCCATTCCACTTCTATCAAAAAAAAAATGTGGTTAGAGTTGTTCATAAAATTTGTCATTTCATTGCCCTCGTTAAGTCTTTGTAGTTTAAAATTAACCATGATTGCTCGATATCAATTTTATTAAACAACCACGGACCGCTCATTTGTAAATATTAAAAATAAAATAAATTGGTATAATCCGCTATTTTAATTCCCATATCATTTAATTTATTTAAAAGTATAATGGTAATATTTTAGCAACTAAGTAATAAACATAAATAATAACAATGCGATTACAATAAAAAAGGGACTAGCCGCTAACTTTATAAGAGCTGACATATCAGTCAAAAGCTTAAAAAAGTCTCATTTTTTAATGCAAATCATTTAATAAACATAAATACTGAATATTAACCGTAAAAAATAAATGAATATTCTTTTTAATTTAAATTTACTAAATAAATCATGTTTAAAACATTTGATGATACTAAATGGCGGCCCGCTAGCCCTTTTGTTATTCTAATCGTGTAATTATTTTGATACGATACATTGGGGAGATGCCACAGACATTTACACATAATGAATATACTGGAAATACACAAATATATCTGAATACAGTGTTTTTTATTCTTTGGACGCTGTAAAATTCGCTGTATACTGCAATAATATAGTATAGTAATCTACGGTTTACTTGCAACTACTAATTTGAATGTTTTATTATTATCAGGTGAAATGGAAGAAGTGGAAAATCGTTCTTAGATTCACTTAAAGAATTGAATAGACCCTAAACCGTTCCGATCTATTGTTTTAGAGAAAATTATTACTGTTTATAATATAGGTCTGATTTGTTTGTGTTATTTATGAACATTAACATTTAGTACATTATCCTTCTGAGGAAATAGGATAGAAATAAAGGATATTTACTTTGACTTATTAATATGACATATTTTTAATAGACGAATGTAAAAAGAAATTAGCTTACAAATGTTTGCCATTTCTGACTCAATTTGTAAAATAATGTTAAATGAACTATACTTATACTTTCCCTCTGATTTTTTTCAATTCAATTCCGAACGCAAATCACAAGTTTCTCACAAAGGGTTGTGTTGAATTACTTAAAGAATAACTTCTTATACTTTCCTTGCCTTTATACAAATTGTTGCCATACTACGTTCATCTACAAAATAGAATTATAATCTAGTAAATAGTAGTAGTAAATTTAAACATGATAATACTGACATTTAAAAAGATTAATTAAAAAAAAGTAACACTAATTTCACCTACTTAAAATGACACTGCTTTCATCAATTTAAAATATTAAATTCTTTGTCTTAGGACGAACCTGATAACCAAAATTTATTTCTGTTAATTACTTGTTGCAACTTTAGTAGTATGTAAAAACTGTTCAACAGCACCTACTATCCAAATAATACCGTAATTAGTTTCGACATTATATACAACAAACACTAATGAACAATACATATATACATAAGTAAATGCTTAGTATAAACTACAAAACAAAAACCAAACATGTTTATTACCAAATTAAATAATGCATAACGAAATAAAACTGTGGCACTATGACGTCATTCAATTGAAACATGATCAACTCTAAAATTAGGTGTCTATATACTCTGTGACATTAAGTAAGGATATCAAGTGTCCGTCAGTCCAATATAGCAATGTGCGATATAGAAAACGCTCTACAAAAAAGAAGCTAGTTGAACGTATCATCGAAGTTCGGTTTGTCTTACTTGTTCGCGATTAGTCAATTAAATCGGCAAATATTTGTTTTGAGAAATTATAAGTCAAACCAACTGATTTTATAACTAAGCAACGGAAAAATGAGAAAGATTCTAATAAACTAATTCGCCTTTTTTAAATTGCCAATTGAATATTAAAAAAAAAGCGTCAAATAAAGAACAACAATTATTTTTAATTGTCCCACTGATATTACACCATCACCTATAATTAACTAACTCAGCCACGGATTTTACATTTTAAACGCATAATTAGGTTAGGTTAGGTTATATGTTATGTTATGTTATGTAGATGCTAAAAAATAACTACTATGCTCAGTTCTATTTACAGTAGTTTATCGAAGATGTGATATAGTGGGCTAAGATAGTATTATCATCCAGACGCGCATTGATGGTGGCTGACTTAGTAATTCAATATAGATTTACAATATAGATTTTTAGAGGAGAATAATGCTATTAAAAATAGAAGTCAGCTTAATTAGCACCCATTGTTTTTATATAAGTGGGCACAAACGAGTACGCGGTTTACCTGATGGCAAGTGACTACCGCCATCCATGAACAACTACTGTAACACCAGGGGAAATCCTCATGCGTTGCTGGCACTTTAAACATTTTTCTTGAAGGTCCCAAGTCGTATCGGTCCGGAAAAATCACTGGTGGTAGTCGACTATATACTGGATGGTTTTCTACGGGTTTTCTTTTAGACGGTACTTTTGTACTTAAAAGGTACAAAAAAAAATGCATATTGCCTCTTATCATTGGTTTAAGTTGTTCTTTAGATTACGTTGATCCAAAAACTTTTCGCTGACTCCACACAGCAGCATTTATATATTTAAATTTTGCGTTCGTATAAGCAGCACGTAGGTGTTCACCACTTTATGGCGCAGCGCAGAACATATCAGTCAAATTTATCATGGTCCAAAGTTAAAATTTAGTCGGGAGCAAATATACTCAAAATTACAACAAAAGCTTTTTCTTCTATCTTTTGTAATAAATTCCTGAAGTGCTAACACTGAAACTATGTTTGTATAATCCTTGACAGAATGAAGAAAATTGAGGTTAGTTAAATTATTTGGTTAACAAAATTATACTGTCATTATTAACAACCATAGTGCCACAAAGAGTGGAGAAAAAATACAAAAAAAATAATTTAAAGTATGATATTAGTTCCAACGAAGTCTTTACATTAACAACATAAAACTTATAATAACAGTCTCATCTTTACATATATCTTAATACTGCTATACATACACTATTCAACATTTAACAATTTGGCTTCGTGAATATCACACAATCAACTCTGAACATGAATTCAACATGTAATTCCTATTCTTGCAGGGGTGTACAACATATCTTGTTATAATTTCTTGTATGGTTTCGATTTTATTGTAACCTTGAATAAATAATGTCAAATAAACATTAAAACATTAATCATCGTTATATATTTAAAAATGCAGTCAAATTCCAATGGTTTGATATCATTTATCGTATTTCAATAAGTGTCAGTTATCTCTTATCCCTGTATTGAATACTATACGAGCACAGTGCAAATATGCCACTCACACGCGTGTGTTTAAGAGAAGCTGTCTTGCTCGCACTCGTCCCAGCTGTCGCAGTCGTAGTGGTCGCAGTCGCAATCGATGTCGCAGGCGGCGTGGCCGGTCGCGTCCGAGCTGATGTCGGTTAGCGCCGCGTCCGAGACCGGTTTCGATGATATGTCTAAAATCTGGAGAAAGTCATAAAAATTAATGTCCTCCAGGATTATAGCGCACAAGTGTGTACCGCAAGGACAAGACTCTCATAGTCAGAATAAATAACAGTACTACGTACAGAAGTTGCAATTCTTTGACGTTAACTCATCATCATTATCATTACAGCCTTTCATAAGTCCACTGCTGAACATAAGCCTCCGCCAAGGAATGCCACAAAGCACGGTCCTGAGCCACCTGCATCCATCGACTTCCTGAATGTCTTACCAGGTCGTCACTCCATCTCGTGGGGGGTCGCCCTACACTTCACCTACCGGTACGAGACTGCCACTCGAGAACCTTTCTTCCCCATCGGTTGTCAGTTCTTTGAGCTATATGGCTGGCCCACTGCCACTTCAGCTTAATAATCCGTTGGGCTATGTCAGTTACTCTGGTTCTACTGCGGATATTCTCATTTCTAAGTTTATCACGCAGAGAAACCCCGAGCATAGCCCTCTCCATAGCTCGCTGAGCGACCTTGAGCTCCCTCATACGGCCAGCAGTGAAGGACCACGTCTCAGATCCGTAAGTCATCACTGGCAACACGCACTGGTTGTACAATTTCGTTTTAAGGTTTTGAGGTATGTCTGACGAGAAGATGTGTCGTAGTTTCCCGAACACTGCCCAGCCGAGTTGAATCCGTCAAATAGCCTCTCGGTCAAAGTTGGACTTACTAGTCGGACTATTTGTCCCAGGTAAACATACTCGTCAACAACTTCGAGCTTAGTGCTCCCAACAACTACCGGCATAGGTGTGACATGGACATTAAACATGATCTTTGTTTTGTCCGTGTTCATCTTAAGACCTATCCGTTGGGAGACACTATTGAGGTCATTGAGCATGGTGCTTAGGTCCTCCAGCGACTCTGCCATAAGGACTATATCGTCGGCAAATTGAAGGTGAGTGATGTACTCGCCATTGATGTTAATACCGTATCCTTTCCAGTCCAGAAGCTTGAAAACGTCTTCCACTGCAGCGGTGAGGAGTTTCGGGGATATAATGTCACGCTGTCTTACACCTCTCTGCAATTGGATAGGTTTCATACTCTGGTTCTATACTCGGATAGCCATCGTAGCCCTACTGTACAAGCACTTCAGCACTTCGATATACCGACAGTCAACTTGGCACCGCTGAAGGGACTGCAGCACCGCCCAAATTTCGATGGAATCAAAGGCTTTCTCTTAGTCCACATACGCCAGGCATAGTGGCAAATTTTACTCCTCGGACTTCTGTACAACTTGCCGAAGGGTATGTATGTGGTCTATGGTGCTAAAGCCCTTTCGGAAACCGGGTTGTTCCGGAGGCTGGAAGTCGTCAAGTCTGCGCGCGAGACGATTCGTAATGACTCGAAAACAGCACGTAGACGCGGCTCAGAAGGGAAATCGGTCTGTAATTCTTCAAGAGATCGTTGTCACCTTTCTTGAAGAACAAGACCACCGCGCTTTTGCTCCACGCCTTCGGTGTAATGCCACCATGGAGGAAGGAATTAAAGAGCTTCTGAAGGACTTCAAGTACCGGTTTTCCACCCGCTTTCAGAAGCTCCGCTGTAATTCCACCCTCCCCTGGGGCCTTGCCGTTTTTAAGGTGCTGGAGAGCCATTCTAATCTCGCTCAAACTGACGTCCGGGATATCTTTGGAATTGCCTCGCTCTTGGATCGTTACTCACACTTGCGTGTGGCTCCAACGATGACGTGTACAGCTGCCCATAGAACCTCTCAATCTCACTCAAAATCTCAGGTGCCCCGGAAACGATGCTGCCACACTCGGTCTTCAGCTTTGACAGTTGGCTATTTCTGGCAGACAGATCTCTGGCAAAGACTTTGGAACCTTGGTTCCGCTCAATCGCTTCTTCAATACAAGCTGTATTGAAGTTGCGTAAGTACCGCCGCATACATTTAGAGATCTGTCTGTTCAGTTGCCTGTATGCTGTCAAATCTGTTGAAGAATGTAGCTTCATCTCCCGTCTAACAGCCATGAGATTAAGAGTGTGATCGGAGAGTTTTTGTGTTCTTCTGCGGCGGGTCTTGCAGAACTTAGCTCCGACCGCATGGACAGTTTCCACGAGCTTGTCATTCATATCGTCCACTTCATTGCAGTCTTCTAGGCACTGAAAACGGTTTTGTAATTCGAGCTGAAAGGTTTCCGGACTTTGGAACAGAGCACGAGGGGGACGGAGCGTTGACTTCATTAGACGAGACCTCTCCAACTTAACGTTTAGGTTCAGTGTGCACCTAACCATTCGGTGATCGCTACCAGTTTTCACCCTCGCGATCACGGAGACATCACTGAACAGTTGTCGTCTGGTCGTCATAATGAAGTCAATCTCATTTTTTTTGGAACCGTCGGGGCTCGACCAGGTCCACTTCCTGTGGGGCCACTTCTGGAAGAAAGAGTTCATCATAAAGAGTCTCTCTTTTTCCATGAAGTCGGCCAGCTGCTGGCCCCTTGGGTTCCGTTGCCTTATTCCGAATTTCCCCACTTTCAGTTTACCGTTCTCTCTTGTGCTTAGTTTTGCATTGAAGTCTCCCATTAACACCGTATATTGGGTTTTGGAGGAATGCATGCCTCTAGAGATATCCTCATACATTTCCTCCACCTTCTCATCGGGGTGTGCCGAGGTTGGTGCGTAAACCTGTATGACCTTTAGCGAATACCGTTTGGTGATTCTGAGTATAAGGTACGCAACCCTCGTCGACACACTCTCAATCTTTACAACGTTGTTAACGAGAGACTTGTGGACGATAAATCCAATACCTCCTTGGAACAGATGGTCGCCCTCCCGGTAATAGAACAAGTTGCCGGATTCGAGGATTACCGTTTCCTCCCCCTCTCTTCGGACTTCGGATAATCCTATAATATGCCAGCGTAACTTGTCTATCTCTTCTTCCAGCTCCACAATCTTCTCGTCAGTCCTCAGGGTGCGTGCGTTGTATGTTGCCAGGTCGAGTCGTCGTAGGTGGCAACCGAACCTCCACCGGAGATTCTTAGCACCCCCTGCCCCGCCGTTACCATGGTCGCCACCGTAGCCAGGAATAGCGGGGCCGCCGGGGACTGGGGGCCGTTTATTAATGTCATTGCTCATGGGGGGTATATTGCCATAGTTGCCACGCTTGACGAGCGGGTTGGCAACCGCAGTTTTTTATTGTATTTTTTCTGTTATCAGGAAGATGCTGCTGCCCTTCTGCCTGTTTCCCTTTGTCGCCTTTTACGACACCCACGGGAAGATATGGGGTACTGGATATTTTTAACCGCCACTACACTTAGGTGGCAACCGAACCTCCACCGGAGATTCTTAGCACCCCCTGCCCCACCGTTACCATGATCGCCACCGTATCCAGGAATAGCGGGGCCGCCGGAGACTGGGGGCCGTCTCTTTGTTACATTCATAGGGGGGTATTTGCTACGTTGACGTTAACTACTACGTTTTAATAGCCTACATAACGGTTAACGGTAAAAAATATAAGGCATTATATTAAACGCTTGTAAATTAAATGAATAATCAAAAGTACTGTATTTTTACTCCGTTGAAAGTCCTGGGTAATGTTCGTTCGTGCCGTAAGAAGAGGAAAAGATGGAAAGCCATACGGACACTCGCGCGTAACAATAAAGTTTATTTTAGTTTGAGTGCAATTAATTTGTGTAATTAATAATTACACAAATTACGCACTCACACACATTTACCGTCTCTAAACTAACGGTTGTTAAATTTATGTGTGAAATAAGCTCTAAAGAGGGTATTAAAAATGACGCCACCACTACACGGCCATTTATTTGTCAAAGGGAATGCATTATCGCAGCAGGACTCTCCTAAAAACAACCCCAATAAAAAATGCGGTTGTCAACCCGCCTGCCTAGCACGGTTATGGCAATTATCCTCCCTATGAAGCAATCTATAAGAGAGGCCTATTGTTCAGTGTGACCACAAAGTTGCTTCAGAAATAAAATAAATTATATATATTTATTCAACATAAGATATTAAAATTTCGTTAGACAAATGTCATTTATATTTTCTAAAATCTAACATTTTCAACTACTATCTATTTTTATGGGGTTATACAAAATACTCACATCGGCGGAGGATCGTAGGCTGTAGTTATCAGAGTGCGCATCGCGGTCGGCGGTGGAGAGAGCGTGCAGGGCGAGAGAACTACGCTTCGGTTCCTCGCGTGATACGTTCTTGAGATCCCACCTGATTGCTACTTCTGACGGATTCGAACGTTCTGGAAAAACGAAACGTTTTTTTTTGTGTTTAAATGGTGCTTATAGATTTTGGAGACCAAAACTTCACGATTATGACAAATATCTCAACTTCTATTTTAGTATTGAATGCCCTGACTTCATTAAAACAATAAATACATATTGCACAAATATCACTCATATACATAAATAAATGGGCTATCGACTTATGCTTGTTTTTATCTGAAGTTCAATACAAATAAGTTTGAGTTTTTTAAAATGTAAATAAATATTTAAATTTTCACATAACTTTATCATTCTTCAAATACCTCGTAGTTGATTAATATAACACGATAATTGAAAAAAATATACAAATAAAAAATCCCTGTTCAGGCTAAAATTTGTGTTCGGTTAAGAGATTCATAGTAGTACCTTGGAGTCAAGAAGTTGGCGGTGTTTCACCCCCATGCCTCAGAAAGCACGTAAGGCCGTTGGTCGCCTGATTTCTTTCCGGGATAAGAATGAGGGAATAAAGAGTGCATTTGTGTTTGCGTACACACTCGTGCAATATAATTCAGGTTTATCTTCATTGAGACTGACCGAAATAAGGTCAAGAAGACATTACTTTTATTATTTGACTAGTGACGGGCCCCGGCATCACCTGAGTAGGATCTATTAATGTGGCATTATATAGATTTACGATAATCATCAAAGACCATTCATTTAATCAAATTTTCGATTTCTCAAAAATGTCTTCAAGTTTTTCGGATAAAATATAGCCTAGATAGCTCATGGCATTACTCTCTATCTATTTGTGATGTTCCGTTACAATCGGTTGAGCTTGGCAATGGCTCAACGGATAAGCCCAAATATATAGATATATGTCTAAAATTGTTTAAAATTGTCATTTAAGAGGGTTGCACTAAAAGTATCGGGAATGGAATATTTCCACTGTTCCTGTCATATTAAAATCTTTTTAATTGAAAACTCCTTGGTTTTAAAAATCAAATACCATTTATTTATTTAAAAAAAAAAAGATTCTCGGTCTTGTCACAAGGTTTTGTCAAACTTGTTTAGTAGTTGAGAAAATGGAATTGACTCGAGAAAATTCAAGAGCGATGATTTATTATGACTTTCGAAGTGTTTTAACACAAAAACAGTGTGTTGACCGGATGATTTCTGCATTTGGTGATGAAGCCCCATCCAAAACCACAATTTATCGCTGGTTTGCTGAATTTCAACGTGGACGTGTCAAGCTCAGTGATGATCCCCGTCAAGGTCGTCCAAAAACTGCAGTCACCCAAGAAAACGTTGATGCTGTGCGTAAGCTGATTGAGGAAGATCGACATTTGACATGCCGCGAAATTCAGGCAACTTTAGACATTGGCATGAGTCAAATACAAATAATCTTGCATGAACAATTAGGTGTCAAAAAGTTGTTTTCCCGATGGATACCGCATTCGCTCTGTGAAGAACAAAAAGCGGCTCGCGTTACTTGGTGCGTCAGAACTCTCGAAAGATTCCACGCAGGATCCTCAAATGGGTACAACATCGTATCAGGTGACGAATCCTGGATATACGCGTACGAACCCGAAACAAAAAACCAGTCACGAGTTTGGGTGTTCGAAAATGAGTTAAAGCCAACAAAAATTGTTCGTTCACGGAGTGTTGCAAAAAAAATGGTGGCCACGTTTGTCTCCAAAACCAGCCATGTTACGACTATTCCTCTTGAGGGACAAAGAACGGTTAATGCAGAATGGTATGCTAGCATTTGTTTGCCACAGGTCGTTTCTGAACTCCGTAAAGAGAACTGCAACCGCCGCATCATCCTCCATCACGACAATGCGAGTTCTCACACCGCACACAGAACAAAAGAGTTTTTAGAGCAAGAAAACATAGAATTATTAGACCATCCGCCGTACAGCCCCGATCTAAGCCCTAATGATTTCTATACTTTCCCTAAAATAAAGAATAAATTGCGTGGACAGAGATTTTCATCACCTGAAGAAGCTGTGGACGCCTACAAAACGGCCATTTTGGAGACCCCAACTTCCGAATGGAATGGTTGCTTCAATGATAGGTTCCATCGTATAGAAAAATGTGACAAATTTCGCGGAGAATACTTGGAAAAGCAATAAATACATTTTTAAATAGTAATGTTGTGTCACTTCCTTGTTCCCCGAAATTTTCAGTGCCGCACTCGTATGTCTTAATAACATGCAAATATTCCCCTTTGCTAAATAAAAGGCAATTATTTCGACATTACACATAGATAGGAGTACAAATAATACAGACTTTAAAAAAATAATACAGGAAAGGCAACTTATTAGTTTGGTCCATTTTTAAATTTCTATACAAAACTTTCAACATCACCGACTTATAATATTTTGATCTTCTGTATTCACTGTACTTACTGTAAATCTTTCTACGTAAATCGAATCAAAAACTAACAATTATAACATAAAGGTAGCCAAAGATGTCAAATACCTGTTATACTTCTTCAATATAATGTAAATTGTAAACTAGGCCCTTTTTACTGGAAATGAGGCATTCCATCTTAGTCCTCACGGATGACAACGCATCTACATTTTGATTTATAATAGAGGATAGATGTAGATGTCTATGGGCCGCAGCAACCGCTTACCATCAGGTGGACTGTGTGCTCGTTTGTCACCCTTATCCTATAAAAAAAAGAAAAACTTATCATGATTCGTTACGTATCGCTTACATACTCTTATTTACTTAAAAAAGTTCCCTTAATAGTAGAAGTTACTACATTCCTACGACGATTCCGTTTATTTATTTATTTATTTATTTATTTAGAAAACCAACAGCGTATATAGAAAATATTAACATTAATGTAATAAACTAAAAGTATGGCCAATAACAGGTTTCCCTTATATTGCTTGATGGTAGGTGTATTGTTGTTAGAAGAAAAGGAAAGAAGAACAATCTAATAGATAAATTATAAGCAAAATTATAAGCAATTCAATGTAATGAAGGTGGTCATAAGTTTACAGATCAGGAGAGATAGTCAGGTAGAATGATATATTACATTACCTTTATATATATATATATATATATATATATATATATATATATATATATATTTACTTATGTATATATACATATTAAATGCTTAAATATATAAACATAATACAAATAATTAATTATAATATATATTAAATAAAATAACTTAAGTACTTATATTTATATTAGTAGCCTCAAAAATACATATAGAAAAAATAGATGAGAGAATATATGATTGTATGTGATTTTAACTTCAACTGCTCTATTTCTTTTAATTTTATATTGCTATTTAAAAAGAAGAAGCGATTTTAATTAAATGCCTGAAATTTTTCCTGCTTCCTCCTGTAACTCTATAGTTATGGAAGTGAAATATTTGCTGAAAATATGATCTAATATAAATCTTAGCCTTATTTAATTCCAAATATAGTTTTAGTTTTATATATTTTGACTGGGTTGAATCGATACTTCAAGAGTTAAAAATAATCAAAAAACTCCTTTTACTCAAGATCTAACCATTTGTGAAAAAAGAAAAACAATAAACTGATGAATGGTTACTAGAAATTCAACCTATCCTATATATAAGCTATCCTATAAAAAAAACCTTGGTAAAATAAGTTACCTTTAAGAACAGGATCGGCTAACGACACAGGAGACCCACTTTTAGGTGAACCAATGCTCCCACCACTGTAATACATATCTGGGTTTGATTCATGTCGATCTAAAACAAAATATTAAAAATTAAAGTACCATTTGCTTGGGTTATTCCTTTATTTAACAAAATTAACTCCCAACTCGAGCATATCACTTGCAAGACTTCAAGATATAAGTGCCTTGTTTTATAAAATAAGGGTGACAAACGAGTCACACAATTCACCTATAATAAAATAATCCTATAAATGTATGTATAACAGATTATTTTACTAAAGGTACACACACACATATATATATATATATATATATATATATATATATATATATATATATATATATATATATATATATATATGCACATAGATAAGTAGATGCTGTAGTCCTTACTTTAACTTCGATTATTATCGAATATTGACGACATACAAACAAAAAAGGAAGGAAATCATGAAATTCTAAAAGAGAATTGCAAGCGGGGTCTGTCATAGCACTAGTAAAGCCTGAAAATACCCTGTATTAAGAGAGTTCTGTACTTAAAAATAATTATTCAGATTTAGTTCACACTTTAGAAGTCGAACGGTTCCCGCATAAAGTGAATATGAATTAGGTATAGATGAAATACCATTTCAAAATATAAATTTTCGCATTAAACTTAAGGGCGGAACCTCAATGAATATATATATCATCATCATCATTACAGTTTTTCATAAGTCCACTGCTGAACATAGGCCTCCCCCAAGGAATGCTACAAAGCACGGTCTTGAGCCACCTGCATCCATCGACTTCTTCATGTCTTACCAGGTCGTCACTCCATCTAGTTGGGGGTCGTATATATATATCTATATATATAATAGGACTCTCAATTAAAATGTCTATTATCAACTAGTTTTTAAATCTACTAACGGCACTGTCTGGGTCATCGTGGGGAGATCATCGCAAACATATTCGTCAGCTGTATATTTCGTTAATAAGAAGTACTTAGAATAGATTACGTTACGGTAGTTTTTGTGTTCAATATGGGTATTGCGCAAGACATACTACATGCTCCCACCTCGGATATTGCATTGATTATGTGCAGATTATTTATTATAATTTTTTTTGATTAAAAAAAAGGTTAATAGTAAATGTATAGATTCAACGTTAGTTATAATGGGATTGAAATGTTAACAAACAAAAATCCCTAACTAAATAAAGAGAGGGAAAAAAGAATTAATGGTCGTAATATACGAGGGTGGATTGAAAAGTACTCGGCCTAACCAAGAAAATAAACACATACTAAATCAGTTATATTTTTATTTTTCTACATAATCACCATCAAGTTCAATACACTTTTGCCACCTCCCCTTCCAAGCATTTAGACCGTTGAAAAAAAAATGATTCTTCCTTAGAGTCAAAATATGCGTCTACAGCTGCTTTGACCTCGTCTTTTGTCGAAAATCTTTGACCTCCCAAGTGCTTTTTTAGGTTAGGGAACAGAAAGAAGTCTGATGGTGCCAGATCAGGTGAATACGGCGGATGCGGTAACAGTTCAAAGCCACAGTTGTGAATTTCAGCCATTGACTGTACTGACGTGTGAACACGGGCGTTATCTTGATGAAACAGGACTTTTCTTCTGAGCATTCCTCGACGTTTTTCTTTTATTTCCTCTCGTAAACGACGTAGTAAGGTGCAGTAGTAATCAGATAATCAATCATAATCACACCTTTCGAGTCCCAGAATACTGAAGCCATCACCTTATTTGCCGACAAAATCGACTTAGCCTTTTTAGGGGGTGGTGAACCAGGTCTTCTCCACTGTTTTGATTGTTGTTTTGTTTCTGGTGTACAGTAATGAACCCATGTTTCGTCTATAGTAACAAAACGATTCAAAAAATCATCTGCATCGGCTTCAAATAACTCCAAACAGTCGCGTGAAATAGTCAATCGCGTCCTTTTTTGTTCAACTGAAAGCAGTCGCGGAACCCACCTCGCAGACACCTTGTGGAAACCTAACTCGTTGACAATGATGTTTTGAGTTCGTTCATAAGAGATGCCTATAATCTCGGCTATCTCTCTAATTTTTAATCTGCGGTCTCCCATTATTAAATCAAGTACTTTTTTAATATTTTCGTCAGTAGTTGACGTCGAAGGCCTTCCAGAGCGGGGTTCATCTTTCACACTCTCTCTACCACGCTTAAATTCTGCTATCCATTTTTTGACGGATGAATATGACAGAGCACAATCGCCTAATGTACTGACCATGTCATCATGGATGGCTTTTGATGATAGCCCCTTCTTATGGAGGTACTTAATGACGGCACGCTGCTCGATTTGCTCCATTCGCGGAAATTATGTCCGATTACTTTGTTAATAAATTTATAAAATCACAACTAATTATCGCACACGTTTCGAACTTCACACAATGAACTAGTCTGAACTGAACTAAATAATGTGGGTAGATTTGATTTTTAGAATTGAATGGATCTGTGTTAGGCCGAGTACTTTTCAATCCACCCTCGTATTAGGGAATTTCTCGAATCTAACCAATAGACTTCAGAATCTGGCGCTACGGGGATCGCTTATTCCATAGCGTTCCGAAGTTTAGTATGTTTTATTTTTCAGTCAATCACGATAATTTGAATTACTATCCTCGTTAAAAAAGAAAACCAATTCGGGGGCTTATTTCAGTTATGGCTTCATATTTTGTTGAAATTACTTTCAAAAATATGTCAGTTTACAGAATTAAATAAGTTTTTAATAAAGTTTCTTTTTAATGAAATTAGAAAAAGTTTTAATTGTTAATTTTGAACCCAATTAAGCTATTTATTGTAGAAACGCGTCATCTACATAAATTTTATACAGAAGTTAATGCGGTCAAACCAGACCACTCTTTTCCAAACACATGAAGAAAAACAGATTCACGAGCAGCTTTTAAGGGACTTATGAAGTATCACCATTAAAAGCTTAATAATAAAAATTGTAATGAATTTAATACGCTAAAAGTATGTTTTAAAATACAACTAATATTTACTTGTACTTTTAAAATACTTTATGAGTAATTTACTTGAAACTTCTTTCGTCAGTCCTACATATCTGTGTAAAAAAACATTAACTATTAATAAACTTGATTTTTTTTTATAGGATAGGGTGACAAACGAGCACACAGTCCACCTGATGATAAGTGGTTACTGCGGCCCATAGACATCTACATTTATTCTCAATAAAGAATCAAAATGCAGGTCCGTCGTCAGCCGTGAGGACTAATAGATCGGGAGATGGTGACAGAAAATAGTCTCCCATTTTCTCCTGCATGCCTTTTTAAGAATTGATAACTAACCCTAAAATATGAAAGGGTTACGAGCCCTTGCGCGCTTGCACGTCATAAAGAAAATGGCTTCTCTTTGTGTAAAGAATTTTAGTATTTTTCCGTGACATTATATTGCATGCCTTTATAATATAACGTAGTTGGATCAAATTTAAGCTATAATAATTGATGGCATGCAATTCGCAACGGCCGACGGGGCTCCAACGGTTACGTAGAAAATAAAAAAAAGAACATTTCCGTGGTTACAAATTGCATGCCGTTGTATAAAATTAGTTTATATTAATCTCAAAAATACTCTACGAAAATTGGCATGCACCCCTCGCATGACCAAGGGTGGAAAATATTAGGAAAATGTTGTGAAAATTCAATTCAACTTTTCGTGATTTCAAACTGCATGCCATATGAACAATACTTAATTTTGCATGCCTTTTTGTACATTGTCTGTAAATATTATTTTAAACTTCAATAACAAATGGCATGCATGTTGATTGATAAAAAATTACTTAAATAAACAAAAAAACCGCTGCCAATACATTGGTATGTGGCTATCTTCAAACTAAGTTATTGTTTCCATTATTAAGTACTCGGGTTTACTTTATTAAATAACTGAAATATTTTATATAGTATATTGTCAAAAAGTCACGTAAAATAAAAAAAATGTTTTTTTTTGGTGATTTTGAAATGCTTGTAATAGTTTTTTTATTTCTAATTTTATTCCTTAAGGGTGACAAACGAGCACACAGTCCACCTGATGGTAAGTGGTTGCTGCGGCCCATAGACATCTACATTTATCCTCGTTTGCGAATCAAAATGTAGATGCGTTGTCACCCGTGAGGACTAAGATGGAATGCCTCATATCCAGTAAAAAGGGCCTCCGGCCACCTGCACTCACCAAGCGAAACGCAGAGGTAAACCTCTACTTCAAGCTGGTATTCTGTGAGGTCGTGGTACCACCCCGGTTCGAACCGGCCCATCCGTGTGACAGCAAAAGCTGCCACGTGGCTCTACCACTGTTTTTTTATGAAACTTTCATTATTATTAAAAATACGATGGTGTTATTTAATACGCATGCCATTTTCGGTATATACTTAAAATAATATGTTTTTATGAAATACAAAACGGCATGCAAATAAAACACGCGGAAATGTTTATTTAATTTTTTGCAACTTTTGTTATTATTTATAATATAACTAGCTGACCAGGCAGATGTTGTTCTGCCCTTTCCGAACGACCATTTGCTTTCCCAAAAAAAAACTCCTGAAATTAGCAATAAAAAAATTGAGGGTCACTTATCGGGATAAAAACTATCCTATCTCTCAAGTTGGTACCAAATTGCACACAGTCTGCAATTTTTTTTGAAATCGGTTCTATCTGTTGAATACTTACATTAACACGTGGTGGTTATACTACTCAATTGTAGCTTATATTAAACGTTTGTATTTTTAACATAGCGCCATCTATTAAATATTTATTCAATCCAGTCAACAGATATCGTCATTTGACAGAATCGTTTGGAGCTAACAGATAATTGTGACTATCAAATAATACACAAATATTTTTCAATAAAATAATATTGTATTGCGACTATAAATTGAGATGTAAACTATCCTATCTTTTAAGTTGGACCAAACTGCACATTGACCAAAAATTTCATTGAAATCAGTTCAGTAGTTTAGGAGTCCATCGCGGACAAACAACGTGACACGTACTTTTTATATATAAAGATGATCATGTGCAACATGCATGCCATTTGTATTTCAGAATTATTTGGTCATAAAATTAATATTTATCTTTATTAGAAGTAGTTTGAAATCACGGAAAAGTTGTATTGAATTTTCACAACATTTTCCTAATATTTTCTACCCTTGTTCATACGAGGGGTGCATGCCAATTTTCGTAGAGTATTTTTGAGATAAAAAAAAACTAATTTTTTACAACGGCATGCAATTTGTAAACACGGAAATGTTCTATTTTTTTTTTTCATTTCTACGTAACCCTTTGAGCCCCGTCGGCCGCTGCGAATTGCATGCCATCAATTATTATAGCTTAATTTTTTTCCAACTACGTTATATTACAAGCGCATGCAATATAATGTCACGGAAAAATACTAAAATTCTTTACACAAAGAGAAGCCATTTTCTTTATGACGTGCAAGCGCGCAAGGGCTCGTAATCTTTCATATTTTAGGGTTAGTTATCAATTCTTAAAAAGGCATGCAGGAGAAAATGGGAGACTATTTTCTGTCACCATCTCCCGATCTATAAGATGGAATGCCTCTTTTCCAGTAAAATGGATCACCGGTTCTCTACACTCACCATACGAAACACAGCAGTGTCAAGCTGCTATTTTACGCTGGTATCCTGTGAGAGCGTGGTCCTTCCCCGGTCGAGCCGACCCATTCGTGCTACAACTACTAATATAGCTGCAGCATGGCTCTACCACGTGTGAAAATGTTTAATTATTCGTGCGGAGCGTGAATAAACATAAAAAAATCATACCTGTACTATATTCCCGAAAATAATATGGCTGTAATTCGAATAAAAACTTTATTTTCCTTTTACTGTTTCGTTTGCTTATATTGGCTACCGAATCCAAATTGTACTAATTAAACACCATATCATACCTATTTAACCACTTACCCATTAAAATTGTTTGCATAGAGTAAGGAAAAAATAAACTGAGTTCTGAATATTTTGTGAATGTTAAAATCGATTGCTTTTTTCCGAGTAAACAAGTTAACATAACTGCATAAAAGCAACGTTATCTTTTTTCAGAAGTTATCAAGCCCACGGCCGGTAGAATTGCTGGTACACAATTTTTTTTTTACTCAGCATTTCAGTGTTACTTGAGAAGAACAACGGTTAGCGATTCAAAGAAAAAATCGAAATACATAATATCTATTTTAATTGAAAGTATAACAATATGTATATGTATGTGCGATACGATTCACAAACCGAGCGCGACCTATGAGGCCATTCGAGTTAGTATAAAGCTCGATTGTCTTGGTTGATGTTATAAGGGCAGATGTGTAAACCAGGCCCGGTCAACTTTGTATGGGCGGAATCAAATGCCTACGGGGGCTAAATTTCATTATTGCCATTTGTCAGATAAACACACACTGTGTAACAATTAGTAATATTTTCCTAAAGATGAATTAGAAACTCTCAAATTTAAAATTTTTCTTATGAAGATTACTATCTCTGCCACATTTTTTTTGCGTTATTATATTAACATATCATTGACAGAAAAGGAAAAAAATGTTCTTTTTTTTGTTTTGATTTTTAATGAGTAGAAAATTATATTCGTTTCTGGTAGCACTAAAACAAATAGGGCGCCGTTGCATTATTTTCGTTCAAGGTTGCTTGTAGTTTTTGTTTGGATAGTATGTCCTTTTCTACGATTTTGCTAGCTTAGGACGTCGAATTAAGATTTATTTCGTCCGTTTTGTGTTGTGCAAAGTATTAGACAGTGATCCGCAGTGAAATACGAGAAAGTGACTCTAGAAACCGTGCTGTGCAATGGCGGATAAAGAAAATAGAAGGAAGTGTTTTAAGTGCGGCAGCTCACCGGCCGTAGACAACATTAAATTATTTATTTTTCCGAAACCTGCAGTCTGCAGTAAAGAACATTTTGCGGTACGTATTTATTCACTTCAAGTTCTAACCTTAAAGAGTTAACTATTTATCCAACTCATAAAGGTTATTTCTCATAACCATCTATAAACAGATTATTGGTTAGTAAACCACTGGAACTACTTTGATAATATTCGTATTTAATAATAATATTTTTTGGTTTCAGCTGTACATTGTGGGCGAAATATTTGTTTCTTGCCAAAGAGTAGTATACTAGCTTTCCAGGCAAAGCTAATAATGAGCACAGAATGTTGTGTGAAAAACATTTTAATGATGGTGATTTCACTGATGCTTCCATGAAATGTACAACCCAAAAGATGATTTTATTGAAGGTTATCATCAGGATCATGGTACCATGGTACCCACTATTTCTCCCGTGCATTTTAAACTGCAAATAGACTTGCTGTACTAATGGAAAAGGTAGTGTATACTTTATATGATGTTTTATTTTCTTTAAATATCTAAAAATGTTGACTAAACAATCTCAACAGCAGTAAACTATATTTGATTTTTAATTTCAGGTCTTAAATCAGTGCTTTCAGGCTGGGATAAATATATCTACAAAAGTCTGTGACATGGATGGAGTAAATTGGCGAGTTCTGTCTATTTTGGGTGCAAATATGCAACAACCCTATTTTACATTCCACAACAAAGAAATAGTGACACTTTTTAATACACCACATTTGTTAAAGCGTTTTTGAAATTTATTTATGGGATATGACATTCAGTGCAGAACAAATATTTCATCTGGTAGTGAGATTGGAACAGGTAATTTGAAGAGTAGTTCTGCATTTTATATATAGATTATTTGACAAAGCTTGTTGCAGAATTTTACATAAAAGTCTAGTCACCTAAATTAATCAACTAAAATAAATTATAAGAAATTATATAAAGAGACATTATAAGTGTTAAATCAGGGAAATAAATGGACAACCAAATATTGTTAAAATTAGTGAGGTTTTACACTTTGCCAGGAGCAATGCAAGAGCTTATTTATTAATTAAGTTGTTTGAGAAAAATATATATAATATAAATTCATTCATGATTGTAAATTATATATAATATTATTTTTATCATTGTTTTACATAGGTAATTGAAATATTGTGATAAATATTGAATTTTATTTTCTTGTTTAAACTTATCTAATGACTATAGATAGAACTAAGTTGCTAGAGAAATGTTGTCTTCCGTCTGTTGTGTTATAGTATTATGCATGTTCGAGAAATGTATTTTTGTAACTTAGAACCACTTGCTATTAGGTAGTCAGCTTACAAATACTGGTCGCGTCGGCGATGCCGCATGTATGGTGGTCACATTCCAGCAGGACTGTAATACTAAGTCTACAAGACAGACATTGTAGGCTTATTATTACAGTCCTGATAACACCCTTTGGGTCCATACTTATAAAAAGAAAAGTTATGAGAAAAGGTGGTACATACTTTCATATCTTTTTCTCATATAGGTAATTAGAGGGTAGAACATGTTGTGGAATTTCTATAATTTATACCTAAAACACCAGTTTTGTAAAGTACTTTTTTAAGTTATGTATATTCTTTAATTTTAATTTGTATTTTGAATAAATAAATAGAAAACTGTAATTTACTGTTCTTTTATTCAGCGCTAGTATAGGCAACCCAAAAAAATACTTCAAATAACCCCCCCCCCCCCCCCCCAAGAAGAGCAACGTTCAAATTTTCCCGCCACGAAAATATTGCAGGTGGGCCGACTATAGCTGGAGCTAGTGGGTATATTCATTTTATTTTATATGAAGCTGGCATTCTTCTCCGTAGGAGTAATAGTGTTCTGTGGTGTAAACGGTGCAGTGCAGGATGCAGGTGCAGGTGCACATACAATCAGCCAATTGATACTAGTAGTAGGGATGTGAAAAAATAATCGATTTTCATATTAATCGATTGTTCTTTTTACTTATAATCGATTTTTATAAGTCGATTTTTTGATAATAAAAATAGATTTTTAATAAATAGATTATGTAAATTACGCGTTTTAATCGATTTTTGTAATAATCGTCATCTGTGCGATGGATGTAAAAACGTGAAGTTCAATATTATGAACAAGTAGATCAAAAGAACAGCGTCATCTGTGCGACAGATGAAAAAACGCGAAGTAAGTTCACTAACATGAACAAGTCGATCAAAAGACGGCGCCACCTGTATGTATCTCTATGTATGTAAAACAGTTTCGCCTTTCGTATGTTTTTGACAGTTTTCTTTCTCCGCTAGGAGTAAAAGTATTCTGTGGTTTTCTTTCTTTCTTTAGAGAGTCTAAATAATTATTAAAGGATAAAAATGACTTGTAAAACACTGAAAAGAGGCTGAAAGAAGTATTTTATAATGAAAAAAATAATAGCGGTCAACACGTCAATAGGCAAAAATACTGAATGGGACCAATATATTGTGGCACCACTATCAAATCTCAAGGCAGATGCCTTCAATATATGGAGAAGCCCTGAAGGAACTTTCCCTAAACTAACCGAATTGGCTCTTAAACTCTTTGTGATGGCCAGTTCCGGGCCAGCCGAAACATTATTTTCGAAAGCGGCAAATATTGTCAGGAAATAACGAAACTGTATTTTACAAAACAGGCGAAGAAGAATGTTGGTAAAATTATTGTTTATAAAACTCTTTAACTGAAAATTTATGTCAATATTTTTTTTTACTTTTTTGTTTACACAATTTAAAAAAAAGATTTTTCTTGTATTTTAATTTTGAGACCAAAAGGTTGTAGTTTGATTATTTATAACCAGCTTTTTAACCGCGGCTTCGCTCGCGTTGGCTTCAATTTAGTATTCATGAAGAACGTGTGACAGGGCCTATATTCATGAACGTAGAAATATAGAGAAGATGGGCAGCAGCGTCTTTCTGATTACAGCTCAAAATAATGAAAAGATGCAGTTGGCAACCCGCCTGCCAAGCGTGGCAACAACGGCTAATATCCAACTTATTTCGTAATCTATAGAGGGAATCGATGTGATGAATGGGAGTAGAATATATTAGCAATGCAGAGGTGGCGAAATGGAAACTAATACCTCATTTCGTCTCGTGGGTGTCGTAAGAGGCGACAGAAGGTAAACTGAAACAGGAGATGTATGGAAGCATCTTCCTGATAACAGTGCAGAGTAATAAAAAGCTGCGGATGCCAACTCACTTGCCAACCGTGGTTATTACTGCAAATATCCGGCCTATTTGACAAACAATGGGAAAAGCCTATGATTAACAGTGAATAGGCCTATTAAAAGTAAAAAAAGTAGCAGCCTACATAGATCCCACTACTGGACAAAAAAGAGTTGATTGAGTTGACTACAACGCGTGTTGACTGACTTCACATGAGTATACCTAAAAATTGATTCCAAAATATTTTTTTAACTTCTCAAATATGTAGGTTTTCTCGCGATATTTTGCTTCACCACCGAGAACGTGGTAAATCGAAACTTGAAATTGCAACTAAAATATGGACAGGTGGATACCTGGTGGTAAGTGGTTGCTGTGGCCCATAGACATCTACATTTATCCTCGTTTGCGAATCAAAATGCAGATGCGTTGTCACCCGTGAGGACTAAGATGGAATGCCTCTTTTCCAGTAAAAAGGGACTCCGGTTCTCTACACTCACCATACGAAACACAGCGGTAGTATTAACCTGCTATTTTACGCTGCTAGTCCTTCCTCGGTTGAGCCGACCCATTCGTGCTACAACTATACTACTAATATAGCTGCAGCATGGCTCTACCACGTTTTACTCATAGTAAAAATTAAAATAAACATGCGTTTAAAATTAGCTGTCTTTAATATTTTTATTACTTTTTTGCAAGAGCCTGTTCATTTACTCATGTCAGCTATGAAACCGGGACTGTAACAAAAATCTCAATAGGTAGGTAGTAGTAGTAGTTTCATTGGGCCTCGCGGGTATCAAACTCTTTTGTTCCTGTGCTTTCAAATCTTACGGCAGGCTACACAGCTCTCGCATTTGCTTAAGTAAATTCATAAACACTGAAAATAAGCTTTTGCACTATTGTCGACCCCATCTACATTGTAATTAGTCAATCAAACTATTCCATCATTTAGATATGAATATCTTACAGTCTACTTAATTTTCAATTATCGGTTTTAATACAAAAAGAAGTTGGTGAAATATTGCTATGCTGTTAGACACCCAACATATTCAACAAGACATTCTGTCATAATCACAGTTTTGTGTACATAGTTCTGTTATTCATTTTGACAATAACGATAAATTATTCCAACGTATTTCTGACAGAACCAGAAATTTTAATAGAATATAATTTATTCCTAATTTATGTATTATATACAACGTGTCCCAAAATTCAACGATAAGCCAACACCGGAGGATAGACCTGCCCCGGACTAATCGGGGAAAAAAAGTTATATTTTAAGTTATATAAAAAAAATGAAATTCTTCAGAAATTGAGACCGTTTATGATATTTTTCACTACCATGACCACAATTTTTAAATATTTTTTTCTTTTTTTTTATAGGCAACCTGAATAGTACTGCTATCTACCACAATTCTTAAAAACTCCAGAATAACTCTTGTTTTATCACGAAAATTAATGAAACTTATTTTATTCCCTAAATTTTTTGAAGACTTTTACTTTTAACCAAATTTAACTTATCGTGGTGTAAAAAAAAAGTATGAACACTAGTATGGCAAGTTTTTTTAAAAATTGACGTACTAACCAACATTCCAAAATGGTGTAATACTCTAGGAAAACAAGTTATAAAAAAATATGGGCCTATTATTTCTTAACAGGGGCCAAATGACGGTCGGGTGTAATGAAAATATTAGTTCTTGAAAAATGTTTAATATTCCAAAACAAATGGTACAAACAGTTTCAAAAATTCAAAAATTTCAAAAATTCAAAAATTCATGTTATATCGAACGGAAAGAATTTTTCAATGAACGCTCTAAAACGAAAGGTGCAATTGCAAAGTGTATTGATTAAGTGCAGATTAATAGTAAATGTATAGATTCTAAGTTAGTTATAATGGGATTGAAATGTTAACAAACAAAAATCCCTAAATAAATAAAGAGAGAAAAAAAAGAATTAATGGTCGTAATATATTAGAGAATTTCTGGAATCTAACCAATAGACTTCAGAATCTGGCTAATGGATCGCTTATTCCATAGTGTTCCGAATATTCAACAACATGAAGAAAAACAGATTCACGAGCAGCTTTTAAGGGACTTATGAAGTATCACTATTACAATCTTTATAATAAAAATTGTAATGAATTTAATACGCTAAAAGTATGTTTTAAAATACAACTAATATTTACGTGTACTTTTAAAATACTTTATGAGCAATTTACTTGAAATTTCTTTCGTCAGTCCTACATATCTGTGTAAAAAAAAAACATTAACTATTAGTAAACTTGATTATTCGTGCGTGTTACGCAGCCCTAATCCAGGCAATCTGCTGCGTTGGATCGGCTTACGACAATCACGAGGCGCCGTGTCAGCATAACGTGTCTAGTGTCTTACATTACCTGGTTCTAATATTTTACCGTGTGAAATCATTCTAGATTCAAACATCGAATTAGAGTCACCTCACTTAGTTATAAGAATTAATTGTAATTATTACTTTAAATTAAATATATTTTAAATAAAGATTGCTTTTTTTTGCAATCTCTGGCTGGAGCCCACATAATTGGCGCAGTCGGTAGGATCTTCTAAAGTAGAGTCAGTTATTCAAGAGTGACCAAGAAGATACAGAATCTACGGGAGCACCAGTCCAGAGGCGAATCCAGGCATCGATTCCGCAAAAAGAAGTAATGCTGTAAGTGCTTGAATCTTTCAATCCTTACCCTTCCTAGTTCCGTAATTAATTTTTTTTACTCTATCCTAAATTTTGGTTTCTCGGCTTTGTACCGCAAATATTACTGGCCGAAAATGAGAGAGCACGTTACTAAATTTATTAATGACTGTACAGTATGCGGACAAGCTAAATACGACCGCAATCCAGTTAAACAGAAATTTAAAATTGTACCATCAGCTTCTAAGCCTTTTGAACTAGTTCACGTAGATCTATTAACAATTCAAGGGGAAAAGTATTTGACGATAGTTGATAGTTTTTCTAAATATGCTCAGGCGTATTATTTGCGAGACGGCACTGCTGTCAGTGTAGTACAAGCTTTACTGATTTTCTGCACACATCATGGAATTCCAATTACCATAGTTTCCGATAACGGCCCTGAGTTTACCAACCAGCTTATTGCAGAATTCGTTAGACTTCATAAAATTCAGCACCATAGAGTAGCCCCACATGCACCCAACGAAAATGGTATCGTTGAACGATTTCACGCCACCATACTAGAATATCTCCGTATTTTAAAGATAAATCAAAAGAATGAATCCGCTATTAACCTTATGCCCTATGCTCTATTAGCTTACAATCATAGTATACATAGCTTCACAAAATGCAAACCAATAGAAGTAATTACAGGACATTTTGACCCTCGCGATCCTTTTGACATAGATCTGTCCGCCCACTTACTTCAACAGTACGTCGTAAACCATAAAGACAGAATGACTGAGACCTATAAAACTATTCACGACCTATGTAATGACATGCGTAAAGACTTGACTGATACTCGCAATAAAAACCGAGAACAGGAAGCTGAATATTCCCCGGAACAACAAATCTTTATAAAAAATCCATTCGCATCCCGTCAGAAATTAGCTCCTCGATACACACACGCGACACAGTAATGGCAAATCTCCCAATTCACATTTATACAAAGAAAAAACGAGGTCCCGTAGCAAAAACTCGATTGAAGAGAATACCTAAAACGAACCAATTGTTACAGGACTCTCCTGGCACTTCATCTCCTTCTGGGACCAGCTCTAATGCAGGAGATAAGACTTGAAAGTCTTAGTGATGGACCTGGTATATTACCCTTCAAATTAGGCCCCGCTCGAATCCTATCCCACTACCATGCATTTCTGCAATATGTTAATCTCCAAGAATTAGAAGATAAAGTAAATTCAGTTAAAACGCAGTTAATCAGTATTAGCCCTAACCTTAACAACATTACTAATTCCTTATTTCAGCCTCATATTGACTATCTTAAAAATAAGCTTGAAAGTGTTACCATACAGTTGAGAAGCTTTAAAACGAACCGCGAGAAAAGAGGACTCGTAGATGGTCTCGGTTCCATCATAAAAAGTATAACCGGTAACCTTGATTATACAGATGCAGATCATTTTAATCGCGCTGTAAAATCCATCCGCGAAGACGAAAATAAAATCGTTACGGAATTTAATAATCATGTAAGCTTAACTAAAGATTGAACAAATCAATACTCCAAAATAATAGATAGCATTGTGGATAATGAAAATAAATTAGAAATATTAATAGGTAAAATAAATCAATCCGAGGCTACCAGAGACTACTTAATTAAATATGCCCATTTTGGACAAGTACTAATGATCCTTAGTGATAACGTTGATTCCATTTCACAGGAATTAATTAAGTTACAGAATAACTTAGCATTTATAAGAGCTAACACTATGCACCACTCTATAGTTAATTTAGAATCTATCCGAATAATGATTAACAGGGCAACCCAACTTTATGGAAGTAAAAAGGTAGGAGATTTAGATATAAGAGAATCATCATTATCATTACAGCCCTTCACAAGTCCACTGCTGAACATAGGCCTCCCCCAAAGAATGCCACAAAGCACGGTCCTGAGCCACCTGCATCCATCGACTTCCTGCATATCTTACCAGGTCGTCACTCCATCTAGTGGGGGGACGCCCTACACTTCGCTTGCCGGTACGAGGCTGCCACTCGAGAACCTTTCTTCCCCATCGGTTGTCGGTTCTTCGAGCTATATGGCCGGCCCATTGCCACTTCAGCTTACTAATCCGTTGGGCTATGTCGGTCACTCTGGTTCTACTGCGGATATCCTCATTTCTGAGTTTATCACGCAGAGAAACTCCGAGTATAGCCCTCTCCATAGCTCGCTGAGCGACCTTGAGCTTCCTCATACGGCCAGCAGTGAAGGACCACGTCTCAGTTCCGTAAGTCATCACTGGCAACACGCACTGGTTGTACAATTTCGTTTTAAGGTTTTGAGGTATGTCTGACGAGAAGATGTGTCGTAGCTTCCCGAACGCTGCCCAGCCGAGTTGAATCCGTCGATTGACCTCTCGGTCGAAGTTGGACTTACCTAGTCGGACTATTTGTCCCAGGTAAACATACTCGTCAACAACTTCGAGCTTAGTGTTCCCAACAACTACCGGCATAGGTGTGACATGGACATTAAACATGATCTTTGTTTTGTCCATGTTCATCTTAAGACCTATCCATTGGGAAACACTATTGAGGTCATTGAGCATAGTGCTTAGGTCCTCCAGCGATTCTGCCATAAGGACTATATCGTCGGCAAATCGAAGGTGAGTGATGTACTCGCCATTGATGTTGATACCGTATCCTTTCCAGTCCAGAAGCTTGAAAACGTCTTCCAATGCAGCGGTGAAGAGTTTCGGGGATATGACGTCACCCTGTCTTACACCTCGCTGCAATTGGATAGGTTTCGTACTCTGGTTCTGTACTCGGATAGCCATCGTAGCCCTACTGTATAAGCACTTCAACACTTCGATATACCGACAGTCAACTTGGCACCGCTGAAGGGACTGCAGCACCGCCCAAATTTCGACGGAATCAAAGGCTTTCTCATAGTCCACATACGCCAGACATAGTGGCAAATTGTACTCCTCGGACTTCTGTACAATTTGCCGTAGGGTATGTATGTGGTCTATGGTGCTAAAGCCTTTTCGGAAACCGGCTTGTTCGGGAGGCTGGAAGTCGTCAAGTCTGCGCGCGAGACGATTCGTAATGACTCTCGAAAACAGCACGTAGACGCGGCTCAGAAGGGAAATCGGTCTGTAGTTCTTCAAGAGAGCGTTGTCACCTTTCTTGAAGAACAAGACCACCGCACTTCTGCTCCACGCCTCCGGTGTAATGCCACCATGGAGGACGGAATTAAAGAGCTTCTGAAGGACTTTAAGTACCGGTTTTCCACCCGCTTTCAGAAGCTCCGCTGTAATTCCATCCTCGCCTGGGGCTTTGCCGTTTTTAAGGTGCTGGAGAGCCATTCTAATCTCGCTCAGACTGACGTCCGGGATATCATCGGAATAATGTCGGATAAGACTCGCTCTTGGATCGTTACTCACACTTGCGTGTGGCTCCAACGATGACGTGTACAGCTGCCCATAGAACCTCTCAATCTCACTCAAAATCTCAGGTGCCCCGGAAACGATGCTGCCACATTCGGTCTTCAGCTTTGACAGTTGGCTCTTTCTGGCAGACAGATCTCTGGCAAAGACTTTGGAGCCTTGGTTCCGCTTGATTGCTTCTTCAATACGAACTGTATTGAAGTTGCGTAAGTCCCGCCGCATGCATTTGGAGATCTGTCTGTTCAGTTGCCTGTATGCTGCCAAATCTGTTGAAGAATGTAGCTTCATCTCCCGTCTAACAGCCATGAGATTAAGAGTGTGATCGGAGAGTTTTTGTGTTCTTCTGCGGCGGGTCTTGCAGAACTTAGCTCCGACCGCATGGACAGTTTCCACGAGCTTGTCATTCAAATCGTCCACTTCATTGCAGTCTTCTAGGCACTGAAAACGGTTTTGTAACTCGAGCTGAAAGGTTTCGGGACTTTGGATTAGAGCACGAGGGGGACGGAGCGTTGACTTCATCAGACGAGACCTCTCCAACTTAACGTTTAGGTTCAGTGTGCCTCTAACCATTCGGTGATCGCTGCCGGTTTTCACCCTCGCGATCACTGAGACATCACTGAACAGTTGTCGTTTGGTCGTCATAATGAAGTCAATCTCATTTTTTGTCGAACCGTCGGGGCTCGACCAGGTCCACTTCCTGTGGGGCCGCTTCTGGAAGAAAGAGTTCATCATAAAGAGTCCCTCTTTCTCCATGAAGTCGGCCAGCTGCTGGCCCCTTGGGTTCCGTTGCCCTATTCCAAATTTCCCCACTTTCAGCTCACCGTTCTCTCTTGTGCCTAGTTTTGCATTGAAGTCTCCCATTAACACCGTATATTGGGTTTTGGAGGAATGCATGGCTCTAGAGATATCCTCATACATTTCCTCCACCTCCTCATCGGGGTGTGCCGAGGTTGGTGCGTAAACCTGTATGACCTTCAGCGAATACCGTTTGGTGATTCTGAGTATAAGGTACGCAACCCTCCTCGACACACTCTCAATCTTTACAACGTTGTTAACGAGAGACTTGTGGACGATAAATCCGACACCTCCTTGGGACAGATGGTCGCCCTCCCGGTAATAGAGCAAGTTGCCGGATTCGAGGATTACCGTGTCCTCCCCCTCTCTTCGGACTTCGGATAATCCTATAATATGCCAGCGTAACTTGTCTATCTCTTCTTCCAGCTCCACAATCTTCTCGTCAGTCCTCAGGGTCCGTGCGTTGTATGTTGCCAGGTCAAGTCGTTGTAGGTGGCAACCGAACCTCCACCGGAGATTCTTAGCATAAGAGAATAATATGATATTATTAGATTAGGTTCATATTATGTAGGAAATGAAATAGTAATAGTATTTAAGTTCCGAATTTTATTACCCCATATATATGATATGTATAAGTTATCTATTGTTCCTAACAAGAAACACGAAATCTTCACACCACCCTTTCCATTCCTAGCCATTTATCAGAAAGATTTTCTGTACATAGAGGCAGAATGCCCGAAGACCAGTAAATGGTACATCTGTAAGGAAAAGCGGAGCCTGAGAGGTCAATCATCCCCTGATTGCATCCATCACCTCATCACTAAACAACAAACGAATGCAGTATGTAACCCGTTCACGGTCACCCTAGATAAACCAGCTTACGAAGAACTGGACGACAAGCACTACACCATCACTTTCCCCACACCAACGAAAGTACATCTATCCTGTGGACAAGATCTCTACAAAATACTTCAAGGTAGTTATCTCGTTATTGTCCCTCTGAAATGCTATATAGAAACGCCGCTATTCTTGATCTCAAACACTAAAGATCGATTGAAGGGACAAGCTTTAAAGATAATGGACATACCTGAGGAAAACACCAGCATCCCATCTCCTGCATCGCCATATAAACTAAATTCAATAAACCTTCAACATCTTCATGCAACGAACACTAAAATATCCCAGCAAGCACCAATAAATCTAGGGAGAAACGAGGACTACAGTCTATACCATACTACAATACCATTTTACGCATTAATAATAAGTGCAGGTGCACTGATTCTATGCATACTATATAGAAAATACAAGCCGAAGCCAAATGGAGTTACGCAAAGAAACACAGAAGAGGACCACCCTAAATCATTAAGGGTATACGCTATTCCAGACACTGAGAAGATTAATCCCGATCAACTCCCAGCTCAATTCACGACCAAGGTCTTCCATAGTCGCTGTTCTTCGGGGGGAGGTGTTACGCAGCCCTAATCCAGGCAATCTGCTGCGTTGCATCGGCTTACGACAATCACGAGTTGCCGTGTCAGCATAACGTGTCTAGTGTCTTACATTACCTGGTTCTAATATTTTACCGTGTGAAATCATTCTAGATTCAAACATCGAATTAGAGTCACCTCACTTAGTTATAAGAATTAATTGTAATTATTACTTTAAATTAAATATATTTTAAATAAAGATTGCTTTTTTTGCAATCTCTGGCTGGAGCCCACATAATTTGCGGAGCGTGAATAAACATAAAACAAATCATACCTGTGCTATTCCCGAAAATAATATGGCTGTATATCGAATAAGAAACTTTATTTTCCTTTTACTGTTTCGTTTGCTTATATTGGCTACCGAATCCAAATTGTACTAATTAAACACCATATCATACCTATTTAACCACTTACCCATTAAAATTGTTTGCATAGAGTAAGGAAAAATAAACAGAGTTCTGAATATTTTGTGAATGTTAAAATCGATTGCTTTTTTGCGAGTAAACAAGTTAACATAACTGCATAAAAGCAACGTTGGCTTTTTTCAGAAGTTATCAAGACCACGGCCGGTAGAATGAGGGCTAATAATTTTCCACTCACCAGATGTCGCTAGGTGTGACTGAGGGTAAAGTTTTTTTTTTACACAGTGTCAGTTAATTGAGAAATTAGTTTTAAATAATAGTTTATCATATTCTAGAGTATTATATTAATACACAACACAATATGTCAGTGGTTTGATTTTTAATTTTTTGCACATTATAACTCTTTTTTTTTAAAAGTCGTCTTTTAGTTATATTTATAGTTTGGGTAATTCATTTCCAACGTAATTAATATAAAATATAACTAATAATACAGAAAGAAACCTTAAATATTACACTTTCCTAAGAAATTATTGTCCCCGCTATGAAATCTGTCAAATATTTTACCTCACTCTAAAGTGGTGCCGCCTTGGTGGCAGAAAAAGTCGTGGATGCCCTCATTGCTGGTACACAATTTTTTTTTTACTCAGCATTTCAGTGTTACTTGAGAAGAACAACGGTTAGCGATTCAAAGAAAAAATCGAAATACATAATATCTATTTTAATTGAAAGTATAACAATATGTATATGTATGTGCGATACGATTCACAAACCGAGCGCGACCTATGAGGCCATTCGAGTTAGTATAAAGCTCGATTGTCTTGGTTGATGTTATAAGGGCAGATGTGTAAACGGTACAGTGCAGGATGTAGGTGCAGGTACACATACAATTATTATGAAGAGGACAGCGCGTACGCAGTCCTCACTAACAAAAATTACGCATCTGAGTTACCCACATTAGGGGTAATCGCAGAGGTCAGCCACACCGCAGTGCAATGGAGCGGCCTCGCTCTGGGGGAACCGCCTTCCTGATCACGGTTAGGGATGTTAAAAAATAATCGATTTTTATATTAATCGATTATTTTTTTCTTATAATCGATTTTTAAAAATCGATTTTTTTGATAATAACAATCGATTTTTAACAAATCGATTATGTAAATTACACGTTTTAATCGATTTTTGTAATCAGCGTCATCAGTGCGAAGGATGTAAAAACGTGAAGTAAGTTCAATAACATTAAGTCAATCAAAAGAACAACGTCATCTGTGCGACAGATGAAAAAACGCGAAGTAAGTTCACTAACATAAACAAGTCGATCAAACGATGGCGCCACCTGTATTTATCTCTATGTATGTAAAACAGTTTCGCCTTTCGTATGTTTTCAACAGTTTTCTTTCTCCGCTAGGTATTCTGTGGTTTTCTTTCTTTCTTTGGAGAGTGTAAATAATTGTTAAACAATAAAAAGTCTTAAAACAAAAGTAAAGCTTTTTAACAAAAGTCTTTACTTTTGTTAAAAACCTTGTGTTAAAAATGTCTTGTAAAACACCTAAAAGTGTCTGACGAAAGTATTTTATAATGATAAAATATTAGTGGCCAACACGTCAAAGGGCAAAAATACTGATTTGGACCTATCTATTGCGGCACCACTATCAAATCTCAACCCTCAATATATGGAGAATCTCTGAAGGTACTTTCCCTAAACTAACCGAAGTGGCTCTTAAACACCTCTCTGTGATGGTCAGTTCCGTGCCAGCTGAAAGATTGTTTTCGGAAGCGAAAAAACGAAACCGTATTTTCGGAACGAGACGAAGAAGAATTTTGGTAAAATTATTGTTTTTGAACTCTTTAACTGCAAATTCATGGCAATATTTTTTTTCTTTTTCTGCAGTCTTCTAAAAAGGAGACGGTACTCAATTCGACTGTATGTTTTTTTTTAATGTGTGTTACTTCATAACTTTGTACTGGGTGAACCGATTTGGATGATTCTTCTTTTATATGAAATCTGATAGTTCTCGTGTGGTCCCATTTGAATTTGATCAAGGTCAGACCAATAAGTATTGAGTTATTCTTAAATAACTTATATTGAAGCGGCTGTACAAAATTTTTAATTTTTAATTATTTGTTTACACAAGTTTAAAAAAAGATTTGTCTTGTATTTTAGTTTTGAGACCAAAAGGTTGTCGTTTGATTATTTGTAATTATATTTTTATTTTATTTTCATTCTAGTCCAATGTAAATGATATTGAACATTAGTGGCAATAATTATAGTCTTTTTTTAAACTTAAAGTTTAAAAAAGATTATTTTGTATTTTAGTTTTGAGACCAAAAGGTTGTTGTTTGATTATTTAACCTTATAGTTTTATTTTATTTTCATTCTTATCCAATGTAAATGGTACTGAAGAATTGTGGTAATAATGATATTTAGAATTTTTTGTTTGTTCAAACTTACTTTAAAAGAACTATCGTTTCTTTTTATTTTGGTTTTAATAAATTGTTAAATGGCACTGAACATTTGTGGCAGTAATTATTTTGAATTTTTTATTGTTTATAAGTTATAGGTTAAAAAAATTGTTTTGTAGTTTAGTTTTGAAACCAGATCTTCTTATTCGTCATCGTTCTGATTATTTTTTATACTTATCATTTTATTTGATTTTTATTCTGATAAATTGTTAATACTATACTAATCTCGTAGTTTTATTAATATATACGAAAGCAGGCATTTTTTCGAGTAAGAGAATTTTTTTCGCAAAAATCGATTATTTCTTCTAATAAAAATCGATTTTTCCTTAATCGATTAATATTACAAAGTAAAAAATCGATTATTTATTAATCTATTTTTTTCACTCAATGTCACATCCGTAATCACGGTATCCCCTACGCCAGGTAAGTATGATTTCGCTACCAATGTCTGGCTCCATACTAACCGAGAAAAAACAAACGTAAGCGGCGCGATGCACGAACGGAACAGCGACATCTATCACAATTTGGGAGCACTAACATTCATGTCTGTAACAACAGTGACCTCTAGCGATACACCTCATGCAATTGTAATTTCTCTCTCTTGGCATGCTGTCCCTTCAAAGGTTCAAAGTAAGCGCGAATTTCTTTTAACTATGGCTTTTGAATGGCAATTTCACTTTTAAATCATTACAGGTATGAGTGTTTATTATGTTGATGGCGCAACTATGTCTAGTTAGTTCCGAGTGCTGAAATGATAAGTTGCAGTAGCCACTGGTTACCATCAGGTGGATAAACATAGACAGATGCCTCAATATATTCCAATGTACTCAAAGAACAAGCACGACTAATGAGGTTGGGGTGACTCGAGTCAGTATAAGTCTTAGTTATAACTATTCTTCGAATTGTTACACAGATACTATTAAACAAAAAGCGTTTCAAAAGTATTAAAGCTGCATAAAAGTGCCTGCGACAGTACATGTACCCACATTATCTGTTTAATAATGTATGTACATATAAGAATAAAGATAATCTGTATTATTGTGTATAATACAAACAATACTAAGCTAATAGCGTTTCATGCATTATGAAGTTACACATTTCTATTGCAGTTTGATGTTGAACTTCAGTAATGTCTTAAAGCCACACAAGTTTCTATAATTCCTCTCAGTTAATCAGCTAGCTGCTGCTTAAATAATATTTTCTGGATTGTTAAGAAGCTTACTCCTATAATAAATAATATAGGTTCCATAAGTTTATATAATATATAAACTTATGGGCGGAACCTCAATGAATATATATATATATATATATATATATATATATATATATATATATATATATATATATCTTTATATATAAAAAGTACGTGTCACGTTGTTTGTCCGCGATGGACTCCTAAACTACTGAACTGATTTCAATGAAATTTTTGTTCAATGTGCAGTTTGGTCCAACTTAAAAGATAGGATAGCTTACATCTCAACTTATAGTCGCAATACAATATTATTTTATTGAAAATTATTTGCCTATTATTTGACAGTCACAATTATCTGTTAGCTCCAAACGATTCTGTCAGATGACGATATCTGTTGATTGGATTGAGTAAATATTCAATAGATGGCACTATGTTAAAAATACAAATGTTTAATATAAGCTACAATTTAGTAGTATAACCACCACGTGTTGCTGTAAGTATTCAACAGATAGAACCGATTTCAATGAGATTTTGCAGACTGTGTGCAGTTTTGATCCAACTTGAGAGATAGGATAATTTTTATCCTGATAAGTGACCCTCAATTCTGACCCTGAGTTTTTTTTGGTAAGGTAAATGGTTGTTGAAAGGGCAGAACAACGTCTGCCGGGTCAGCTAGTATATATATATATATATATATATATATATATATATATATATATATATATATATATATATATTATTGGACTCTCATTTAAAATACATATGTCTATTATCAACTAGTTTTTAAATCTACTAACGGCATTGTCTGGGTCATCGTCAGTCACACAGTCTCCGAATTTTAAATTAATTTAAATTATAAATATAATTTAATAAATTTAAATTGGTGAAAATAATCAGCAAAGAAAAATAAAAGCACAGAATTAAGGAATACTCGACGCTAGCCAATAATAATTAGCAATTTTCTGCGCAACGCTTTTGCTCTGGTACTTTCAAACTCATCGCTAACTAAAGAGGTACTGTGAACTTTTGTTGTTTTTTTTGTCCCGTAAAAGTAAAAATCTCCCACAACTTATTATTTCCTGATATTATGATGAACAAATTTGACAAATCTTAGTCTGAATCAAATGTCTCAGAACAACTAGAGCATACGCCACCTGACTTTGTCACTTAAAGAAATAAACGGGGCAGAGAAAATGATTATGAATATGATTTTAACACTTTTCGGGAAGAAATAAAATCAATGATTTCTACTTTGATGGCTGTACAGCAGGATGAAATCGAGAAAATTCACCCTACTCTTATGGACATAAGAGTTACAAATGGCAACATACAAAACTCTATAGACTTTCTTGCATCACAGAATGAGGAACTAAAATAAAATTGAGCAGTTGGAACTTCAAACAAAGAAGGACAAGGACTATATAAAAATACTAGAAGATAAGATCGAGGATCTACAGCGAGAAAACCGTAGGGTCAACATTGAAATAAAAAACGTTCCGAAAGTGCCCAATGAGTCTAAGGAAGACCTATTAAAGTTGTTCTTAACTTTATCCAATAAAATCGGCTGTAACATTGAAAAAAGAGATATTAAAAACATTTACAGAGTAAATAGGAAAAGTGACCAGAATCAAAAAAAAAGTCAAGTTATAACGGAGATGTCATCGACTATGCAAAAAACAGAGTTTCTAAAACTATAATATAAGACAAAGAAAAACTGAGCGCAAAACACTTAGGCTTTACAAAAAATGAATATGAACCCATTTACGTATCAGAACAACTGACAGCAAGAGGAGCACGCCTATATTTTCTAGCCCGCGATCTTGTCTAATCTAAGAACTACAAGTTCTGTTGGACGGCTTACGGTAAAATATATATAAGAAAAAATGAAAACTCGACCATTATAGTTATTAAAAATGAATCTCAAGCTAATAATCTTATGCAAAAGCAATGACTATATTATGTAAATAATAAGTAAATTCGCATCATTTTTGTCTATTTTTGTTTTTTGTTTTTTTTTTGTTTTTGGTAATAAGGTAGATTTTATTTGTCACTACTTTTCTTATAAAATATCTAAGTATAAAGCATGTATTTACATAGTAATTACTGTTGTCATAAATAACATCACTCACATACAAAATCGCAAAATAATATTAAATATACACACGATATATAACACTAGCCAAATAATAAACATCCTCCACTGGAAAACACTAAGGCATAACAACAATTTCTTGATCGGTTTCTTCATCTCACTAGTTATAAATATTAAAAAAATATCAAATTATGTAAAAACACATTGTAACTTAACAGTATATAATGAATAACAAACTTCAAACTTTGAAAGAGATAGACAGAAGCGAAACTGCTACCTCCATGTATTGCAATATAGATGATTTATCTGAACACTTAAAATCCAATAATGTAAAATTCACTATCGTATCTCAAAATATAAGATGATGACGCAACCTTGATGACTTAGCCTTAGACTTAATTCAATTTAAATTTAAAGTTGACCTAATAATTCTTACCGAATGCCGAATTTACAGAGATAAACCTATTCCAAATCTTGATAATTACAAAATGTTCTCGACGACAAATCACGTAAATCAAAACGATGGTGTAGTCGCATTTATCAAAAATGGTGTTCAAGCTCAAGTGAACGAAATAATATTATCAGATGCTTCCTGTATTCAAATTACTACGGCTCACTTCGCGATTTTAGGCGTTTACCGATCACCGGCTAATAATAATGCTGAAGCTTTTATTAATTCTCTGAACAACCATCTAGATCAGCTTCAATCTCGACGAAATATTTTACTGACAGGCGATATAAACATAAACATATTTCCAAAAACATCTGAACAAACATATGAGCGAAATAATAGATTTAATTATCTTAATGCTTTATCCTTTCACGGACTATTTCCTGGACACTACTTACCAACAAGGGAAAGTAGCTGCATTGATCACTTTATTATAAAACTTGAAAAAGCGAAGTATTCTGCCTTTACTGCTGTTCTTAACACCACAATAACTGATCACTTCATGATATTTCTATCGATTTCTTCTACTAGAAATTATAATGAGAACAGGCTTAGCAAAACTGTCATAAACTTTGACAAGGTTTGCCATAGTTTAGGTGTACAAAATCTCTCAGAACTAGACAGTCAAAGCGACCCCAATACCTTCGCGAACATACTTATTGAAAAGATTCAAAGAGCCCTAAAAGAAAACACCAAAATCACCCCCATTACTAGTAATAAACGCATACTCAAACCGTGGGTAACTGAGGGAATTTTACGCTCCATCCGAGTAAGAAATAGAATGCAGAAAAAGCTACGTTGCAATCCATGTGATGAAATTTTAAAAATTACATATAAAAGGAACAGAAATTTCTGTAACAACCTGATAAAAAAATAGAAACGTGACTAATACAAAAAACAATTACTCCTTTCTACGACTAATGCAAAATTATTATGGAACACAATAAACGACATAACGCAATTTAAAGCCCTTAGAATTGCTAGCTCTAACCTTATTAACCTAACACAAAATCCTCTGCAATCAGTCAACCAGGTCAATAGCTTCTTTTCGGAAATAGGTAAATCTCTCGCCGAAGCTATTATCAATGGTGGACACAACCAAACCTTAACTCAGTTATTTCTGACTCTCATGTCACTTCATTTGTCTTATTAAATACAGCAGGATTTGGATTTATGGAGAAAATATTAAATAAAAGACTAGTAAGCTATCTTAATAAATTCAACTTAATTTTAAAGTCATAGTATGGTTTTCGTCACGGCTTATCCACTGAAGCTGCTGTTGGGGATCTTACTAAAGTCATTGTAAAGGAAATCGATAAAAAAAAAATGTATAACAGTATTTTTGGATATAAAGAAAGCTTTTGATACAGTTTCCGTACCTATAATGCTAAAAAAACTAGAAAGCATTGGTTTAAGGGATAAAACTCTCTCTCTCTCTCTCTCTCTCTCTCTCTCTCTCTCTTAGGTAGCTACCGTAGGAACAGAAAACAGTCGGTAAAAACTGGAACAACTGTAAGTAAAACTGTAACTGTCAACTATAGAGTCCCCCAAGGAAGTGTGATGGGCCCAACTCTGTTTTTGATATACATTAAAAAACTGTGTAATATGAAACTTTATAATGGACAGATTTTTTCCTATGCAGATGACACAGCTATTGTATTTATGGGAAATACATGGGACTCTGTAAGGAAAACAGCAGAATTAAGTCTTGGTAGAATGGTGAATTGGCTCAATCAGAATCTACTCACTTTGAATATATCCAAAACTAAATATATTTGCTTTATCATGTACAACAGCACTCAACCTACACCTGATTTTCAAATTAAAATTCACGAATGCTCTGTCGTCCAAAGCTCTAGTTGTAACTGCTCTCAAATAAATAAAGTCTCAAATATAAAGTATCTAGGAGTAATGGTTCACCAAAGACTGTCTTGGCATTTACACCTAGAGTTAATGGCAACTCGGCTCAGGAAACTTATTTGGATATTTAAGTCACTACGACATGTCTCCACGAAGTCCTTACTTAATAAAATATACATAGCTCTGGTTCAGTCAACGGTAGGCTATTGTATTCCTATATGGGATGGTGCAGCAAAAACCAGGTTCCTTGAGCTTGAAAGAGCTCAACGGTGCTTAATTAAAGTTATGTTCTTAAAGCCCTATAGATTCTCTACAACTGAACTCTATGAATTGAGTAATTTACTTTCGGTAAGAAAACTTTACATTTTAACAACCGTTTTAAAACTTCATAGTTCCCTAAAATACCAACCGTCATCAACGACTAGACGTAGAAAATATACAGTACCCTACGAAGATTCATTTAAGACTGAATTTGCATCAAGACAGTATACAAGACTTTCAATTTACTTATATAACAAAATAAACCAAAAAATCAATATTTACCCTATGAACTACCATGACTGTAAAAAAAACCGTAGCAGACTGGTTAAGAAAACTTACTTATGAAGAAACTGAATCCCTTCTAGAAAACAGTGCCTTATAAATTTCCACAATTACAGACTTCTCACACTCATCCACACACACACACACACACACACACACACACACACACGCACGCACGCACACACACTCACTCACTCACTCACTCGCTCACTTACTCATTCAATTACAAATACTATTAATTATACCTTACTGCAAGTTTTAAATTGTGTAGATTATTTTTATTTAATTCTAATTTAATTTAATGTAGTAATATAATTGTACTACGGAAGAGCGGGTCCCTCTACTACAGGTATCTATTTACTTAAAAGAGAGTACCCAACCAATATTGTAACAACTTACTACTTATTTTAAAGCAATAAATTATTATTATTATTATCGTGGGGAGTACATCTCAAACATATCCGTCAGCTGTATATTTCGCTAATAAGAAGTACTTAAAATAGATTACGGTAGTTTTTTATTTGATAATTGCGCTAATGTTCAATTATTAAAATTAGATAAAATGCAAAATAATGCGTTAAGGGTTATTGGTGGTTTTATCAAAAGTTCTCCAATACATGTAATGGAAAGCGAACTTAGCGTACCTCCACTGTATATTAGAAGGTTATATTTAGCTCATAAATATGTTTTAAAAACCAGCTCTTTTTCGAATAATGTTACAATTGATTTGTTGAAGCAATTTAGCACTCTCTGTGAATCACGATATTAGCAACACAAGAAAATCCCCCTATTAGTTAAATCTTACAGTAAGACTAAAATTATGAAGATACATTGATCTCCTTTTCTCGAATCATTTTCGCTTAACATTTGGTTGTCCCGCACTGTATTGTCTACGCGATATCTGTGCAAGAGTGCAATGGATTCAATCACTTGGTCTATTGGGTCATGAGGAGACAGATAGATTAGCGCATTCTGCTTGTATAAATGGTGTAGAGTATAATATTAACCCTTGTTACTCAGAACTACTGTCACAATTCAAAAATTCATGTTATATCGAACGGAAAGAATTTTTCAATGAACGCTCTAAAACGAAAGGTATTTGGTTCAAAACGATACAGAGTGAACCGCCCCGAATACATTGGTTTCTAGTTACGAAATTAAATAGAAATATTATTACAATAATATTTAGAATAAGAACAGGTCACATTCCATCAAAAAAATATTCTTATCTGATGAAAAGAACTGATTTATTAGAGAATTTCTGGAATCTAACCAATAGACTTCAGAATCTGGCGCTACGGGGATCGCTTATTCCATAGCGTTCCGAATATTCCACAACATGAAGAAAAACAGATTCACGAGCAGCTTTTAAGGGACTTATGAAGTATCACTATTAAAATCTTTATAATAAAAATTGTAATGAATTTAATACGCTAAAAGTATGTTTTAAAATACAACTAATATTTACTTGTACTTTTAAAATACTTTATGAGCAATTTACTTGAAATTTCTTTCGTCAGTCCTACATATCTGTGTAAAAAAAACATTAACTACTAGTAAACTTGATTATTCTTGCGGAGCGTGAATTAACATAAAACAAATCATACCTGTGCTATTCCCGAAAATAAATGGCTGTAATTCGAATAAAAAACTTTATTTTCCTTTTACTGTTTCGTTTGCTTATATTGGCTACCGAATCCAAATTGTACTAATTAAACACCATATCATACCTATTTAACCACTTACCCATTAAAATAGTTTGCATAGAGTAAGGAAAAAATAAACCGAGTTCTGAATATTTTGTGAATGTTAAATCGATTGCTTTTTTCCGAGTAAACAAGTTAACATAACTGCATAAAAGCAACGTTATCTTTTTTCAGAAGTTATCAAGCCCACGGCCGGTAGAATTGCTGGTACACAATTTTTTTTTACTCAGCATTTCAGTGTTACTTGAGAAGAACAACGGTTAGCGATTCAAAGAAAAAATCAAAATACATAATATCTATTTTAATTGAAAGTATAATAATATGTATATGTATGTGCGATATGATTCAGAAACCGAGCGCAACCTATGAGGCCATTCGAGTTAGTATAAAGCTCGATTGTCTTGGTTGATGTTATAAGGGCAGATGTGTAAACGGTGCAGTGCAGGTGCACATACAATCAGCCAATTGATACTAGTAGTAGTTAATTTATTATGAAGAGGACAGCGCGTACGCAGTCCTCACTAACAAAAATTACGCGTCCGAGTTACCCACATTAGGGGTAATCGCAGAGGTCAGCCACACCGCAGTGCAATGGAGCGGCCTCGCTCTGGGGGAACCGCCTTCCTGCTCACGGTATCCCCTACGCCAGGTAAGTATGATTTCGCTAACAATGTCTGGCTCCATACTAACCGAGGAAAAACAAACGTAATCGCGATGCACGAACGGAACAGCGACATCTATCACAATTTGGGAGCACTAACATTCATGTCTGTAACAACAGCGACCTCTAGCGTTACACCTCATGCAATTGTAATTTCTCTCTTGGCATGCTGTCCCTTCAAAGGTTCAAAGTAAGCGCGAATTTCTTTTAACTAAGGCATTTGAATGGCAATTTCACTTTTAAATCATTACAGGTATGAGTGTTTATTATGTTGATGGCGCAACTATGTCTAGTTAGTTCCGAGTGCTGATATGATAAGTTGCAGTAGCCACTGGTTACCATCAGGTGGATATACATAGACAGATGCCAGGTGTGTCAGGATCGTGTCAAATCATAGTCTCTGCCTACCCCTCTGGGTGACAGGCGTGTGTTATGTATGTATGTTATGTATGTAAAAAAGAGAATCTGTATTATTGTGTATAATACAAACAATACTAAGCTAATAGCGTTTCATGCATTATGAATTTACACATTTCTATTGTAGTTTGATGTTGAATAACCACTTCAGTAATGTCTTAAAGCCACACAAGTTTCTATAATTCCTCTCAGTTAATCAGCTGTTGCTTAAATAATATTTTCTGGGTTGTTAAGAAGCTTACTCCTATAATATAGGTCCCATAAGTTTATATAATCTATAAGCTTATGGGCGGAACCTCAATATATATAGTTGGCCAGGCAGACGTTGTTCTGCCCTTTCCGAGGACCTTTCCAATGAAAAAAATCCTTAAATTCGCAATAAAAAAAATATTGAAGGTCACTTATCGGGATAAAAAGTATCCTATCTCTCAAGTTGGACCAAACTGCACACAGTGTACACAATTTCATTGAAATCAGTTCAATAGCTTAGGAGTTCATCGCGGACAAACAATGTGACACGTAATTTATATATCTTTATATATAAAAAGTACGTGTCACGTTGTTTGTCCGCGATGGACTCCTAAACTACTGAACAGATTTCAATGAAATTTTGCACACTGTGTGCAGTTTGGTCCAACTTAATAGATAGGATAGCTTACATCTCAATTTATAGTCGCAATACAATATTATTTTATTGAAAATTATTTGCCTATTATTTGACAGTCACAATTTTCTGTTAGCTCCAAACGATTCTGTCAGATGACGATATCTGTTGATTAGATTGAGTAAATATTCAATAGATGGCGCTATGTTAAAAATACAAACGTTTATAAACTACAATTTAGTAGTATAACCACCACGTGTTGCTGTAAGTATTCAACAGATGGAACCGATTTCAATGAGATTTTGCAGACTGTGTGCAGTTTGGTCCAACTTGAGAGATAGGATAATTTTTATCCCGATAAGTGACCCTCAATTTTTTTATTGCTAATTTCAGGAGTTTTTTTGGTAAAGTAAATGGTTGTTCGGAAAGGGCAAAACAACGTCTGCCTGGTCAGCTAGTATATATATATATATATATATATATATTATTGAACTCTCAATTAAAATACATATGTCTATTATCAACAAGTTTTTAAATCTACTAACGGCATTGTCTGGGTCATCGTGGGGAATTCATCCCTAACATATTCGTCAGCTGCATATTTCGTTAATAAGAAGTACTTAGAATAGATTACGGTAGTTTTTTTATTTGATAATTGCGCTAATGTTCACTTATCAAAATTAGATAAAATGCATAATAACGCGTTAAGGGTTATTGGTGGTTTTATCAAAAGTTCTCCAATACATGTAATGGAAAGCGAACTTAGCGGACCTCCACTGTATATTAGAAGGTTATAATTTAGCTTATAAATATGTTTTAAAAATCAGCTCTTTTTCGAATAATGTTACAATTGATTTGTTGAAGCAATTTAGCACTCTCTGTGAAACAGGATATTGGCAACACAAGAAAATCCCCCTATTAGTTAAATCTTACAGTAAGACTAAAATTATGAAGATACATTGATCTCCTTTTCTCGAATCATTTTCGCTTAACATTTGGTTGTTCCGCATTGATATTGTGTACGCGATATCTGTGCAAGAGTGCAATGGATTCAATCACTTGGATCACTTCGTCTATTGGGTCATAAGGAGGCAGATAGATAAGCTCATTCTGCTTGTATAAATTGGTGTAGAGTATAATATTAACATTTGTTACTCAGAAGTACTGTCACAATTCAAAAATTCATGTTATTACGAACCGAAAGAATTTTTCAATGAACGCTCTAAAACCAAAGGTATTTGGTTCAAAACGATACAGAGTGAACCGCCCCGAATACATTGGTTTCTAGTTACGAAATGAAATAGAAATATTATTACAATAATATTTAGAATAAGAACAGGTCACATTCCATCAAAAAAATATTCTTATCTGATGAAAAGAACTGATTTATTAGAGAATTTCTGGAATCTAACCAATAGACTTCAGAATCTGGCGCTACGGGGATCGCTTATTCCATAGCGTTCCGAATATTCCACAACATGAAGAAAAACAGATTCACGAGCAGCTTTTAAGGGACTTATGAAGTATCACTATTAAAATCTTTATAATAAAAATTGTAATGAATTTAATACGCTAAAAGTATGTTTGAAAATACAACTAATATTTACTTGTACTTTTAAAATACTTTATGAGCAATTTACTTGAAATTTCTTTCGTCAGTCCTACATATCTGTGTAAAAAAAACATTAACTACTAGTAAACTTGATTATTCTTGCGGAGCGTGAATTAACATAAAACAAATCATACCTGTGCTATTCCCGAAAATAAATGGCTGTAATTCGAATAAAAAACTTTATTTTCCTTTTACTGTTTCGTTTGCTTATATTGGCTACCGAATCCAAATTGTACTAATTAAACACCATATCATACCTATTTAACCACTTACCCATTAAAATAGTTTGCATAGAGTAAGGAAAAAATAAACCGAGTTCTGAATATTTTGTGAATGTTAAATCGATTGCTTTTTTTCGAGTAAACAAGTTAACATAACTGCATAAAAGCAACGTTATCTTTTTTTCAGAAGTTATCAAGCCCACGGCCGGTAGAATTGCTGGTACACAATTTTTTTTTACTCAGCATTTCAGTGTTACTTGAGAAGAACAACGGTTAGCGATTCAAAGAAAAAATCAAAATACATAATATCTATTTTAATTGAAAGTATAATAATATGTATATGTATGTGCGATATGATTCAGAAACCGAGCGCAACCTATGAGGCCATTCGAGTTAGTATAAAGCTCGATTGTCTTGGTTGATGTTATAAGGGCAGATGTGTAAACGGTGCAGTGCAGGTGCACATACAATCAGCCAATTGATACTAGTAGTAGTTAAGGGGCTACTCCATGCGAACGACCTTGAGCATTTGGCCGGCGCGGCGCGCGGCTCGCTACAATATATTGCGAAGAAATATGTAAGACGCCACCTATTGTTCGAACGTAGTATTATTTTTTCAACATCAATAAACTATTTTATGGAAATACACACAGCATACAACGATAAATGTATTTTAATTTTTTTATTCGGTATATTAGTTGCATTATATTAGAATTATGTATTGCATACCTTAAGCGAAAGCGCAAGGTAATGTTCTACTATCACCTAAAAATTAAAATTCCAACATTTTATCGAATAAAATCGTATCTAGCAATCATATTATACATATAAATGATATAAAAAGCACATTGTTAGAAAGATAAATGATTGTTGAACTTATTAATAATTTTTTTAAATCGATTAATTGCTATTTTTAAATAAAAAAAGGGTTTTAGTGGCTTATGGTGTGGATATATCATGTCCCTGTGGCTTGTAAACACTATAACTTTTGAAAATATCAATTGTTTAACTCAATCTATTTTTTAATCTCTTCATCTATCATGTGGGAAGCCACTGAATGTAAATGGCAGTGTAATTTTGTTTTGTTTAGCTATAATTAATGTTTTTCGGCTCCAAAATGGCGAAATGTTCGTTGATTTCGTTGCCTCGTATATAAATTGTTTCTGTAAATGGGGATCTACAGCCACAGAGTAGTGTAGTTCACAGAGTACCTTTGTAACTTTGTATTAAGTTTAGTTCGGCTTCAGTCGCCGTCGTGAGTGGACATTGTTTGAGTTTGAGTGGACAGGATCGTGTCAAATCATTGTCTCTGCCTACCCCTCTGGGTGACAGGCGTGTGTTATGTATGTATGTTATGTATGTAAAAAAGAGAATCTGTATTATTGTGTATAATACAAACAATACTAAGCTAATAGCGTTTCATGCATTATGAACTTACACATTTCTATTGTAGTTTGATGTTGAATAACCACTTCAGTAATGTCTTAAAGCCACACAAGTTTCTATAATTCCTCTCAGTTAATCAGCTGCTGCTTAAATAATATTTTCTGGGTTGTTAAGAAGCTTACTCCTATAATATAGGTCCCATAAGTTTATATAATCTATAAGCTTATGGGCGGAACCTCAATATATATAGTTGGCCAGGCAGACGTTGTTCTGCCCTTTCCGAGGACCTTTCCAATGAAAAAAATCCTTAAATTCGCAATAAAAAAAATATTGAAGGTCACTTATCGGGATAAAAAGTATCCTATCTCTCAAGTTGGACCAAACTGCACACAGTGTACACAATTTCAATGAAATCAGTTCAATAGCTTAGGAGTTCATCGCGGACAAACAATGTGACACGTAATTTATATATATATATATATATATATATATATATATATATATATATATATATTATTGGACTCTCAATTAAAATACATATGTCTATTATCAACTAGTTTTTAAATCTACTAACGGCATTGTCTGGGTCATCGTGGGGAATTCATCCCTAACATATTCGTCAGCTGCATATTTCGTTAATAAGAAGTACTTAGAATAGATTACGGTAGTTTTTTTATTTGATAATTGCGCTAATGTTCACTTATCAAAATTAGATAAAATGCATAATAACGCGTTAAGGGTTATTGGTGGTTTTATCAAAAGTTCTCCAATACATGTAATGGAAAGCGAACTTAGCGGACCTCCACTGTATATTAGAAGGTTATAATTTAGCTTATAAATATGTTTTAAAAATCAGCTCTTTTTCGAATAATGTTACAATTGATTTGTTGAAGCAATTTAGCACTCTCTGTGAAACAGGATATTGGCAACACAAGAAAATCCCCCTATTAGTTAAATCTTACAGTAAGACTAAAATTATGAAGATACATTGATCTCCTTTTCTCGAATCATTTTCGCTTAACATTTGGTTGTTCCGCATTGATATTGTGTACGCGATATCTGTGCAAGAGTGCAATGGATTCAATCACTTGGTCTATTGGGTCATGAGGAGACAGATAGATTAGCGCATTCTGCTTGTATAAATGGTGTAGAGTATAATATTAACCCTTGTTACTCAGAACTACTGTCACAATTCAAAAATTCATGTTATATCGAACGGAAAGAATTTTTCAATGAACGCTCTAAAACGAAAGGTATTTGGTTCAAAACGATACAGAGTGAACCGCCCCGAATACATTGGTTTCTAGATACGAAATTAAATAGAAATATTATTACAATAATATTTAGAATAAGAACAGGTCACATTCCATCAAAAAAATATTCTTATCTGATGAAAAGAACTGATTTATTAGAGAATTTCTGGAATCTAACCAATAGACTTCAGAATCTGGCGCTACGGGGATCGCTTATTCCATAGCGTTCCGAATATTCCACAACATGAAGAAAAACAGATTCACGAGCAGCTTTTAAGGGACTTATGAAGTATCACTATTAAAATCTTTATAATAAAAATTGTAATGAATTTAATACGCTAAAAGTATGTTTTAAAATACAACTAATATTTACTTGTACTTTTAAAATACTTTATGAGCAATTTACTTGAAATTTCTTTCGTCAGTCCTACATATCTGTGTAAAAAAAACATTAACTACTAGTAAACTTGATTATTCTTGCGGAGCGTGAATTAACATAAAACAAATCATACCTGTGCTATTCCCGAAAATAAATGGCTGTAATTCGAATAAAAAACTTTATTTTCCTTTTACTGTTTCGTTTGCTTATATTGGCTACCGAATCCAAATTGTACTAATTAAACACCATATCATACCTATTTAACCACTTACCCATTAAAATAGTTTGCATAGAGTAAGGAAAAAATAAACCGAGTTCTGAATATTTTGTGAATGTTAAATCGATTGCTTTTTTCCGAGTAAACAAGTTAACATAACTGCATAAAAGCAACGTTATCTTGTTTTCAGAAGTTATCAAGCCCACGGCCGGTAGAATTGCTGGTACACAATTTTTTTTTACTCAGCATTTCAGTGTTACTTGAGAAGAACAACGGTTAGCGATTCAAAGAAAAAAATCAAAATACATAATATCTATTTTAATTGAAAGTATAATAATATGTATATGTATGTGCGATATGATTCAGAAACCGAGCGCAACCTATGAGGCCATTCGAGTTAGTATAAAGCTCGACTGTCTTGGTTGATGTTATAAGGGCAGATGTGTAAACGGTGCAGTGCAGGTGCACATACAATCAGCCAATTGATACTAGTAGTAGTTAATTTATTATGAAGAGGACAGCGCGTACGCAGTCCTCACTAACAAAAATTACGCGTCCGAGTTACCCACATTAGGGGTAATCGCAGAGGTCAGCCACACCGCAGTGCAATGGAGCGGCCTCGCTCTGGGGGAACCGCCTTCCTGATCACGGTATCCCCTACGCCAGGTAAGTATGATTTCGCTAACAATGTCTGGCTCCATACTAACCGAGAAAAAACAAACGTAATCGCGATGCACGAACGGAACAGCGACATCTATCACAATTTGGGAGCACTAACATTCATGTCTGTAACAACAGCGACCTCTAGCGTTACACCTCATGCAATTGTAATTTCTCTCTTGGCATGCTGTCCCTTCAAAGGTTCAAAGTAAGCGCGAATTTCTTTTAACTAAGGCATTTGAATGGCAATTTCACTTTTAAATCATTACAGGTATGAGTGTTTATTATGTTGATGGCGCAACTATGTCTAGTTAGTTCCGAGTGCTGATATGATAAGTTGCAGTAGCCACTGGTTACCATCAGGTGGATATACATAGATAGATGCCAGGTGTGTCAGGATCGTGTCAAATCATTGTCTCTGCCTACCCCTCTGGGTGACAGGCGTGTGTTATGTATGTATGTTATGTATGTAAAAAAGAGAATCTGTATTATTGTGTATAATACAAACAATACTAAGCTAATAGCGTTTCATGCATTATGAATTTACACATTTCTATTGTAGTTTGATTTTGAATAACCACTTCAGTAATGTCTTAAAGCCACACAAGTTTCTATAATTCCTCTCAGTTAATCAGCTGCTGCTTAAATAATATTTTCTGGGTTGTTAAGAAGCTTACTCCTATAATATAGGTCCCATAAGTTTATATAATCTATAAGCTTATGGGCGGAACCTCAATATATATAGTTGGCCAGGCAGACGTTGTTCTGCCCTTTCCGAGGACCTTTCCAATGAAAAAAATCCTTAAATTCGCAATAAAAAAAATATTGAAGGTCACTTATCGGGATAAAAAGTATCCTATCTCTCAAGTTGGACCAAACTGCACACAGTGTACACAATTTCATTGAAATCAGTTCAATAGCTTAGGAGTTCATCGCGGACAAACAATGTGACACGTAATTTATATATATATATATATTATTGGACTCTCAATTAAAATACATATGTCTATTATCAACTAGTTTTTAAATCTACTAACGGCATTGTCTGGGTCATCGTGGGGAATTCATCCCTAACATATTCGTCAGCTGCATATTTCGTTAATAAGAAGTACTTAGAATAGATTACGGTAGTTTTTTTATTTGATAATTGCGCTAATGTTCACTTATCAAAATTAGATAAAATGCATAATAACGCGTTAAGGGTTATTGGTGGTTTTATCAAAAGTTCTCCAATACATGTAATGGAAAGCGAACTTAGCGGACCTCCACTGTATATTAGAAGGTTATAATTTAGCTTATAAATATGTTTTAAAAATCAGCTCTTTTTCGAATAATGTTACAATTGATTTGTTGAAGCAATTTAGCACTCTCTGCGAAACAGGATATTGGCAACACAAGAAAATCCCCCTATTAGTTAAATCTTACAGTAAGACTAAAATTATGAAGATACATTGATCTCCTTTTCTCGAATCATTTTCGCTTAACATTTGGTTGTTCCGCATTGATATTGTGTACGCGATATCTGTGCAAGAGTGCAATGGATTCAATCACTTGGATCACTTCGTCTATTGGGTCATAAGGAGGCAGATAGATAAGCTCATTCTGCTTGTATAAATTGGTGTAGAGTATAATATTAACATTTGTTACTCAGAAGTACTGTCACAATTCAAAAATTCATGTTATTACGAACCGAAAGAATTTTTCAATGAACGCTCTAAAACGAAAGGTATTTGGTTCAAAACGATACAGAGTGAACCGCCCCGAATACATTGGTTTCTAATTACGAAATTAAATAGAAATATTATTACAATAATATTTAGAATAAGAACAGGTCACATTCCATCAAAAAAATATTCTTATCTGATGAAAAGAACTGATTTATTAGAGAATTTCTGGAATCTAACCAATAGACTTCAGAATCTGGCGCTACGGGGATCGCTTATTCCATAGCGTTCCGAATATTCCACAACATGAAGAAAAACAGATTCACGAGCAGCTTTTAAGGGACTTATGAAGTATCACTATTAAAATCTTTATAATAAAAATTGTAATGAATTTAATACGCTAAAAGTATGTTTGAAAATACAACTAATATTTACTTGTACTTTTAAAATACTTTATGAGCAATTTACTTGAAATTTCTTTCGTCAGTCCTACATATCTGTGTAAAAAAAACATTAACTACTAGTAAACTTGATTATTCTTGCGGAGCGTGAATTAACATAAAACAAATCATACCTGTGCTATTCCCGAAAATAAATGGCTGTAATTCGAATAAAAAACTTTATTTTCCTTTTACTGTTTCGTTTGCTTATATTGGCTACCGAATCCAAATTGTACTAATTAAACACCATATCATACCTATTTAACCACTTACCCATTAAAATAGTTTGCATAGAGTAAGGAAAAAATAAACCGAGTTCTGAATATTTTGTGAATGTTAAATCGATTGCTTTTTTCCGAGTAAACAAGTTAACATAACTGCATAAAAGCAACGTTATCTTTTTTCAGAAGTTATCAAGCCCACGGCCGGTAGAATTGCTGGTACACAATTTTTTTTTACTCAGCATTTCAGTGTTACTTGAGAAGAACAACGGTTAGCGATTCAAAGAAAAAATCAAAATACATAATATCTATTTTAATTGAAAGTATAATAATATGTATATGTATGTGCGATATGATTCAGAAACCGAGCGCAACCTATGAGGCCATTCGAGTTAGTATAAAGCTCGACTGTCTTGGTTGATGTTATAAGGGCAGATGTGTAAACGGTGCAGTGCAGGTGCACATACAATCAGCCAATTGATACTAGTAGTAGTTAATTTATTATGAAGAGGACAGCGCGTACGCAGTCCTCACTAACAAAAATTACGCGTCCGAGTTACCCACATTAGGGGTAATCGCAGAGGTCAGCCACACCGCAGTGCAATGGAGCGGCCTCGCTCTGGGGGAACCGCCTTCCTGATCACGGTATCCCCTACGCCAGGTAAGTATGATTTCGCTAACAATGTCTGGCTCCATACTAACCGAGAAAAAACAAACGTAATCGCGATGCACGAACGGAACAGCGACATCTATCACAATTTGGGAGCACTAACATTCATGTCTGTAACAACAGCGACCTCTAGCGTTACACCTCATGCAATTGTAATTTCTCTCTTGGCATGCTGTCCCTTCAAAGGTTCAAAGTAAGCGCGAATTTCTTTTAACTAAGGCATTTGAATGGCAATTTCACTTTTAAATCATTACAGGTATGAGTGTTTATTATGTTGATGGCGCAACTATGTCTAGTTAGTTCCGAGTGCTGATATGATAAGTTGCAGTAGCCACTGGTTACCATCAGGTGGATATACATAGATAGATGCCAGGTGTGTCAGGATCGTGTCAAATCATTGTCTCTGCCTACCCCTCTGGGTGACAGGCGTGTGTTATGTATGTATGTTATGTATGTAAAAAAGAGAATCTGTATTATTGTGTATAATACAAACAATACTAAGCTAATAGCGTTTCATGCATTATGAATTTACACATTTCTATTGTAGTTTGATTTTGAATAACCACTTCAGTAATGTCTTAAAGCCACACAAGTTTCTATAATTCCTCTCAGTTAATCAGCTGCTGCTTAAATAATATTTTCTGGGTTGTTAAGAAGCTTACTCCTATAATATAGGTCCCATAAGTTTATATAATCTATAAGCTTATGGGCGGAACCTCAATATATATAGTTGGCCAGGCAGACGTTGTTCTGCCCTTTCCGAGGACCTTTCCAATGAAAAAAATCCTTAAATTCGCAATAAAAAAAATATTGAAGGTCACTTATCGGGATAAAAAGTATCCTATCTCTCAAGTTGGACCAAACTGCACACAGTGTACACAATTTCATTGAAATCAGTTCAATAGCTTAGGAGTTCATCGCGGACAAACAATGTGACACGTAATTTATATATATATATATATTATTGGACTCTCAATTAAAATACATATGTCTATTATCAACTAGTTTTTAAATCTACTAACGGCATTGTCTGGGTCATCGTGGGGAATTCATCCCTAACATATTCGTCAGCTGCATATTTCGTTAATAAGAAGTACTTAGAATAGATTACGGTAGTTTTTTTATTTGATAATTGCGCTAATGTTCACTTATCAAAATTAGATAAAATGCATAATAACGCGTTAAGGGTTATTGGTGGTTTTATCAAAAGTTCTCCAATACATGTAATGGAAAGCGAACTTAGCGGACCTCCACTGTATATTAGAAGGTTATAATTTAGCTTATAAATATGTTTTAAAAATCAGCTCTTTTTCGAATAATGTTACAATTGATTTGTTGAAGCAATTTAGCACTCTCTGCGAAACAGGATATTGGCAACACAAGAAAATCCCCCTATTAGTTAAATCTTACAGTAAGACTAAAATTATGAAGATACATTGATCTCCTTTTCTCGAATCATTTTCGCTTAACATTTGGTTGTTCCGCATTGATATTGTGTACGCGATATCTGTGCAAGAGTGCAATGGATTCAATCACTTGGATCACTTCGTCTATTGGGTCATAAGGAGGCAGATAGATAAGCTCATTCTGCTTGTATAAATTGGTGTAGAGTATAATATTAACATTTGTTACTCAGAAGTACTGTCACAATTCAAAAATTCATGTTATTACGAACCGAAAGAATTTTTCAATGAACGCTCTAAAACGAAAGGTATTTGGTTCAAAACGATACAGAGTGAACCGCCCCGAATACATTGGTTTCTAATTACGAAATTAAATAGAAATATTATTACAATAATATTTAGAATAAGAACAGGTCACATTCCATCAAAAAAATATTCTTATCTGATGAAAAGAACTGATTTATTAGAGAATTTCTGGAATCTAACCAATAGACTTCAGAATCTGGCGCTACGGGGATCGCTTATTCCATAGCGTTCCGAATATTCCACAACATGAAGAAAAACAGATTCACGAGCAGCTTTTAAGGGACTTATGAAGTATCACTATTAAAATCTTTATAATAAAAATTGTAATGAATTTAATACGCTAAAAGTATGTTTGAAAATACAACTAATATTTACTTGTACTTTTAAAATACTTTATGAGCAATTTACTTGAAATTTCTTTCGTCAGTCCTACATATCTGTGTAAAAAAAACATTAACTACTAGTAAACTTGATTATTCTTGCGGAGCGTGAATTAACATAAAACAAATCATACCTGTGCTATTCCCGAAAATAAATGGCTGTAATTCGAATAAAAAACTTTATTTTCCTTTTACTGTTTCGTTTGCTTATATTGGCTACCGAATCCAAATTGTACTAATTAAACACCATATCATACCTATTTAACCACTTACCCATTAAAATAGTTTGCATAGAGTAAGGAAAAAATAAACCGAGTTCTGAATATTTTGTGAATGTTAAATCGATTGCTTTTTTCCGAGTAAACAAGTTAACATAACTGCATAAAAGCAACGTTATCTTTTTTCAGAAGTTATCAAGCCCACGGCCGGTAGAATTGCTGGTACACAATTTTTTTTTACTCAGCATTTCAGTGTTACTTGAGAAGAACAACGGTTAGCGATTCAAAGAAAAAATCGAAATACATAATATCTATTTTAATTGAAAGTATAACAATATGTATATGTATGTGCGATACGATTCAGAAACCGAGCGCGAACTATGAGGCCATTCGAGTTAGTATACAACGTGTCCCAAAATTCAACGATAAGCCAACACCGGAGGATAGACCTGCCCCGGACTAATCGGGGGAAAAAAGAAAAAAAATATATCCCAATTATATTTTAAGTTATATAAAAAAATGAAATTCTTCAGAAATTGACACCGTTTATGATATTTTTCACTACCATGACCACAATTTTTTAAATATTTTTTTTTTATAGGCAACCTGAATAGTACTGCTATCTACCACAATTCTTAAAAACTCCAGAATAACTCTTGTTTTATCACGAAAATTAATGAAACTTATTTTATTCCCTAAATTTTTTGAAGACTTTTACTTTAAACCAAATTTAACTTATCGTGGTGTAAGAAAAAAGTATGAACACTAGTATGGCAAGTTTTTTTAAAAATTGACGCAACTAACCAACATTCCTAAATGGTATAATACTCTAGGAAAACAAGTTATAAAAAATATGGGCCTATTATTTCTTAACAGGGGCCAAATGACGGTCGGGTATTAATTAAAAGTATTAGTTCTTGAAAAATGTTTAATATTTCAAAACAAATTGTACAAACAGTTTCACGTGTAATTTATTAAGTTATTAACATTATAGCAAATGTTCGAACTGTTTGCCACCAGCATTAATACATGCACGACATCGCCTTAAAAATGATCGTTTTATTTGTTTTGCATATCGTCTGCTATTAATGTAATCAGCAGCCTGAGTGATATTTCGACGAAGCTCGTCCAATGTCGCAATGGGTTTTGAGTAGACCCTGTTTTTAAGACAACCCCAATAGAAGAAGTCCAGGGGGTTCAAATCGGGTGAACAGGGTGGCCATAAGATAGGACCAAGTCGCCCGATCCAACGCTCTGGATACTCTTGATTTAAATATTCTCGCACAGGACGGACATAATGTGCTGGGCAACCATCATTTTGGAACCACATGTTTTGAAGATCACTTAAGGGCACGTCGTTTAACAATTCTTGCAAGTCATTTTGTAAAAAGTTTAAATAACTATTGCCATCTAAGTTTCCTTGTAACTCAAAGGGCCCAATTACTTTTCCATTTAATATGCCGGTCCAAAGGTTAACCTTGAATTGATATTGGGATTTGTCTTGTCTCATCAAGTGTCGGGGTCGGGGTCGATCAGCTGGTGATCTTCTGGTCTACCTGACCCATAGATGGGCGGAGGCAGTAGAGTCCAAGGGGGAGGCGTTGGCCGTTAGTCTGGACATTGCGAAGGCCTTCGATCGGGTTTGGCACAAAGCGCTTCTTTCGAAGCTCCCTTCCTATGGGCTTCCCGAGAAATTGTGCAATTGGATCACCAGCTTCCTTGCAGATCGGAGCATCAAGGTCGTTGTAGACGGTGCATGTTCTGACTACAAGCCTATTAACGCTGGTGTTCCACAAGGCTGTGTGCTATCTTCAACGCTGTTTCTTCTGCATATCAATGATATGTTGCTAACTGGTAACATTCATTGCTATGCGGATGACAGCACTGGTGATGCTCTATACACCGGCCGTGCTAATATTTCTCGGGAAAACGTCTCCGAGTACCGGAACAAACTTGTGTTTGAAGTCGAGTCTTTGCTGGACAAAGTCTCGAACTGGGGGCGACTAAATCTAGTCCAGTTTAATCCTCAGAAGACACAAGTTTGCGCGTTTACCGCTAAACAGAACCCCTTTGTCGTATCTCCTGTTTCAAGGCACTGCCCTGGTTGCCTCAGCCAGTATCGGAATCCTTGGCGTCGACATATCGAGTGACGTGCAGTTTCGTGGTCACTTGGAAGAGAAGGCCAAATTGGCCTCTAAAAAGCTTGGCGTGCTCAGCAGAGCGGGACAGTATTTCATGCCGGCACACCGCCTGCAACTTTACAAGGCGCAGGTTCGGCCTCACATGGAATACTGTTCCCATCTCTGGGCAGGGGCTCCCCAGTGCCAGCTCCTTCCACTTGACCGCATCCAGCGCAGAGCGGCTCGAATCGTCGACGACCGAGTCCTTTCCGATCGGCTCGACTCATTGGCGCTGCGAAGAGATGTTGCATCTCTTTGCATTTTCTTTCGCATTTACCACGGGGAGTGCTCTGAGGAATTGTTTGGATTAATCCCAGCCGCGGTAGAACTCCCAATACCATCCACACCACCTGGATGATTGGCGGTCCACCACTGTGCGATTTAGAAGATGTTTTCTTTCTCGCACGACTTCCTTGTGGAATCGATTACCATCAGCGATTTTTCCGGACCGATACGACTTAGGGACCTTCAAGAAAAGAGCGTACTTCTTTTTAAAAGGCCGGCAACGCATCTGCAATTCCCTCCCTGGTGTTGCAGTTGTTCATGGGCGGCGGTAGTCACTTACCATCAGGTGAGCCGCATGCTCGTTTGCCCCCTCTCCTATATAAAAAAAGTGTGGATTTTCATTACTCCAACTATGTAGGTTGTGAAGATTTAAATACCCATCTTTCTTGCACGTTGTTTCATCCGACCATAGAATTTTGTCTAGGAAGTGGGGATCTTCACTGTGCCTTTGCAGCATTACACGGCAAAATGTGACCCGTAGCGGATAGTCCCGCGGTAATAACGTCTGCACACGCCTGTAGTGATATGGGTGAAGCTTGTGACGTTTTAATATTCGATGTGCAGAACTTTTCGGGATTCCTGTAGCTTCTTCTATGGCACGTACCGAAGTAGTCGAGTCATTTTCTATCTCATTGAGACTTCTTCATCACGATCCAATCTAGGTCTTCCAGCGCTTCTCCTATTAGATGGCATACAACCCTCCGAAAATGCTTGATACACATTAATAAACACTCGATAATCAGGATATTTTTGAGCATTTGGGTATCTTTCTCGATACAGTCTGCTAGCAGCGTTAGCATTACATCGGCATTCTCCATAGATTAAATGCATATTAGCGTATTCCTGTGGTGTGTACGGTTGCGGCATGTTAAACGCCAAACAGTCCAAAATGCGCCAGAACTCTAAATCACAAAACACACAATCGTAGTCCAAGATAATGCCAGGTCAGTTCAGTTTGCAGATCACTTCCAGTCCAAATAATGCCAGGTCAGTTAAGTTTGCAGGTCGATTCCAGTCCAAAAAGCCAAGCCAAAAGTCGATAGTATGTACGCGGGCCACATAAGTTGAATTGGGAACGGTGCGCAGTAAACAAAGGAGCAGAGCGTACTGAACCGACTTGCTGAGAATAATAACAGCTTCTCTACCTGCCCTGTTGTTGTCTCTTTTTAACGTAAATATCTCTATCTATCTATCTCTCTCTAACATCTAAGGTATTAATGCCCCATTCGAATTCCTAGAAATTGTAACAGGAACCCATTTTGGGCATGTAGTAAAAGCGATTACTGACAATTACAATTTAAGGAATTTGGTTGTGTTTTGGTGTGTTTAGAAATAATAGGCCCATATTTTTTTATAACTTGTTTTCCTAGAGTATTATACCATTTTGGAATGTTGGTTAGTTGCGTCAATTTTTAAAAAAACTTGCCATACTAGTGTTCATACTTTTTTTTACACCACGATAAGTTAAATTTGGTTAAAAGTAAAAGTCTTCAAAAAATTTAGGGAATAAAATAAGTTTCATTAATTTTCGTGATAAAACAAGAGTTATTCTGGAGTTTTTAAGAATTGTGGTAGATAGCAGTACTATTCAGGTTGCCTATAAAAAAAAAAAAAATTAAAAATTGTGGTCGTGAAAAATATCATAAACGGTCTCAATTTCTGAAGAATTTCATTTTTTTTATATAACTTAAAATATAATTGGGATGTATTTTTTTTCTTTTTTTCCCCGATTAGTCCGGGGCAGGTCTATCCTCCGGTGTTGGCTTATCGTTGAATTTTGGGACACGTTGTATATAGTTGATATATATAGTTAGTATATATAGTTGAACAGTGGTAGAGCCACGCGGCAGCTTTTGCTGTCGCACGGATGGGCCGGCTCGAACCGGGGTGGTACTACAACCTCACAGAATATCAGCGTGAAGTAGAGGTTTACCTCTGCGTTTCGCTTGGTGAGTGCAGGTGGCCGGAGGCCCTTTTTACTGGAAATAAGGCATTCCATCTTAGTCCTCACGGGTGACAACGCATCTGCATTTTGATTCGCAAACGAGGATAGATGTAGATGTCTATGGGCCGCAGCAACCACTTACCATCAGGTGGACTGTGTGCTCGTTTGTCATCCTCATCCTATAAAAAAAAAGGAAAAAAAAGTATAAAGCTCGATTGTCTTGGTTGATGTTATAAGGGCAGATGTGTAAACGGTGCAGTGCAGGTGCACATACAATCAGCCAATTGATATATTTATTATTATTATTGATATAATCAACAAGACGGAGATAGTGAGTTGTTTGACCATTATCAACTGTAATACGTTGGCACAAAATGGTAAATTGATAACCCTATGACTGGTGCATAGGGCTTAAAGTCATTAAGCGGTACGTTAACGTTTAAGTATTATACTGGTTTGAACTGTACCTATGTGTACTTTGCCTATAATTTTTTTAGTAAACAATGCAAACTAATTTCAGTTATAAAACCATCATTTTTAAGAAAGTTTTATAACCGAAATTAGTAGTCGTTTATATCCATAAAAAAGTAGAAAAAAGATTTGTGATTTACAAAATTAAACAAAGATATCAGTTTGCTTCATTAGTTCAACCTTAACTCGTTCCCAACCCCTCGGTTTGGGAACGAGAGTAATACTGTTTGCGTTAATTGCATCGAATAGAAAAATATTTGAAGTAGTTTTGTACACTTAGTTACTGTTTAATTTAAATGTAGGTAAATAAGACATTCAGTGTAAACAGTTTAAAGTGTTTTTGTTCTGTACGTACAGTTAGTGATTGTTTCATTTATTTCAAGTGTAAATAATTTTGCGCAGTTAGTGTTTTATTAATAAAAAAAATGGGTTCACGAAAACGAAGCGCAGTATGGAATCATTTTGAGGAAGTAGAACCAAAAAAAGCAAAATGCCTTTATTGTGCGAACATGCTAAATGTAGCCGCTGGAAATTGTGAAAACCTAGGTAGACATTTAAAAAGTAAACACCCCACAGTACCCCTCGCAGCTAAAAGACAGCCAACGCAGCAGGCATGTTTTCAAGAAGCCGAAACTTTAATTTTTTAAACATAACAAATAGTTACCTAGAAAGAAACAGCAGCCAAATATATCAGAACGATATATGCCCATGTCTAGATAGTAGTAGTTAATTTATTATGAAGAGGACAGCGCGTACGCAGTCCTCACTAACAAAAATTACGCGTCCGAGTTACCCACATTAGGGGTAATCGCAGAGGTCAGCCACACCGCAGTGCAATGGAGCGGCCTCGCTCTGGGGGAACCGCCTTCCTGATCACGGTATCCCCTACGCCAGGTAAGTATGATTTCGCTACCAATGTCTGGCTCCATACTAACCGAGAAAAAACAAACGTAAGCGGCGCGATGCACGAACGGAACAGCGACATCTAAGGCATTTGAATGGCAATGTCACTTTTAAATCATTACAGGTATGAGTGTTTATTATGTTGATGGCGCAACTATGTCTAGTTAGTTCCAAGTGCTGATATGATAAGTTGCAGTAGCCACTGGTTACCATCAGGTGGATATACATAGACAGATGCCTCAATATATTCCAATATACTCACAAAACAAGCACGACTAATGAGGTCGGGGTGACTCAAGTCAGTATAAGTCTTAGTTATAACTATTCTTCGAATCATTACACAGATACTATTAAACAAAAAGCGTTTCAAAAGTATTAAAGCTGCATAAAAGTGCCTGCGACAGTACATGTACCCACATTATCTGTTTAATAATGTATGTACATATAAGAATAAAGATAATCTGTATTATTGTGTATAATACAAACAATACTAAGCTAATAGCGTTTCATGCATTATGAAGTTACACATTTCTATTGCAGTTTGATGTTGAATAACCACTTCAGTAATGTCTTAAAGCCACACAAGTTTCTATAATTCCTCTCAGTTAATCAGCTGCTGCTTAAATAATATTTTCTGGATTGTTAAGAAGCTTACTCCTATAATAAATAATATAAGTTTATATAATATATAAACTTATGGGCGGAACCTCAATGAATATATTATATAATATATATATATATATATATATATATATATATATATATATATATATATATATATATTATTGGACTCTCAATTAAAATACATATGTCTATTATCAACTAGTTTTTAAATCTACTAACGGCATTGTCTGGGTCATCGTCCGCATTTTAAATTAATTTAAATTATAAATATAATTTAATAAATTTAAATTGGTGAAAATAATCAGCAAAGAAAAATAAAAGCACAGAATTAAGGCATACTCGACGCTAGCCAATAATAATTAGCAATCTTCTGCGCAACGCTTTTGCTCTGGTACTTTCAAACTCATCACCAACTAAAGAGGTACTGTGAACTATTTTTGTTTTTTTTTGTCCCGTAAAAGTAAAAATCTCCCACAACTTATTATTTCCTGATATTATGATGAACAAATTTGACAAATCTTAGTCTGAATCAAATGTCTCAGAACAACTAGAGCATACGCCACCTGACTTTGTCACTTAAAGAAATAAACGGGGCAGAGAAAATGATTATGAATATGATTTTAACACTTTTCGGGAAGAAATAAAATCAATGATTTCTACTTTGATGGCTGTACAGCAGGATGAAATCGAGAAAATTCACCCTACTCTTATGGACATAAGGAGTTACAAATGGCAACATACAAAACTCTATAGACTTTCTTGCATCACAGAATGAGGAACTAAAATAAAATTGAGCAGTTGGAACTTCAAACAAAGAAGGACAAGGACTATATAACAATACTAGAAAATAAGATCGAGGATCTACAGCGAGAAAACCGTAGGGTCAACATTGAAATAAAAAACGTTCCGAAAGTGCCCAATGAGTCTAAGGAAGACCTATTAAAGTTGTTCTTAACTTTATCCAATAAAATCGGCTGTAACATTGAAAAAAGAGATATTAAAAACATTTACAGAGTAAATAGGAAAAGTGACCAGAATAAAAGTCAAGTTATAACGGAGATGTCATCGACTATGCAAAAAACAGAGTTTCTAATACTATAATATAAGACAAAGAAAAACTGAGCGCAAAACACTTAGGCTTTACAAAAAATGAATATGAACCCATTTACGTATCAGAACAACTGACAGCAAGAGGAGCACGCCTATATTTTCTAGCCCGCGATCTTGCCTAGTCTAAGAACTACAAGTTCTGTTGGACGGCTTACGGTAAAATATATATAAGAAAAAATGAAAACTCGCCCATTATAGTTATTAAAAATGAATCTCAAGCTAATAATCTTATGCAAAAGGAATGACTATATTATGTAAATAACTTAGTAAATTAGCATCATTTTTGTCTATTTTTTGTTTTTTGTTTTTGGTAATAAGGTAGATTTTCTTTGTCACTACTTTTCTTATAAAATATCTAAGTATAAAGCATGTATTAACATAGTAATTACTGTTGTCATAAATAACATCACTCACATACAAAAACGCAAAATAGTTTTAAATATACACACGATATATAACACTAGCCAAATAATAAACATCCTCCACTGGAAAACACTAAGGCATAACAACAATTTCTTGATCGGTTTCTTCATCTCACTAGTTATATAATAATATTATGTAAAAATACATTGTAACCTAACAGTCTATAATGAATAACAAACTTCAAACTTTGAAAGAGATAGACAGTAGCGAAACTGCTACCTCTATATATTGCAATATAGATGATTTATCTGAACACTTAAAATCCAATAATGTAAAATTCACTATCGTATCTCAAAATATAAGAAGATGATGACGCAACCTTGATGACTTAATAAAATGAAACAAACTCAAATACACACAAAAAATTAGTTTCAATCGGTCGAGCCAGTTTTAGCAAAACTAAGGCTGGACACACTCATTTATTTTTTATACGCGAGGGCATACGAACATGCGGCTCACCTGATGGTAAGTGATTACAGCCGCCCATGAACAACTGCAACACCTTTTAAAAAGGAGTACGCTCTGTTTTTGAAGGTCCCTAAGTCGTATCGGTTCGGAAAAATCTCTGGTGGTAGTCGATTCCACAAGAAATTTGTGCGAGGAAGAAAACTTCTTTTAAATTGCACAGTGGTGGACCGCCAGTCTAACGTAATAATTCTTACTGAGTGCCGAATTTACAGACATAAACCTATTCCAAATCTTGATAATTACAAAATGTACTCGACGACAAATCACGTAAATCAAAACGAGGATGTAGTCGCATTTATCAAAAATGGTGTTCAAGCTCAAGTGAACGAAATAATATTATCAGATGCTTCCTGTATTCAAATTACTACGGCTCACTTCGCGATTTTAGGCGTTTAACGATCACCGGCTAATAATAATGCTGAAGCTTTTATTAATTCTCTGAACAAGCATCTAGATCAGCTTCAATCTCGACGAAACATTTTACTGAGAGGCAACATAAAACATATTTCCAAAAACATCTGAACAAACATATGAGCGAAATAATAGATTTAATTATCTTAATGCTTTATCCCTTCACTGACTACTTCCTGGACACTACTTACCAACAAGGGAAAGTAGCTGCATTGATCACTTTATTATAAAGCTTGAAAAAGCGAAGTATTCTGCCTTTAATGCTGTTCTTAACACCACAATAACTGATCACTTCATGATATTTCTATCGATTTCTTCTACTAGAAATTATAATGAGAACAGGCTTAGCAAAACTGTCATAAACTTTGACAAGGCATGCCATAGTTTAGTTGCACAAAATTATTCAGAACTAGACAATCAAAGCGACCCCAATACTTTCGCGAACATACTTATTGAAAAGATTCAAACAGCCCTAAAAGAAAACACCAAAATCACCCCCATTACTAGTAATAAACGCATACTCAAACCGTGGGTAACTGAGGGAATTTTACGCTCCATCCGAGTAAGAAATAGAATGCAGAAAAAGCTACGTTGCAATCCATGTGATGAAATTTTAAAAATTACATATAAAAGGAACAGAAATTTCTGTAACAACCTGATAAAAAAATAGAAACGTGACTAATACAAAAAACAATTACTCCTTTCTACGACTAATGCAAAATTATTATGGAACACAACAAACGACATAACGCAATTTAAAGCCCTTAGAATTGCTAGCTCTAACCTTATTAACCTAACACAAAATCCTCTGCAATCAGTCAACCAGGTCAATAGCTTCTTTTCGGAAATAGGTAAATCTCTCGCCGAAGCTATTATCAATGGTGGACACAACCAAACCTTAACTCAGTTATTTCTGACTCTCATGTCACTTCATTTGTCTTATTAAATACAGCAGGATTTGGATTTATGGAGAAAATATTAAATAAAAGACTAGTAAGCTATCTTAATAAATTCAACTTAATTTTAAAGTCATAGTATGGTTTTCGTCACGGCTTATCCACTGAAGCTGCTGTTGGGGATCTTACTAAAGTCATTGTAAAGGAAATCGATAAAAAAAAATGTATAACAGTATTTTTGGATATAAAGAAAGCTTTTGATACAGTTTCCGTACCTATAATGCTAAAAAAACTAGAAAGCATTGGTTTAAGGGATAAAACTCTCTCTCTCTCTCTCTCTCTCTCTCTCTCTCTCTCTTAGGTAGCTACCGTAGGAACAGAAAACAGTCGGTAAAAACTGGAACAACTGTAAGTAAAACTGTAACTGTCAACTATAGAGTCCCCCAAGGAAGTGTGATGGGCCCAACTCTGTTTTTGATATACATTAAAAAACTGTGTAATATGAAACTTTATAATGGACAGATTTTTTCCTATGCAGATGACACAGCTATTGTATTTATGGGAAATACATGGGACTCTGTAAGGAAAACAGCAGAATTAAGTCTTGGTAGAATGGTGAATTGGCTCAATCAGAATCTACTCACTTTGAATATATCCAAAACTAAATATATTTGCTTTATCATGTACAACAGCACTCAACCTACACCTGATTTTCAAATTAAAATTCACGAATGCTCTGTCGTCCAAAGCTCTAGTTGTAACTGCTCTCAAATAAATAAAGTCTCAAATATAAAGTATCTAGGAGTAATGGTTCACCAAAGACTGTCTTGGCATTTACACCTAGAGTTAATGGCAACTCGGCTCAGGAAACTTATTTGGATATTTAAGTCACTACGACATGTCTCCACGAAGTCCTTACTTAATAAAATATACATAGCTCTGGTTCAGTCAACGGTAGGCTATTGTATTCCTATATGGGATGGTGCAGCAAAAACCAGGTTCCTTGAGCTTGAAAGAGCTCAACGGTGCTTAATTAAAGTTATGTTCTTAAAGCCCTATAGATTCTCTACAACTGAACTCTATGAATTGAGTAATTTACTTTCGGTAAGAAAACTTTACATTTTAACAACCGTTTTAAAACTTCATAGTTCCCTAAAATACCAACCGTCATCAACGACTAGACGTAGAAAATATACAGTACCCTACGAAGATTCATTTAAGACTGAATTTGCATCAAGACAGTATACAAGACTTTCAATTTACTTATATAACAAAATAAACCAAAAAATCAATATTTACCCTATGAACTACCATGACTGTAAAAAAAACCGTAGCAGACTGGTTAAGAAAACTTACTTATGAAGAAACTGAATCCCTTCTAGAAAACAGTGCCTTATAAATTTCCACAATTACAGACTTCTCACACTCATCCACACACACACACACACACACACACACACACACACACACACACACACGCACGCACGCACACACACTCACTCACTCACTCGCTCACTTACTCATTCAATTACAAATACTATTAATTATACCTTACTGCAAGTTTTAAATTGTGTAGATTATTTTTATTTAATTCTAATTTAATTTAATGTAGTAATATAATTGTACTACGGAAGAGCGGGTCCCTCTACTACAGGTATCTATTTACTTAAAAGAGAGTACCCAACCAATATTGTAACAACTTACTACTTATTTTAAAGCAATAAATTATTATTATTATTATCGTGGGGAGTACATCTCAAACATATCCGTCAGCTGTATATTTCGCTAATAAGAAGTACTTAAAATAGATTACGGTAGTTTTTTATTTGATAATTGCGCTAATGTTCAATTATTAAAATTAGATAAAATGCAAAATAATGCGTTAAGGGTTATTGGTGGTTTTATCAAAAGTTCTCCAATACATGTAATGGAAAGCGAACTTAGCGTACCTCCACTGTATATTAGAAGGTTATATTTAGCTCATAAATATGTTTTAAAAACCAGCTCTTTTTCGAATAATGTTACAATTGATTTGTTGAAGCAATTTAGCACTCTCTGTGAATCACGATATTGGCAACACAAGAAAATCCCCCTATTAGTTAAATCTTACAGTAAGACTAAAATTATGAAGATACATTGATCTCCTTTTCTCGAATCATTTTCGCTTAACATTTGGTTGTCCCGCACTGTATTGTCTACGCGATATCTGTGCAAGAGTGCAATGGATTCAATCACTTGGTCTATTGGGTCATGAGGAGACAGATAGATTAGCGCATTCTGCTTGTATAAATGGTGTAGAGTATAATATTAACCCTTGTTACTCAGAACTACTGTCACAATTCAAAAATTCATGTTATATCGAACGGAAAGAATTTTTCAATGAACGCTCTAAAACGAAAGGTATTTGGTTCAAAACGATACAGAGTGAACCGCCCCGAATACATTGGTTTCTAGTTACGAAATTAAATAGAAATATTATTACAATAATATTTAGAATAAGAACAGGTCACATTCCATCAAAAAAATATTCTTATCTGATGAAAAGAACTGATTTATTAGAGAATTTCTGGAATCTAACCAATAGACTTCCGAATCTGGCGCTACGGGGATCGCTTATTCCATAGCGTTCCGAATATTCCACAACATGAAGAAAAACAGATTCACGAGCAGCTTTTAAGGGACTTATGAAGTATCACTATTAAAATCTTTATAATAAAAATTGTAATGAATTTAATACGCTAAAAGTATGTTTTAAAATACAACTAATATTTACTTGTACTTTTAAAATACTTTATGAGCAATTTACTTGAAATTTCTTTCGTCAGTCCTACATATCTGTGTAAAAAAAACATTAACTACTAGTAAACTTGATTATTCTTGCGGAGCGTGAATTAACATAAAACAAATCATACCTGTGCTATTCCCGAAAATAAATGGCTGTAATTCGAATAAAAAACTTTATTTTCCTTTTACTGTTTCGTTTGCTTATATTGGCTACCGAATCCAAATTGTACTAATTAAACACCATATCATACCTATTTAACCACTTACCCATTAAAATAGTTTGCATAGAGTAAGGAAAAAATAAACCGAGTTCTGAATATTTTGTGAATGTTAAATCGATTGCTTTTTTCCGAGTAAACAAGTTAACATAACTGCATAAAAGCAACGTTATCTTTTTTCAGAAGTTATCAAGCCCACGGCCGGTAGAATTGCTGGTACACAATTTTTTTTTACTCAGCATTTCAGTGTTACTTGAGAAGAACAACGGTTAGCGATTCAAAGAAAAAATCAAAATACATAATATCTATTTTAATTGAAAGTATAATAATATGTATATGTATGTGCGATATGATTCAGAAACCGAGCGCAACCTATGAGGCCATTCGAGTTAGTATAAAGCTCGATTGTCTTGGTTGATGTTATAAGGGCAGATGTGTAAACGGTGCAGTGCAGGTGCACATACAATCAGCCAATTGATACTAGTATAGTATGTGCCAAATCGATTGAGAAAAACGGACAATGACCTTTCGGTCGTTTAACCAGGGGTTACAAACCTTCAATATATAGGCACATTTTATATGTAGTACTTTCTTTATTTATAATGATTTTTTTATAATGATTGATATAATATATATTTATTAACTATTATTAAAAAGTTATGTGAAAGATCGCTGTAGAAGAAAAATCATCTATTGTTATAAAGTACTTTATTCATTTAACAACAAAAAACATTAATTTATAACACATATAAAGATTCGAGTGATAACGACACCGAATAAGTACGTACTTATGCAAAAGATAAAACTTTATTTTTAATATTATATAAGAACTTTATTTTTATTCGGTGCAATCATCACTCGTATCTTCACTTGATGAACTATCTGTAACATTAATTATAAAGCGATCTGCAGTTTGGTCAATTCTATCATCCATGCCACGCATTTTTTGTTCAACCTTAAGGACATGCTGAACACAGTTTTTCCATTTATCTGGCGTGATTTGAGTTAAACCATCTTTAAGTAAATTTTTAACATCTTTTAACTTGAAAGTTGTATTTTTTCGTGCAACGTACCCTTTCACATCTGCCCACACAAGTTCAATGGGGTTAAGCTCACAGTGATAAGGAGGTAACCTTACCACTGTGATGCTTTTTTCTTTTGCCATCTCGTCGGTGACGTAACTTCGATAGTTATCTTTAACTGCCTTTATTTTTTCCATTAAGTGGGTCTTTGTGTCCGAGGGCACGTATGCGATCTGTTTAGATTCTAGCCATTCCTGCATATTTTGTTTCCGCCAAGACATTGTTGGGGTTTTTTCTAAACGTCTGGAGTGGTAACTAGCGTTATCCATAACTATGACATCGCCGCTTTGCAGTTTTTCTATTACTTTTCTAAACCAGTCCTCGAAATGGAGAGCGTCCATACTCTCATGGTAGTCACCAGTAGATGATGATTCAAATACCCAATCACATCCCTCCAAAAAGCCATTTTCATTGCCAACGTGTACAACTATTAATCGCTTTCCTTTACCCGAAGGGGCTTTCGCGCCAGTAGAGTAGCCTTCTAACCGTGATTGACGAGAAGATTCAATTGTGGTGTCTTCCCATACCTTTCCCATAGTATGACCTGCGTTAATCCATGTTTCGTCAAGGTAAAAAATGTTACGTCCCTCGTTTCTTAATATTTGTATTTCTCTCAAATATCTGGTACGCCACAGAACTATCTCTGGGCGATCTATTAGACCACTTTTTCTGTTTCTCTTTATATATTTGAATTTTAAATGGCGCAACACACGTCGCAGGGAAGTTTTGCTCAAGTTTGGCAACTGGTCATCTTGATTTATACTGAGCAAAATTTTGTCTAAAGTCGGTAATTCTCCTGCAAGAAAGAACTGATGCACTTTCGCTCTTATAGCCGATTTATCAAAATCGTCCAACTTGTCAATTACAGACTTTTTTCTTTTATTAATTATTCCCTTTTCTGGTATTTTATGGGAATCTCTATACACGCTTAATACGCGATATATAGTGCTCTTGCTGACTCCTGAGATCTCCGAAACCTTTTCTACCATATTAACGTTTGAAGGATACACGTCTTCGGGCCAGGTGTTTTTGACATATTTGTATACATTAATGATAATCTCTTGTTCCCCGACCGACAAAGTGGTAGGTTTTCTCTTTTTTACTGGTGACGTTAAAGGTGCTCCAGAAGATGGGCCTGTAAATAAATGACAAAAATATACTACCATAGTACTACATCACATAAATACATATTGTTTTAGAAAATAAATACCACATGGTCACATAAAAAGAGCGCTTTAAGAAATAGAAAGGCTACGTCGTCGCATTTGTACCTATTTGTACGTACCTGCTACGTTTATTATGGGTCGGCGACGTCTCTTTCCACTTGATGTTGAAGGACCGGGTCCTTCACCAAATTCTCCTGAACTCATGTCGATTTAGTAACGACCGTCACAGTAAAACTAATATAACAGATTCAAAAAACAAAAACTTAACGATATAACAAATTTAACAGTAAAAACTCAACTAAAACAATGCAATGAATGCTATGAATTACCCGAGACGTACACACGCAAGCGCTATCCGAACACGAATGAAAACAAAATGGCGGACCGGCCCAAAAAAGGTGACGCATCTCTGGCTGCCATTGTCACGTTTCTTTTAGAACGAACTGACGTAACGCGCGTTTTGTTTATTTTAAAGGGATGAATTTGCAAAAGCTCAATATGGTGATTATATTGCTTCAAATATTTTTTTAATATGAAACTGTTATTAAATGAATTGCTGCGTTACTTACCATAAATTGAAATATAAAATATAACACATTTTTCGCGATGTACCGTAAGATTTTACTATGTTTATAGGAACCACAGACAATATTATTTAAGAAACAAAAAAACAAAACATATGTGCTGACCTAGAAGTGGGAATAATATCAATATTTAAATATTGTTATCACATCTAAATTGAGATTTTGTAAGTTACTAGGCATGAGACCGATATATCAAAACGTAACTAATAACGTTATGTTATCAAATATCATATCATATCGATAAACCTAAGAACATAACCGTTATCACATATCCAACCAAAACCCAAAATCAACTAACCAACGTACGAAACGTAAAACGCAAACTGTAACGATATGCCAAAAACTGAAAACGGCCCAAAACCAAAACTAACCGATGTCCTTTGATATTCGTTGTTTCTCGTTCTAGCGACAGTGTCATAAATACGTATGAAAGAGATGAAGCGAATATGGATTTCATTGCGATGTTTTGGTTGTTATCATAAAACGGTGCACGCAGTGAAATATAATTATAAGATTCTTAACAATAAGGTCGAATTTTAAATGGTTAAAATTGCCAAATTTTTTAAGTTTGTGTAGTTGTGAGAGTTGTCAGATTTAAATGATCTTTAGAACATTAGGCACTAGATTTAGATTTGTTTCATCACATTATATTTGGTTTAGGCAACTTTTGTTTATGTGAAAGTTAAAATTTGATTTTTTTTTCAAACGTAACAATTACGCACTTGATATTGGTGGTGTGTGCCGTTCACTATGAAACTATCTGTAAAATTATTAATTTTTGACGTTGCGTTTGTGCATTTATTTGTAATATTTGTTTGCATTTTGTACATTTGTTTTAAAACTTTCCTGTCAGTCCTAAGCCTAGTTAAGTATATGAAGGTAAATCGCCAACTTAAATAATCATTATAAAAAATAATGATTATTAATATAATAATAATAAATAAACTATGTACCTATAATAATTTTATATATATATATATATATATATATAAATTATGTTTACTACTTATGAATACAGTTTAATTATAGACTTCGAATTAAAACTCTGATCCTACGTCTCACTTTAGAAAAATATGGGTACCTATAAACATTATAGACATAAATGAGAATAGAAAGAATGTAATTTTAGACATTTATAATACATTATCACTGAATAACAATCATAAATTATATATTAATATACATGTCTAAATATTACATCTAAGATAATATTAGAACCTCTGACTTCTAACCTAAAATAATCGAGTAATTCGTAAAATAAATGTTGCACTCGTTCTACAGTTTTCAGGCATAGATGAGCCACTCTGAAAAATAATTAGGTGACGAAACGAGGAAAGTTTCTACTGTGCTTTTATAGATGGCTACGCCATTACGGATTATAAATTACTGAAAATTACACTAGAGGGTGCTATCACCTAGGTTCAGTTTTATTTCGTACATATTTCAATAAAATTAAAAGGAAATCAATTTGATTTAATTTAATTTAAATATTACATAATTTGTTTAAATTTTAAATAAATACTTATGTTTGTTTGAGAAAACCATGGTGTGAATTGCTTCCTTAATTTACAAAGAATTATTTTATATATATATATATATATATATATATATATATATATATATATATATATATATATATATATATATACCGGCGTATTTCAGAACTTTGCTAGCATGATTCAGGCTTCGGTATAAATACCCACAGTGGCGCTAACTTTTAATAGATTATGTAAAAATATCGGGTAAAAATAGTACTTTTACTGTGAGATGGCACTAGTATCAACGTAAAGCAAGCTACTGAGGACTTTCATACCCCTGATTTTAGGTTATGTTTCGGTTGTAAACGATTACTATTAATATCGATATTTGAAGACGGTTTTCAATAACGATATGAAAACTAAATATCCGTTATGTAACCGTTGCAGCCAAAATCTGAAAACGCCCATGCTTATAAGTTACGCCTTTTGACACTCGGCTCATATCTGAGGTCATTGTCCGTTTTTCTCAATCGATATGGCACATACTATAGTAGTTAATTTATTATGAAGAGGACAGCGCGTACGCAGTCCTCACTAACAAAAATTACGCGTCCGAGTTACCCACATTAGGGGTAATCGCAGAGGTCAGCCACACCGCAGTGCAATGGAGCGGCCTCGCTCTGGGGGAACCGCCTTCCTGATCACGGTATCCCCTACGCCAGGTAAGTATGATTTCGCTAACAATGTCTGGCTCCATACTAACCGAGGAAAAACAAACGTAATCGCGATGCACGAACGGAACAGCGACATCTATCACAATTTGGGAGCACTAACATTCATGTCTGTAACAACAGCGACCTCTAGCGTTACACCTCATGCAATTGTAATTTCTCTCTTGGCATGCTGTCCCTTCAAAGGTTCAAAGTAAGCGCGAATTTCTTTTAACTAAGGCATTTGAATGGCAATTTCACTTTTAAATCATTACAGGTATGAGTGTTTATTATGTTAATGGCGCAACTATGTCTAGTTAGTTCCGAGTGCTGATATGATAAGTTGCAGTAGCCACTGGTTACCATCAGGTGGATATACATAGACAGATGCCAGGTGTGTCAGGATCGTGTCAAATCATAGTCTCTGCCTACCCCTCTGGGTGACAGGCGTGTGTTATGTATGTATGTTATGTATGTAAAAAAGAGAATCTGTATTATTGTGTATAATACAAACAATACTAAGCTAATAGCGTTTCATGCATTATGAATTTACACATTTCTATTGTAGTTTGATGTTGAATAACCACTTCAGTAATGTCTTAAAGCCACACAAGTTTCTATAATTCCTCTCAGTTAATCAGCTGTTGCTTAAATAATATTTTCTGGGTTGTTAAGAAGCTTACTCCTATAATATAGGTCCCATAAGTTTATATAATCTATAAGCTTATGGGCGGAACCTCAATATATATAGTTGGCCAGGCAGACGTTGTTCTGCCCTTTCCGAGGACCTTTCCAATGAAAAAAATCCTTAAATTCGCAATAAAAAAAATATTGAAGGTCACTTATCGGGATAAAAAGTATCCTATCTCTCAAGTTGGACCAAACTGCACACAGTGTACACAATTTCATTGAAATCAGTTCAATAGCTTAGGAGTTCATCGCGGACAAACAATGTGACACGTAATTTATATATCTTTATATATAAAAAGTACGTGTCACGTTGTTTGTCCGCGATGGACTCCTAAACTACTGAACAGATTTCAATGAAATTTTGCACACTGTGTGCAGTTTGGTCCAACTTAATAGATAGGATAGCTTACATCTCAATTTATAGTCGCAATACAATATTATTTTATTGAAAATTATTTGCCTATAATTTGACAGTCACAATTTTCTGTTAGCTCCAAACGATTCTGTCAGATGACGATATCTGTTGATTAGATTGAGTAAATATTCAATAGATGGCGCTATGTTAAAAATACAAACGTTTATAAACTACAATTTAGTAGTATAACCACCACGTGTTGCTGTAAGTATTCAACAGATGGAACCGATTTCAATGAGATTTTGCAGACTGTGTGCAGTTTGGTCCAACTTGAGAGATAGGATAATTTTTATCCCGATAAGTGACCCTCAATTTTTTTATTGCTAATTTCAGGAGTTTTTTTGGTAAAGTAAATGGTTGTTCGGAAAGGGCAAAACAACGTCTGCCTGGTCAGCTAGTATATATATATATATATATATATATATATATATATATATATATATATATATATATATATATATATATATATATATATATTATTGAACTCTCAATTAAAATACATATGTCTATTATCAACAAGTTTTTAAATCTACTAACGGCATTGTCTGGGTCATCGTGGGGAATTCATCCCTAACATATTCGTCAGCTGCATATTTCGTTAATAAGAAGTACTTAGAATAGATTACGGTAGTTTTTTTATTTGATAATTGCGCTAATGTTCACTTATCAAAATTAGATAAAATGCATAATAACGCGTTAAGGGTTATTGGTGGTTTTATCAAAAGTTCTCCAATACATGTAATGGAAAGCGAACTTAGCGGACCTCCACTGTATATTAGAAGGTTATAATTTAGCTTATAAATATGTTTTAAAAATCAGCTCTTTTTCGAATAATGTTACAATTGATTTGTTGAAGCAATTTAGCACTCTCTGTGAAACAGGATATTGGCAACACAAGAAAATCCCCCTATTAGTTAAATCTTACAGTAAGACTAAAATTATGAAGATACATTGATCTCCTTTTCTCGAATCATTTTCGCTTAACATTTGGTTGTTCCGCATTGATATTGTGTACGCGATATCTGTGCAAGAGTGCAATGGATTCAATCACTTGGATCACTTCGTCTATTGGGTCATAAGGAGGCAGATAGATAAGCTCATTCTGCTTGTATAAATTGGTGTTGAGTATAATATTAACATTTGTTACTCAGAAGTACTGTCACAATTCAAAAATTCATGTTATTACGAACCGAAAGAATTTTTCAATGAACGCTCTAAAACCAAAGGTATTTGGTTCAAAACGATACAGAGTGAACCGCCCCGAATACATTGGTTTCTAGTTACGAAATGAAATAGAAATATTATTACAATAATATTTAGAATAAGAACAGGTCACATTCCATCAAAAAAATATTCTTATCTGATGAAAAGAACTGATTTATTAGAGAATTTCTGGAATCTAACCAATAGACTTCAGAATCTGGCGCTACGGGGATCGCTTATTCCATAGCGTTCCGAATATTCCACAACATGAAGAAAAACAGATTCACGAGCAGCTTTTAAGGGACTTATGAAGTATCACTATTAAAATCTTTATAATAAAAATTGTAATGAATTTAATACGCTAAAAGTATGTTTGAAAATACAACTAATATTTACTTGTACTTTTAAAATACTTTATGAGCAATTTACTTGAAATTTCTTTCGTCAGTCCTACATATCTGTGTAAAAAAAACATTAACTACTAGTAAACTTGATTATTCTTGCGGAGCGTGAATTAACATAAAACAAATCATACCTGTGCTATTCCCGAAAATAAATGGCTGTAATTCGAATAAAAAACTTTATTTTCCTTTTACTGTTTCGTTTGCTTATATTGGCTACCGAATCCAAATTGTACTAATTAAACACCATATCATACCTATTTAACCACTTACCCATTAAAATAGTTTGCATAGAGTAAGGAAAAAATAAACCGAGTTCTGAATATTTTGTGAATGTTAAATCGATTGCTTTTTTTCGAGTAAACAAGTTAACATAACTGCATAAAAGCAACGTTATCTTTTTTTCAGAAGTTATCAAGCCCACGGCCGGTAGAATTGCTGGTACACAATTTTTTTTTACTCAGCATTTCAGTGTTACTTGAGAAGAACAACGGTTAGCGATTCAAAGAAAAAATCAAAATACATAATATCTATTTTAATTGAAAGTATAATAATATGTATATGTATGTGCGATATGATTCAGAAACCGAGCGCAACCTATGAGGCCATTCGAGTTAGTATAAAGCTCGATTGTCTTGGTTGATGTTATAAGGGCAGATGTGTAAACGGTGCAGTGCAGGTGCACATACAATCAGCCAATTGATACTAGTAGTAGTTAAGGGGCTACTCCATGCGAACGACCTTGAGCATTTGGCCGGCGCGGCGCGCGGCTCGCTACAATATATTGCGAAGAAATATGTAAGACGCCACCTATTGTTCGAACGTAGTATTATTTTTTCAACATCAATAAACTATTTTATGGAAATACACACAGCATACAACGATAAATGTATTTTAATTTTTTTATTCGGTATATTAGTTGCATTATATTAGAATTATGTATTGCATACCTTAAGCGAAAGCGCAAGGTAATGTTCTACTATCACCTAAAAATTAAAATTCCAACATTTTATCGAATAAAATCGTATCTAGCAATCATATTATACATATAAATGATATAAAAAGCACATTGTTAGAAAGATAAATGATTGTTGAACTTATTAATAATTTTTTTAAATCGATTAATTGCTATTTTTAAATAAAAAAAGGGTTTTAGTGGCTTATGGTGTGGATTTATCATGTCCCTGTGGCTTGTAAACACTATAACTTTTGAAAATATCAATTGTTTAACTCAATCTATTTTTTAATCTCTTCATCTATCATGTGGGAAGCCACTGAATGTAAATGGCAGTGTAATTTTGTTTTGTTTAGCTATAATTAATGTTTTTCGGCTCCAAAATGGCGAAATGTTCGTTGATTTCGTTGCCTCGTATATAAATTGTTTCTGTAAATGGGGATCTACAGCCACAGAGTAGTGTAGTTCACAGAGTACCTTTGTAACTTTGTATTAAGTTTAGTTCGGCTTCAGTCGCTGTCGTGAGTGGACATTGTTTGAGTTTGAGTGGACAGGATCGTGTCAAATCATTGTCTCTGCCTACCCCTCTGGGTGACAGGCGTGTGTTATGTATGTATGTTATGTATGTAAAAAAGAGAATCTGTATTATTGTGTATAATACAAACAATACTAAGCTAATAGCGTTTCATGCATTATGAACTTACACATTTCTATTGTAGTTTGATGTTGAATAACCACTTCAGTAATGTCTTAAAGCCACACAAGTTTCTATAATTCCTCTCAGTTAATCAGCTGCTGCTTAAATAATATTTTCTGGGTTGTTAAGAAGCTTACTCCTATAATATAGGTCCCATAAGTTTATATAATCTATAAGCTTATGGGCGGAACCTCAATATATATAGTTGGCCAGGCAGACGTTGTTCTGCCCTTTCCGAGGACCTTTCCAATGAAAAAAATCCTTAAATTCGCAATAAAAAAAATATTGAAGGTCACTTATCGGGATAAAAAGTATCCTATCTCTCAAGTTGGACCAAACTGCACACAGTGTACACAATTTCAATGAAATCAGTTCAATAGCTTAGGAGTTCATCGCGGACAAACAATGTGACACGTAATTTATATATATATATATATATATATATATATATATATATATATATATATATATATATATATATTATTGGACTCTCAATTAAAATACATATGTCTATTATCAACTAGTTTTTAAATCTACTAACGGCATTGTCTGGGTCATCGTGGGGAATTCATCCCTAACATATTCGTCAGCTGCATATTTCGTTAATAAGAAGTACTTAGAATAGATTACGGTAGTTTTTTTATTTGATAATTGCGCTAATGTTCACTTATCAAAATTAGATAAAATGCATAATAACGCGTTAAGGGTTATTGGTGGTTTTATCAAAAGTTCTCCAATACATGTAATGGAAAGCGAACTTAGCGGACCTCCACTGTATATTAGAAGGTTATAATTTAGCTTATAAATATGTTTTAAAAATCAGCTCTTTTTCGAATAATGTTACAATTGATTTGTTGAAGCAATTTAGCACTCTCTGTGAAACAGGATATTGGCAACACAAGAAATTCCCCCTATTAGTTAAATCTTACAGTAAGACTAAAATTATGAAGATACATTGATCTCCTTTTCTCGAATCATTTTCGCTTAACATTTGGTTGTTCCGCATTGATATTGTGTACGCGATATCTGTGCAAGAGTGCAATGGATTCAATCACTTGGTCTATTGGGTCATGAGGAGACAGATAGATTAGCGCATTATGCTTGTATAAATGGTGTAGAGTATAATATTAACCCTTGTTACTCAGAACTACTGTCACAATTCAAAAATTCATGTTATATCGAACGGAAAGAATTTTTCAATGAACGCTCTAAAACGAAAGGTATTTGGTTCAAAACGATACAGAGTGAACCGCCCCGAATACATTGGTTTCTAGATACGAAATTAAATAGAAATATTATTACAATAATATTTAGAATAAGAACAGGTCACATTCCATCAAAAAAATATTCTTATCTGATGAAAAGAACTGATTTATTAGAGAATTTCTGGAATCTAACCAATAGACTTCAGAATCTGGCGCTACGGGGATCGCTTATTCCATAGCGTTCCGAATATTCCACAACATGAAGAAAAACAGATTCACGAGCAGCTTTTAAGGGACTTATGAAGTATCACTATTAAAATCTTTATAATAAAAATTGTAATGAATTTAATACGCTAAAAGTATGTTTTAAAATACAACTAATATTTACTTGTACTTTTAAAATACTTTATGAGCAATTTACTTGAAATTTCTTTCGTCAGTCCTACATATCTGTGTAAAAAAAACATTAACTACTAGTAAACTTGATTATTCTTGCGGAGCGTGAATTAACATAAAACAAATCATACCTGTGCTATTCCCGAAAATAAATGGCTGTAATTCGAATAAAAAACTTTATTTTCCTTTTACTGTTTCGTTTGCTTATATTGGCTACCGAATCCAAATTGTACTAATTAAACACCATATCATACCTATTTAACCACTTACCCATTAAAATAGTTTGCATAGAGTAAGGAAAAAATAAACCGAGTTCTGAATATTTTGTGAATGTTAAATCGATTGCTTTTTTCCGAGTAAACAAGTTAACATAACTGCATAAAAGCAACGTTATCTTTTTTCAGAAGTTATCAAGCCCACGGCCGGTAGAATTGCTGGTACATAATTTTTTTTTACTCAGCATTTCAGTGTTACTTGAGAAGAACAACGGTTAGCGATTCAAAGAAAAAATCAAAATACATAATATCTATTTTAATTGAAAGTATAATAATATGTATATGTATGTGCGATATGATTCAGAAACCGAGCGCAACCTATGAGGCCATTCGAGTTAGTATAAAGCTCGATTGTCTTGGTTGATGTTATAAGGGCAGATGTGTAAAAGGTGCAGTGCAGGTGCACATACAATCAGCCAATTGATACTAGTAGTAGTTAATTTATTATGAAGAGGACAGCGCGTACGCAGTCCTCACTAACAAAAATTACGCGTCCGAGTTACCCACATTAGGGGTAATCGCAGAGGTCAGCCGCAACGCAGTGCAATGGAGCGGCCTCGCTCTGGAGGAACCGCCTTCCTGATCACGGTATCCCCTACGCCAGGTAAGTATGATTTCGCTAACAATGTCTGGCTCCATACTAACCGAGGAAAAACAAACGTAATCGCGATGCACGAACGGAACAGCGACATCTATCACAATTTGGGAGCACTAACATTCATGTCTGTAACAACAGCGACCTCTAGCGTTACACCTCATGCAATTGTAATTTCTCTCTTGGCATGCTGTCCCTTCAAAGGTTCAAAGTAAGCGCGAATTTCTTTTAACTAAGGCATTTGAATGGCAATTTCACTTTTAAATCATTACAGGTATGAGTGTTTATTATGTTGATGGCGCAACTATGTCTAGTTAGTTCCGAGTGCTGATATGATAAGTTGCAGTAGCCACTGGTTACCATCAGGTGGATATACATAGATAGATGCCAGGTGTGTCAGGATCGTGTCAAATCATTGTCTCTGCCTACCCCTCTGGGTGACAGGCGTGTGTTATGTATGTATGTTATGTATGTAAAAAAGAGAATCTGTATTATTGTGTATAATACAAACAATACTAAGCTAATAGCGTTTCATGCATTATGAAGTTACACATTTCTATTGTAGTTTGATGTTGAATAACCACTTCAGTAATGTCTTAAAGCCACACAAGTTTCTATAATTCCTCTTAGTTAATCAGCTGCTGCTTAAATAATATTAATATTTTCTGGGTTGTTAAGAAGCTTACTCCTATAATATATAATATAGGTTCCATAAGTTTATATAATATATAAACTTATGGGCGGAACCTCAATGAATATATATATATATATATATATATATATATATATATATACATTATTGGACTCTCAATTAAAATACATATGTCTACAAATTTAAATTATAAATATAATTTAATAAATTGAAATTGGTGAAAATAATCAGCAAAGAAAAATAAAAGCACAGAATTAAGGAATACTCGCCGCTAGCCAATAATAATTAGCAATCTTCTGCGCAACGCTTTTGCTCTGGTACTTTCAAACTCATCGCCAACTAAAGAGGTACTGCGAACTTTTGTTGTTTTTTTTGTCCCGTAAAAGTAAAAATCTCCCACAACTTATTATTTCCTGATATTATATTGAACAAATTTGACAAATCTTCGTCTGAATCAAATGTCTCAGAACAACTAGAGCATACGCCATCTAATTTTGTCACTTAAAGAAATAAACGGGGCAGACAAAATGATTATGAATATGATTTTAACAACACTATTCGGGAGGAAATAAAATCAATGATTTCTACTTTAACAGCTGTACAGCAGGATGAAATCAGAAAAATTCACCCTACCCTTATGGACATAAGAGTTGCAAATAGCAACATACAAAACTCTATAGACTTTCTTGCATCACAGAATGGGGAACTAAAAAAGAAAATTGAGCAGTTGGAACTTCAAACAAAGAAGGACAAGGACTATATAACAATACTAGAAGATAAGATCGAGGATCTACAGCGAGGAAACCGTAAGGTCAACATTGAAATAAAAAACGTTCCGAAAGTGCCCAATGTGTCTAAGGAAGACTTATTAAAGTTGTTCTTAACTTTATCCAATAAAATCGGCTGTAACATTGAAAAAAGAGAGACATTTACAGAGTAAATAGGAAAAATGACCAATATAAAAGTCAAGTTATAACGGAGATGTCATCGACTATGCAAAAAACAGAGTTTCTAAAACTAGTCAAAAACTATAATATAAGACACAAAGTAAAAATGAGCGTAAAACACTTAGGCTTTACAAAAAATGAATATGAACCCATTTACGTATCAAAACAACTGATAGCAAGAGGAGCACGCCTATATTTTTTAGGCCGCGATCTTGCCTAGTCTAAGAACTATGTACAAGTTGTGTTGGACGGCTTACGGTAAAATATATATATAAGAAAAAATGAAAACTCGCCCATAGTTATTAAAAATGAATCTCAAGCTAATAATCTTATGTAAAAGGAATGACTATATTATGTAAATAACTTAGTAAATTCGCATCATTTTTGTCTTTTTTTTTTTTTGTTTTTTTTGTTTTTGGTAATAAGGTAGATTTTATTTGTCACTACTCTTTTTTATAAAATATCTAAGTATAAAGCATGTATTAACATAGTAATTACTGTCGTCATAAATAACATCACTCACATACAAAAACGCAAAATAATTTTAAATATACACACGATATATAAGACTAGCCAAATAATAAACATCCTCCACTGGAAAATACTAAGGCATTACAACAATTTCTTGATCGGTTTCTTGATCTCACTAGTTATACATATTTAAAAAAAAAACAAATTATGTTAAAATACATTGTAACTTAACAGTCCATAATGAATAACAAACTTCAAACTTTGAAAGAGAGCGAAACTGCTACCTCTATGTATTGCAATATAGATGATTTATCTGAACACTTAAAATCCAATAATGTAAAATTCATTATCGTATCTCAAAATATAAGAAGTGTATACCGCAACCTTGATGACTTAGCCTTAAACTTACTTCAATTTAAATTTAAAGTTGACGTAATAATTGTTACCGAGTGCCGAATCGACGAGATAAACCTATTCCAAATCTTGATAATTACAAAATGTACTCGACGACAAATCACGTAAATGAAAACGACGGTGTAGTCGCATTTATCAAAAATGGCGTTCAAGCTCAAGTGAACGAAATAATATTATCAGATGCTTCCTGTATTCAAATTCACTTCGGCTCACTTTGCGATTTTAGGCGTTTACCGATCACCGGCTAATAATAATGCTGAAGCTTTTATTAATTCTCTGAACAACCATCTAGATCAGCTTCAATCTCGACGAAATATTTTACTGACAGGCGATATAAACATACTTCCAAAAACATCTGAACAAACATATGAGCGAAATAATAGATTTAATTAGCTTAATGCTTTATCCCTTCACGGACTACTTCCTGGACACTACTTACCAACAAGGGAAAGTAGCTGCATTGATCACTTTATTATAAAACTTGAAAAAGCGAAGTATTCTGCCTTTACTGCTGTTATTAACACCACAATAACTGATCACTTCATGATATTTCTATCGATTTCTTCTACTAGAAATTATAATGAGAACAGGCTTAGCAAAACTGTCATAAACTTTGACAAGGCTTGCCATAGTTTAGTTGCACAAAATCTCTCAGAACTAGACAATCAAAGCGACCCCAATACCTTCGCGAACATACTTATTGAAAAGATTCAAAGAGCCCTAAAAGAAAACACCAAAATCACCCCTCTTACTAGTAATAAACGCATACTCAAACCGTGGGTAACTGAGGGAATTTTACGCTGCATCCGAGTAAGAAATAGAATGCAGAAAAAGCTACGTTGCAATCCATGTGATGAAATTTTAAAAATTACATATAAAAGGTACAGAAATTTCTGTAACAACCTGACAAAAAAATTTAAATGTGACTAATACAAAATACAATTACTCCTTTCTACAACTAACACAAAATTATTATGGAACACAATTAACGACATAACGCGATTTAAAGCCCTTAGAATTCCTAGCTCTAACCTTCTTAACCTAACACATAATCCTCTGCAATCAGTCAACCAGGTCAATAGCTTCTTTTCGGAAATAGGTAAATCTCTTGCCGAAGCTATTATCAATGGTGGAAACAACCAAACCTTAACTAACTCAGTTATTCCTGACTTTCATGTCACTTCATTTGTCTTATTAAATACAGATCCAGCAGAAGTAGAGAGCACACTTATGACCTTAAATTCAAATAGCACAACAGGATGGGATAACATACCGACTAATTTTCTTAAGAAGTCTAAAAATATTGTCGCTACTGCAATTAGTAATTTAATAAACTTAAGCTTCGAAAAGGGTATATTTCTGGAGGTCTTAAAAAATCTATGATTACACCCGTATATAAGAGTGGAAACGTCAATTTCAAAAATTGTGGAGAAAATATTAAATAAAAGACTAGTAAGCTATCTTAATAAATTCAACTTAATTTCAAAGTCACAGTATGGTTTTCGTCACGGCTTATCCACTGAAGCTGCTGTTGGGGATCTTACTAAAGTCATTGTAAAGGAAATCGATAAAAATAAAAAATGTATAACAGTATTTTTGGATATAAAGAAAGTTTTTGATACAGTTTCCGTACCCATAATGCTAAAAAGACTAGAAAGCATTGGTTTAATTTATTGGTTTGGCTCTCACTCTCTCTCTCTCTTTGGTAGCTACCTTAGGAACAGAAAACAGTCGGTAAAATTTGGAACAACTGTAAGTAAAACTGTAACTGTCAACTATGGAGTCCTACAAGGAAGTGTGATGGGTCCAACTCTGTTTTTGATATACATTAATGAACTGTGTAATATGAAACTTTATAATGGGCAGTATTTTTTTTTATGCAGATGACACAGCTATTGTATTTACGGGAAATACATGGGACTCTGAAAAGAAAACAGCAGAATTAAGTCTTGGTAGAATGGTGAATTGGCTCAATCAGAATCTACTCAATTTGAATATATCCAAAACTAAATATATTTGCTTTATCATGTACAACAGCACTCAACCTACACCTGATTTTCAAATTAAAATTCTCGAATGCTCTGTCGTCCAAAGCCCTAGTTGTAACTGAACTAGAATTAATGGCAACTCGGCTCAGGAAACTTATTTGGATATTTAAGTCACTACGACATGTCTCCACGAAGTCCTTACTTAATAAAATATACATAGCTCTTGTTCAGTCAACGGTAGGTTACTGTATTCCCATATGGGGTGGTGCAGCAAAAACCAGGTTCCTTGAGGTTGAAAGAGCTCAACGGTGCTTAATTGAAGTTATGTTCTTAAAGCCCTATAGATTCTCTACAACTGAACTCTATGAATTGAGTAATTTACTTTCGGTAAGAAAACTTTACATTTTAGCAACCGTTTTAAAACTTCATAGTTCCCTAAAATACCAACCGTCATCAACGACTAGACGTAGAAAATATACAGTACCCTACGAAGATTCATTTAAGACTAAATTTGCATCAAGACAGTATACAAGGCTTTCAATTTACTCATATAATAAAATTAACCAAAAAATCAATATTTACCCTATGAATTACCATGACTGTAAAAAAATCGTAGCAGACTGGTTAAGAAAACTTACCTATTAAGAAACTGAATCCCTTCTAGAAAACAGTGCCTTATAAATTTTCACAATTACAGACTTCTCACACTCATCCACACACAAACAAACACACACACGCACGCACGCACGTACGCACGCACGCACGCACGCACACACACTCACTCACTCACTCACTCGCTCACTTACAAATATTATTAATTATACCTTACTGCAAGTTTTAAATTGTGTAGATTTTTTTTCAATTTAATTCTAATTTAATGTAGTAATATAATTGTACTACGGAAGAGCGGGTCCCTCTACTACAGGTATCTATTTATTTAAAAGAGAGTACCTAACAATATTGTAACAACTTACTACTTATTTTAAAGCAATAAATTATTATTATTATTATCGTTGGGAGTACATCTCAAACATATTCGTCAGCTGTATATTTCGTTAATAAGAAGTACTTAGAATAGATTACGGTAGTTTTTTATTTGATAATTTCGCTAATGTTCACTTATTAAAATTACATAAAATGCAAAATAATGCGTTAAGGATTATTGGTGGTTTTATCAAAAGTTCTCCAATACATGTAATGGAAAGCGAACTTAGCGTACCTCCATTGTATATTAGAAGATTATATTTAGCTTATAAATATGGTTTAAAAACCAGCTCTTTTTCGAATAATGTTACAATTGATTTGTTGAAGCAATTTAGCACTCTCTGTGAAACAGGATAGAATAGAATAGAATAGAATAATTTTTTATTCAATATTGATTATTACATAATACTTATTGAAAGTCATTTTTTATTTACCACTGGTTCGGAAAATACCCCAGTCCTGGGAAGAACCAGCAAGAAACCCAGCGGGACTTTTTTTTTAAACATAATTTCACTTAACAATAATTTTGTTTATACAATTTTTAAATGATATTTTTATAGAACCAGCATGGTGGCGATCACCCTATTCCCAGGGGTTATTTTCATTCATGTATTCCTTGATATTATAATAACCCTTCTTGTACAGTTATTCTTTAATAAAACTTTTAAATTTGTTTATTGACAAACTTTGAATATGTTCTGGGATTTTGTTGTAAAAGCGTATATACATTTCCCCATAAATGAATTACTGATTCTGTGGAGTCTAGTTCGTTACATTTGCATGCGTTCTCTCAGGATATTGGCAACCCAAGAAAATCCCCATATTAGTTAAATCTTACAGTAAGACTAAAATTATGAAGATGATCGATGATTTAACATCGATGTTGCAACATATCAAACATCGAAACATCGATGTCAATAAACCCATAATCAATTATTGGGTACTTGCGAATCCGCGAAATCAATATCACCTAAATCTTGCATCTCCTCTAAAATATTTAAAATTTTGAATGATTCAGAATGCTTGAATGCATCGACAACCTAAAAATATATCATTATATGGAGTTTCAAATTTAACTGTCAAGTGTCAACTGTAATGTCGCAATTGTCACTGATTTCGTTTGTTATTGGTGTCGTTGTTGGTTATCTGTTTCTTTATCGGTTGTTTTTAAAAAAATCCGATGGTTGATCTTAAAAACGATCGAATGCACGTTTAGAACAATGTTATCGCTTCTACCTATCTAAAATTAAAAAGAAAACTTGCGGCGAGATATTTGACCACAATCGCTACATCAGCGCCATATGAGCGGTTATCTACCGACTTCAAAAAGGAGAAGGTATCTAATTTCACTGTGTTCTTTTTTTAAATGTGTGTTACCTCATAACTTTTTCTGGGTGAACCGATTTCGATGGTTCTTTTTTTTTATTTGAAATTTGGTGCTTCACATGTTGACCCATATAAATTAGACCCATATAAGTCTGACCAATAGTTTTTGAGTTATCCTTAAGTCAGTAATTATTTGCAATAGCTGGCTCAACTCCTTAGCAACAAAGAAACAAATTGAAAGGTACTTCTTTGTCAAAATTACTATTTCTTCAATCAATCCGCAAACATATTGGACAATATAACAAATGAATTAGATAATTGTAAACCTCTTCCATTTTTTTTAACTACTGTTTTATACTACATTGCTTTTTTTTATAGGATAAGGGTGACAAACGAGCCCACAGTCCACCTGATGGTAAGTGGTTGCTGCGGCCCATAGACATCTACATCTATCCTCTATTACAAATCAAAATGCAGATGCGTTGTCACCCGTGAGGACTAAGATGGAATGCCTCATTTCCAGTAAAAAGGGCCTCCGGCCACCTGCACTCACCAAGCGAAACGCAGAGGTAAACCTCTACTTCACGCTGGTATTCTGTGAGGTCGTGGTACCACCCCGGTTCGAGCCGGCCCATCCATGCAACAGCAAAAGCTGCCGCGTGGCTCTACCACTGTTAAAAATTATTAATCATATTCATATAAATTATTAACCATATTCTTGCAAATAAAGATTATTATTATGTATTATTAATTTCTTTTATTTCATTAATTATAAACCATAAACAAACAACATGACAATTTTTTTATTCATCTAATTCTAACCTATTAAATACATGTGCAATAAAACATCGATAATGGCCAACATCGATGTTTTCAGTAGGATAAACATCGAACATCGATAGCTCAGATGTTTCTACAACATCGACCACCCCTAAGCGGAACCTCAATGAATATATGATATATGATATATATATATATATATATATATATATATATATATATATATATATATGATATATATATATACACATATATTATTGGACTCTCAATTAAAATACATATGTCTATTATCAACTAGTTTTTAAATCTACTAACGGCATTGTCTGGGTCATTATAAATATAATTTAATAAATTTAAATTGGTGAAAATAATCAGCAAAGAAAAATAAAAGCACAGAATTAAGGAATACTCGACGCTAGCCAATAATAATTAGCAATGTTCTGCGCAACGCTTTTGCTCTGGTACTTTCAAGCTCATCGCCAACTAAAGAGGTACTGTGAACTCTTGTTTTTTTTGTCCCGTAAAAGTAAAAACTTAAAAGTAGAAACTTATTATTTCCTGATATTATGATGAATAGAATAGAATAGAATAATTTTTTATTCAATATTGATTATTACATAATTCTTATTGAAAGTCATTTTTTATTTACCACTGGTTCGGAAAATACCTCTGTCCTGGGAAGAACCAGCAAGAAACCCAGCGGGACTTTTTTTTTCAAACATATTTCACTTAACAATAATTTCATTTATACAATTTTTAAATGATTTTTAATAGAACCAGCATGGTGGCGATCACCTTATTCCCAGGGGTTATTTTCATTCATGTATTCCTTGATATTATAATAACCGTTTTTATACAGTTTTTCTTTAATAAAACTTTTAAACTTGTTTATTGATAAACTTTGAATATGTTCTGGGATTTTGTTGTAAAAGCGTATACATTGCCCCATAAATGAATTACTGATTCTGTGGAGTCTAGTAACTGGTATTACAAGCTTATGTTTGTTCCTAGTGTTTAAAGTATGCACATCCTTATTCTTATTACAGCTATTTATGTTTTTATGTACATACATTTTCATAAATATATTGCGATGCCAAAGTTAATATATTTATTTTTTTTAATTTTTGTCTGAGGGACTTTTTACAATTTAGATCGCCCGAACGGCTCTCTTTTGCAAACCAAATATAGCTTCAATATCAGTCGCATTACCCCATAGCAAAATTCTATAAGACATTACGCTATGAAAGTAACTAAAATACACTAATCTAGCTGTCTCAACATCTGTGAGACTTCTAATCTTTCTTACAGCATATGCTGCAGAACTAAGTCTGCTTGCTAATTTAGATATATGGGGGCCCCATTGAAGTTTCGCGTCAATAGTAATACTGAGAAAAAGTGGTACTTGGTAATTTATTCAGTCCATAGATTGATACATAGATTGACTTGGCAATCGCATGAAAATATAATATATCTCACAAGTAATACATATTATATTAAATTAGATTGTTTAGTGCGATTGCCAAGTCAATCTATGTATCAATCTATGGACTGAATAAATTAACCGACTTGGTATTACATGGATCTCACAACTTTTTACGGTAGAAGAACTGAGTTGCGAGACTTGGCTTTTTTTACAAGTTATGTTTTTGATGGCATCTAATTTCTTTTTGTAGATACTTATATCTAGGTAGCTATTTACACCTATTATTCCATTATACATATATATGTACACTGATTCATTCACTGCAAATGTAACTTTGTAATACTATATGTTTATATGAGATTACAAAGTTATTTATGCAGTTGGTGTATCTCGAAAACTGGACTGAAATTGTAAAATATTTTAATTTTTCCTTGATTTATATATCAAACAATAATAGTATTCCAAATTTGAAGCTTTTATGTCTGCTAGAAGTGCCTCAGAGTTTTGATGATCGGTCAGTCAGTGAGTGACAAAATTAAGAAATTTTGACTAGTTATAATTCTTAAACTACTAATTCAAATTTAATGAAATTTGAAATATACTGAGTCTATACAATACCTACTTGGTTAGTAAAAATTCAGGCTTCTAGTTTTATCCATAACGAAGTTATAGGGTTTCAGAAATGGCCTGAACTGCTTCGAGAAAAGGATGGTACGGCCGTGCTGCTTTTTTGCTCGACTTGGCGGGGGCACTACCGTGCCCCCAGAAAAGCATCAGAAGGATTATATGATATTTCATGGTAAAGGTCATATAACCTTCGTCTGATTTTATGAATTCCCACTGTCGCCCACTCATTAAATGCCTTGCGACTGTTTCTGGAGAATGTTTTAGAAGTAAATGTTTTTTTAAATTCATTGCTTATAAGGGTAAATAATTCTCCATATAAAAAGTCTGCATTGTTCTTATAAGAAAGCGATGGAAGGTTTTTTACCATATTACTTCTAAATCTCTCCAGGCATTTTGCATTAATAGGAACAAACACAATTTTCTTAATTTCCTGTTTTTGTGCATATAAGGTAATGAAACCAGTTGTCCACAGTGATCTGAACTAAGTTTTTGAATTATTGACTTGTTGATTGGTACAACGATGAACAAACTTGACAAATCTTCGTCTGAATCAAAATTCTCAGAACAACTAGAGCATACGCCACCTAACTTTGTCACTTAAAGAAATAAACGGGGCAGAGAAAATGATTATGAATATGATTTTAACACTTTTCGGGAGGGAATAAAATCAATGATTTCTACTTTGATGGCTGTACAGCAGGATGAAATCGAGAAAATTCACCCTACTCTTATGGACATAAGAGTTACAAATAGCAACATACAAAACTCTATAGACTTTCTTGCATCACAGAATGAGGAACTAAAATAAAATTGAACAAACAAAGAAGGACAAGGACTATATAACAATACTAGAAGATAAGATCGAGGATCTACTGCGAAAAAACCGTAAGGTCAACATTGAAATAAAAAACGTTCCGAAAGTGCCCAATGAGTTTAAGGAAGACCTATTAAAGTTGTTCTTAACTTTATCCAATAAAATCGGCTGTAACATTGAAAAAAGAGATATTAAAGACATTTACAGAGTAAATAGGAAAAGTGACCAGAATAAAAGTCAAAATAAAATCTAAATAAAAATCAAAAATTTTATGAAAATCAATTGCTTTCCGTTAGTCTCGTAAAAACTTAAATGGTTGGATCGATTTTGATGAAATTTTTTGGGTAGGCTTTTTGAAATCTATATCTAATATATAAAAATTAATTTTTGTTTATTCGTATTTTATGCGCAGCCATACCGTTCACGAGATTGCGGTAAAACTTTGTCAACATATTGCTTGGACTTCTGCGCAGTTTATATACATAGTTGGACCCGGTAGGTGGCGCTGTTGTAGTTTCCAGGATTACCTGTGCGAAGCCAGAGCAGATCGCTATAGTATGTGCCAAATCGATTGAGAAAAACGGACAATGACCTTTCGGTCGTTTAACCAGGGGTTACAAACCTTTAATATATAGGCACATTTTATATGTAGTACTTTCTTTATTTATAATGATTTTTTTATAATGATTGATATAATATATATTTATTAACTATTATTAAAAAGTTATGTGAAAGATCGCTGTAGAAGAAAAATCATCTATTGTTATAAAGTACTTTATTCATTTAACAACAAAAAACATTAATTTATAACACATATAAAGATTCGAGTGATAACGACACCGAATAAGTACGTACTTATGCAAAAGATAAAACTTTATTTTTAATATTATATAAGAACTTTATTTTTATTCGGTGCAATCATCACTCGTATCTTCACTTGATGAACTATCTGTAACATTAATTATAAAGCGATCTGCAGTTTGGTCAATTCTATCATCCATGCCACGCATTTTTTGTTCAACCTTAAGGACATGCTGAACACAGTTTTTCCATTTATCTGGCGTGATTTGAGTTAAACCATCTTTAAGTAAATTTTTAACATCTTTTAACTTGAAAGTTGTATTTTTTCGTGCAACGTACCCTTTCACATCTGCCCACACAAGTTCAATGGGGTTAAGCTCACAGTGATAAGGAGGTAACCTTACCACTGTGATGCTTTTTTCTTTTGCCATCTCGTCGGTGACGTAACTTCGATAGTTATCTTTAACTGCCTTTATTTTTTCCATTAAGTGGGTCTTTGTGTCCGAGGGCACGTATGCGATCTGTTTAGATTCTAGCCATTCCTGCATATTTTGTTTCCGCCAAGACATTGTTGGGGTTTTTTCTAAACGTCTGGAGTGGTAACTAGCGTTATCCATAACTATGACATCGCCGCTTTGCAGTTTTTCTATTACTTTTCTAAACCAGTCCTCGAAATGGAGAGCGTCCATACTCTCATGGTAGTCACCAGTAGATGATGATTCAAATACCCAATCACATCCCTCCAAAAAGCCATTTTCATTGCCAACGTGTACAACTATTAATCGCTTTCCTTTACCCGAAGGGGCTTTCGCGCCAGTAGAGTAGCCTTCTAACCGTGATTGACGAGAAGATTCAATTGTGGTGTCTTCCCATACCTTTCCCATAGTATGACCTGCGTTAATCCATGTTTCGTCAAGGTAAAAAATGTTACGTCCCTCGTTTCTTAATATTTGTATTTCTCTCAAATATCTGGTACGCCACAGAACTATCTCTGGGCGATCTATTAGACCACTTTTTCTGTTTCTCTTTATATATTTGAATTTTAAATGGCGCAACACACGTCGCAGGGAAGTTTTGCTCAAGTTTGGCAACTGGTCATCTTGATTTATACTGAGCAAAATTTTGTCTAAAGTCGGTAATTCTCCTGCAAGAAAGAACTGATGCACTTTCGCTCTTATAGCCGATTTATCAAAATCGTCCAACTTGTCAATTACAGACTTTTTTCTTTTATTAATTATTCCCTTTTCTGGTATTTTATGGGAATCTCTATACACGCTTAATACGCGATATATAGTGCTCTTGCTGACTCCTGAGATCTCCGAAACCTTTTCTACCATATTAACGTTTGAAGGATACACGTCTTCGGGCCAGGTGTTTTTGACATATTTGTATACATTAATGATAATCTCTTGTTCCCCGACCGACAAAGTGGTAGGTTTTCTCTTTTTTACTGGTGACGTTAAAGGTGCTCCAGAAGATGGGCCTGTAAATAAATGACAAAAATATACTACCATAGTACTACATCACATAAATACATATTGTTTTAGAAAATAAATACCACATGGTCACATAAAAAGAGCGCTTTAAGAAATAGAAAGGCTACGTCGTCGCATTTGTACCTATTTGTACGTACCTGCTACGTTTATTATGGGTCGGCGACGTCTCTTTCCACTTGATGTTGAAGGACCGGGTCCTTCACCAAATTCTCCTGAACTCATGTCGATTTAGTAACGACCGTCACAGTAAAACTAATATAACAGATTCAAAAAACAAAAACTTAACGATATAACAAATTTAACAGTAAAAACTCAACTAAAACAATGCAATGAATGCTATGAATTACCCGAGACGTACACACGCAAGCGCTATCCGAACACGAATGAAAACAAAATGGCGGACCGGCCCAAAAAAGGTGACGCATCTCTGGCTGCCATTGTCACGTTTCTTTTAGAACGAACTGACGTAACGCGCGTTTTGTTTATTTTAAAGGGATGAATTTGCAAAAGCTCAATATGGTGATTATATTGCTTCAAATATTTTTTTAATATGAAACTGTTATTAAATGAATTGCTGCGTTACTTACCATAAATTGAAATATAAAATATAACACATTTTTCGCGATGTACCGTAAGATTTTACTATGTTTATAGGAACCACAGACAATATTATTTAAGAAACAAAAAAACAAAACATATGTGCTGACCTAGAAGTGGGAATAATATCAATATTTAAATATTGTTATCACATCTAAATTGAGATTTTGTAAGTTACGCCTTTTGACACTCGGCTCATATCTGAGGTCATTGTCCGTTTTTCTCAATCGATATGGCACATACTATAGTAATTATATAAAAATTTATTGCTGTCCGTTAAGTGTCGCAAAAACTCGAAAATGGCTGGACCGATTTTGATGAATATTTTAGTGTGTTTGAGTGGATCCATGGAGGATCAAAACTATTCACAATTGGACTTTTAGAAATTTGGATTGGAGATTCAGATATCACTCGTGCGAAGCCGGGGTGGATCGCTAGTAGAATAAAAATTAATGATCTTACAATGCCAGTCAAGCTCCGGGTCAAAATCCGCGTATATAAAATCCATCGTTAGGCTAAAGTGTCTCCCACACAGAAGCGGCTTGCAGTGGCGGCCAGTTGTATTGGCTTGGAATGCAATTGAGTCTGCAAGCCCGTGCGGCCATGGCGCGATCCGCGAGCGGCTGGCCGCGGGCGCATGCTCCGCCCCTTTCGCCAACGCGTGTGTTTTAGCGAGTACGTGGCCAGTCGGTGGCCGCAGCGCGGTCAGTTGCAAATTTTTACAACAGGCCGCCTGTACCGAGTGAAAAATGATGCTAAATTCAGAGATTTTAATAGAAACAGCGCAAAATAATCCAGTACTTTATGATAATTCACTACGTGATTACAAAAGCATTAGGATTAGAAACAAAATATATGATAATATTGCTGAATATAATAAGATTTCGCCACGGTTAGTCATGTTTTACTGACGTCCAATCGTAGCACAGACAACTCAGCGAATGGCGCTCCAGGCCGCCGCGGTTGCGATCGCGGTGGCATGTTGTTGCAGTGGCTGGAGTCGCGGCTCGCGATTAGCCGCCACCGCAAGCCGCTTCTGTGTGGGAGACGCTTAATGCAGCGATACGCGGCCAAATTTAGCGCGGCACAAATGATAGAATTTTATTAAAGATAATATTATGTTAACAAAATTGATAAGATTCTTTAGTGTGCTGTCAGATGTAGTCTTCAGTAGTTCTCAAGGAAGCTAAATGATAAGTTTTTGTTTAAATTTAAAAAAAAAGTTTTAACATATTTACGATTTTTTTAAATACTCACCACAGTCAACAATTTCATGAAATATGTAGTTGGTGATGGCTACAGGTTGCTTTATCCATGGATGTGACATGAGTTGAGCTACCGTACATCTGTGTGCTGGTTCCTTGCACAACATCCAACGAAGAAGTTGCTCCAAATCTGTAAAATTTAAATGGAAAAGTATTATGAAATGATAATTAAACCAAAATATATATTAAAACAGGTTTAATGGTATGAAAAAACGTAAAATTTAAGACAAAATATTCTAGAACTTTTTAAAATAAGTAACTAAAATCGTTGTGAAATATTTTGATTGATAAAAGAAACATTAGACACCTTCAGAGACAATCTGCGGCAATGCTAGAAGTCCTTGTATAGTGTCTTCAATGTCGGAAAATGGATTAACAAAAAATGTCAGCACATAAAGTGTTATCCCCATTGACCACATTTCTAACTCAGGTCCGGCGTATCTGAAAGCATAGATTACATTCTTTGCGATTTGAATATACACATATTTTAAAAGTTAATTTAAAGTAACTCCTAACGGTGTAAATGTACACACTGACGGTGCGTCCTTCCCGAATATGTTTATATATATATATATATAATATATTTGTATGACCTAAAAATAATGTATGGGTCTGGATGTTGTCAATTTACTATTTATATAGGTGCAATTCATTAATTACGTATGGGTCCCGAGTGGGATGGGAGGTGGGGATTGGGAATACACATTCTTACGTAATATTTTGTAAGTCGAAATTTAATATTAGAAATCTAGTTCCATTTCAGACGCTGAATGGTTTTCTTCATTCTATAATGTACACTTGGATTTACAAACATATTATTTTAGTATATTAAAAATTTCATCTTTATCCATTTTAAATGTTATAAATAATAATTCTAGTACATTCTTCCTAATTTGGTAATAAACGCTTCTTTTATTTTCAAGCAACAATAGCACTGAATGAAATGTTATATAATAATTCCGGTCACAATAGCATATTATTTTACTCAAACTAACATTATTTCATAACTTTAAAAATATATAAAAATATTTCCCACGTTGTTCAAAAACTGGCGGCTTTAACCCCACTCTTTTTAATCTAATAGATAGCAATAAAAGAGTAACCTGAATTATATGTTAAAAATAAAAACCTTTGATTTACGTCAAACTGTGTTTTAGTGTAACTGATCCTTTTCTTACATTTTATTATTTTGAAAAACAAGATAGATGTTCCCCATTCCCTCCTCCACTTACGTAAGAGGGAGGGATTCGAGAAATTCGAGAAATCTTACGTACCATTACATGAGGGTGAAGGGGGAGGGGTTTTAAAATCTGTATGGTTCTTAGGTGTGTAAAATAAATATTATTCAACCGTGGTACAAAGCATGGTCCCGAAGGATAACAAAAAAGGCTTATGTTATCAAGTATAGATTTTGGACAAGTGAAATCTGATGAAATAATCTCATATTTCTGCATTAGCTTGGTATTATACAACCTTTAATTCCTATTTCTAACTCAAACTTTATACGTGGTAGAGCCAAGCTTCAGCTATATTATGGCAGTAGGACGAAAGTGTCGGCTCGACCGGGGAAGGACCATGCTCTCGCAGAATACCAGCTTAATGGTGCTGTTTTCGTACGGTGAGTGTAGAGAACCAGATACACTTCTTACCGTTAATGATCGTCTATGATCATAGACAGGGTCGGAACATATTCGTAATATATTATAATTTTTTTTTTATGTCATATGTTATTATTTCATTTTTTATGTGCATACTTATTGCCAGCTAGTACTTCAGGGCTGCAGTACTCAGTAGTGCCGTAGAATGTGGAGAAGAGAGTGTCGGGGCTCATGAAGGTAGCAGAGCCGAAGTCGATTAGCTTTACATGAAACTTGTTGTCGATGATCACGTTCTCGTCTTTGATGTCGCGGTGCAGGATATTCAGCGAGTGCAAGTATTCAACCGCTTGACCTATCTGAAATTTAACAGAGGCGAATTAGGTTTCACGGATAAATAAGATTTATATAAAAGTGATCATAATTTTTTGCAGAATATTGCCTTAAATATAAATTAAGTATGCCTGATAATAAAATATAAAGAAATATGATAATAAAAATTGCTATTCACGGATAATTAGTAAGGTTCTGTGTTTTCGTTAATATTGTTACGAGCTTGGGGTTCGAGACAATTAAAAACTGCCGATTGAATTACCAAAACTGACACTTTAATTACAGAACAATAATTACTACTTAAAACACACACTAATAATAAAACACAATTGTATTACTGGTCACTTTAGTTCGAAGTTATATCACTTCGAAGTATTCGCTTATATCGCCAATTCAATACTGCCTCCGTCACGGTCTATACCGGCCTTATATAGGGCCTCAGATGGTTTCCAGGACCTTCTACTGTAGCGACATCTAGAATGTTCGAGTACATATCGGTCCCGAAATTTCTAGAAGGATCTTGACTCTCCTAGTTCTGCTACTCGACACTAGAGGGCGCTGGTGGTAACTAGTGTTGCCATGTACAAGACATTAATAGTGGCGCGCAATATGATAAAATCTGTATGTAACATGGATGTTTGTATGCAAAACGCCTCTACTTTGCAGAAAAAGAACTTAAAATGGAGGGGGGAGGTTAAGACAAAAAAATTGTATTGGTTGAAATCAATAATGTTTTATAGTAGTATAGATTATGGGCTTTAAATCAATACAATTTTATTGTTATCTCCTCTGACACTAATTGTCTGATTTCGATGAAACTTAGCACAGATAATATATATTATAGTGAGAACAATACATAGTTTATTTTTTCATATCTCAATAAAGATCGAGATTTTGATATGTATGTAAATAAACCCACAAGCACCAGCTAATGTACATGAAATAATGCTCAGTATATCTTTGAATGTTGAGGTTTCATCAACTACTGTTTTAATACGAGTCCTGTTAATATTCTTTTAATTTTATATTTTCACATAAATTGTAATTTTGCTCTCTCTTTATAATATAATGTTCTTTTTATTAGCGGATATTCGATTCGCAATCAATAATGCATAGTTAATGTTCTGCTAAACAAATACATAGTGGTATATGTATCTAATTGCCTAACTGAACTTGAAAGTGTACGATGTTGTATTCAGTAGAGTTGGCAAACCACTACCAGCCTCCAAGAGAAAACACTTGTTTGTATACATAGATGCTCAGTTGCATTAAATCGGACGAGTTGTTAACTTCAGTTGTTCAGTCTTACGCAAAAACTATTTTTAACTTTTTATGATTTAACTTAGTCTCGTGTAGGTATGTATGGTATAATAATATATTTGATCAGGTTCTGCGAGAGAACCTGATTCAATACGTTATCTACTTTGTTACCTGTCTGAAAATATAACTAATAAGCGGCTCATCTAGTCTTGGCCTACGTTCAATAAATTCAAACAAATCCATTCCAGCACCATGCTTTTCCATCACCATTTGGAAATATTTGTCGTTTTCGAACACATCCACCACGCTCACCTGGAAAGCAAGTAATATTGTGTTGAGAATTTTATACACAATTTGAATTTTGCGTATAATTGTTTAAAGTTTACACAATAGTGTCGTGTTTCATTGAGTATACATAAATATTGATTCTTATTCGTCTGCATCGAACCATACTGCTGGAAAAGGGCCTCTGCTACTATAAAAATGAAAAAAGGGGCTACCGCGATTAGAATGTTGTTATATATTTTTTAGTTGTGTATGTTCAAAAAGCGTTTTGTAGGATAAGTATTTTCATTTAATGTGATAACTTTATCGCCAACCCGTATAGGGAAAACAAACAGATCTATAAAAACCCGCGTAAAAGAACATAATATGACGTGAAACACCAACGCTCCCGGAGGTCTGCAGATTGTGATCATATCCTAGACGGCCCCCGCCATTACATGATATTGAAATACCTCATAAATCCTCGCGAAAGAACATCGATTCCTACCAAAAATGATACGTGAGAATATTGCAATTAAAAAAAAATCAATAAAGAAGACTGGGTACTACCACTTGCTTGGGATCCTGTAATTAATAAAATTAAACCCAAGTATACCACTGCAAGACTTCAAGATACAGTAAGTTAATTTTGCATAGATCGGACCAGAAGTAATAATTAAAAAACTGAAGGTACTCCGGGTTCACTTTGACATGGGGTCAATCACCTCAGTCTCTCCGTGACCATGGGCTATGTAAAGTCCGCAGTACCAGATGTTTCGTACCTTTGATGCTGCTTCTTGTCGCCAGTCTGTTTATGTAACCACTGACGTAAAAGCAGCAAGAATAAACTAAGAATAGAAGAGGCAGATGATTTGTATTTTTTTACACTGACTACGAAATTAGACGACAAAATCATCTCGATATGAGATTGCCTCTTAACTTTTTACTATTCACATCATCATCATCATTACAGCCCTTCACAAGTCATCAACATATGCCTCCCCCCAAGGAATGCCACAAAGTACGGTCTTGAGTCATCTGCATCCATTGACTTCCTGCATGTCTTACCTTACTAAGTTCACTGGCAATTCCCATAATCGTTTTTTACAACCCCAATGGGACAAAATAGGTTGATCGATTATATTAGGCCACTTCAACACGGCAATATTAATATTACGACAATACTATGATATTAACTAATATAAAGTGTAAAATTTAAGCTCATTGCAGAATACTACGTGGTAGCTTCTTGGTCTAAGATCCTTTTATATCTAAGTCTTGTCAAGGCAGGTTACTACCTTCATGCTTATTATCTTTGCGGCTGTGATATTATTTGTAGTCTGTTACCAGTGATATAAAACGCTATATGGCATTTTATTAAAATAAAGCGTTTTATTTTAGTCCTCAATGGTGGCTGCACACATATGGGAGTTAAGTGTAGATAGAGTTACAGTGACTCGACTACAGTTGTATTATGTATGCTACTATTCCATAAAAAAAGCTTATGGTATTGAAAAAGAATACCGCCTGGTATGCAGGCCTTATTTGTGAATCAAACCTATTAACTTATATGTGCTTTATCATTCTTGAGAGCGATTTTGATCGTTTATTAAATTATTTTAAATTTACTTAATACTTACAATATTAGGATGTTTCAATGTCAACAGAAGACTAAGTTCTAATGGAACTTTTCGGCCATCAGGTCCATCCACCCAGAAATGTACGCCGACTTTCTCCTTCAGGATAAATTTTGCGACGGTAAGAAGTCGATCTGATCTACGGTATGCCATCTTGACACAGCCGTATGCTCCTTTGCCTGTTTTTATTATTTGTGATCATAAATTAAGCCCTAAAATAACTCGTTATTATGGGGCGTCGGCCACCTGCCAATATACTTAGAACATTTATCATATAATATTGTTCAAGTAGAGTTTGCGGGGTTATATTGTTTTTAATAATATTATCCTTGTTACTGTGTTTTGCTACTATTACAAAGTCTGCCACTATTATAAATAAATATATATTATATTTCACATTAAAAATTACCATACAAATGAATTATGTAAGCAATAGATAATCATGTTCAGTATTGAGTTGTGTTTTGAATTGTTGGATAAAAATAAACATTACGAATATCTAAAATTACAGTAACGATTTGCTGGTAAACAAAGTATTTGGTGCAATTCAAAATTTTCTTTACCAGCCTGTCAAATCATACCAATGCTATGCAATGCAAAACATTGGCTACTCCGACAATACGCTTTGCCTAATTGTTACGCCTCTACGAATGGAGTAGAAGACAAGTCTGTTGATGACTTTTTGAATGCACTTTGTGACTTGGAGTTAGAAGTACCAGACGTTTTGTACCTTTGATGCTACTTCCGTCGCCGGTCTGTTTATTTTGAGTATAGCGCAAACGAGATCATTATTGCGCCACATATCGAAAACGATGACATTTTTCAAGCATTTCTCGTCTCCTTTTACGATACGAAATGGGATGATTGAGATTATCTTGCATCAAGACCACACGGCATAATGATATTTTAGGTTTGGTAAATAATATGTATTCTGTTAACTACATGAAAGCATAAGATTTATGACGAGACGCACAACAGATGGAAGATTACTCACCTATTTGTTTTAATGTGACGTAATGTTTGCTGTATTCACCAGCCACTTGTTCGTCACCACACTGGCTCATCAAGGACATAGACTGTGGTCTACTGCTAGCCGATTTATTGCCCTGTAATATTGTCGTTAATATATGTAATACTGTAAGACGTTCCTAGTATTTTTTTTAAATGACTGAAAAATAACGAAAATAAAATTTTCAGTTACTGCTTTTGAGAAAGTTTTCTTTATGTTAGAATGCGTTTCAATCAAGCACGTCTTTAGACTTAATTTTAAATACAAAATATTAGTGCAACGTGTATACAAGCTACTGAGCTTACGAGATAAAGAAGAAGCTAAGAACAGCTTGTACTTCAAAATCCGTCAATATGTTTAGACTACACACAACAAACAAACAGCACTCATGTGTGCAAACATACAATTACACATATTTTTAAGTTAATTGCGATATGACTAGTTATATCTACAAAAAATACGAAAATGACTTGTCTGAATGCCAACAAATATAAGTAACTTTTAGCATTTATTCACACACATTTTGTACATGGTAGAGCCATGCTGCAGCTATATTAGTAATATAGTTGTAGCACGAATGGGTCGGCTCGACCGGGGAAGGACCACGCCCTCACAGAACACACACACACACACACACACACACACACACACACACACACACACACACACGCACACACACGCGCACACACGCACGCACGCACGCACGCACGCACGCACGCACGCACGCACGCACGCACGCACGCACGCACACATTCACACACGTGATCGCGGGCTCGCTCGAACACTTAAACTTGAGTACTTAAACATTGCCTTGCAATCCTGAGCCACTTGCATCCATCGAATTCGTGCATCTTTTACCAGGTCGTTACTCATCAATGGAGGTGGGGGGGGGGGGGGGGGCTTCGGTTGCCTGACATTGGCAGCGCGTTTTACAAATTCAAATTAGATATATTTATTGTAGGTTAAGTGTTACAAATCGTGTTCATTTAAAATATGGTGGTGTGTCTTACAACTTAAGTACAATTTTTGGGTATTATAATATTTATTATAATTAATAGATGCACAGCCGCCATTTAGTTTGGACAGAGTGTACGCCCGGCTGCCCGCGCACAGCTGCATGCTCGACACCGTGTACGCCACGTGTGGAATATCACAAGAGTGTACGCAGTACGCACCAGCACGAGCGAGTTGTCGGCGGTGGAGGCGAGGCTGGAGGCGAGCGTGGTGTGGCGCGGCGCGTCCTCCAGCCGCACGCCCAGCCACACGCTGCGCACGCGGCTGCCCGCGCACAGTTGCATGCTCGACACCGTGTACGCCACGTGTGGAATATCACAAGAGTGTACGCAGTACGCACCAGCACGAGCGAGTTGTCGGCGGTGGAGGCGAGGCTGGAGGCGAGCGTGGTGTGGCGCGGCGCGTCCTCCAGCCGCACGCCCAGCCACACGCAGCGCACGCGGCTGCCCGCGCACAGTTGCATGCTCGACACCGTGTACGCCACGTGTGGAATATCACAAGAGTGTACGCAGTACGCACCAGCACGAGCGAGTTGTCGGCGGTGGAGGCGAGGCTGGAGGCGAGCGTGGTGTGGCGCGGCGCGTCCTCCAGCCGCACGCCCAGCCACACGCAGCGCACGCGGCTGCCCGCGCACAGTTGCATGCTCGACACCGTGTACGCCACGTGTGGAATATCACAAGAGTGTACGCAGTACGCACCAGCACGAGCGAGTTGTCGGCGGTGGAGGCGAGGCTGGAGGCGAGCGTGGTGTGGCGCGGCGCGTCCTCCAGCCGCACGCCCAGCCACACGCAGCGCACGCGGCTGCCCGCGCACAGCTGCATGCTCGACACCGTGTACGCCACGTGTGGAATATCACAAGAGTGTACGCAGTACGCACCAGCACGAGCGAGTTGTCGGCGGTGGAGGCGAGGCTGGAGGCGAGCGTGGTGTGGCGCGGCGCGTCCTCCAGCCGCACGCCCAGCCACACGCAGCGCACGCGGCTGCCCGCGCACAGCTGCATGCTCGACACCGTGTACACCACGTCTGGAATATACACGTGCTCTTCTTACTTGTGGACTTTAAGTTTGAATTCAGTGACAATATCGAGTTTGTACTCAAACTCTATAATGTCATTTCAGTCTAGACTCTAGACCATACTGTTTATACCATAGATTTAATATATACTTAGATTGGAAATGTAAAAGAGAAAGGGCATGGCATATGCTTACGTTAGAACGAGATAGAATGACTAGACCATACACGTACACGCTATCAACCTGTATCAGGGTGACGTCAATCGTTAATGAAACGAATCCCGCTTATTTTCGCGGTATCTTTGATTTTGAAGTATTAATAAGCATTTAAAATATGTGATTAAATATGGTGACGTGTGCCGAACCTGAATGCAGTTCATTGTGAAAAGAAAATCCACAAAATTACACATTTCACATGTAAGTACAATTAAAATGTTTAGCACTCTAAATTCAATATTTCAGAAGTAGTACAAATGTTTTATACACAAATGGATAGGGAAAAATATCGCATTTTATTACGATAATGTTCTAAATGCTTGAGAATTATATTAAAAATAATAACAAATACGTGAATTCCCGCTATTTCTGATCACAAATTTTTGTAGGGATTGACACCATCAATATCATCTTAACGCTAATATGTTTATAACAGGCAAAGGCATATCCTTGGATGCAGCCTCTTGTGACTTCGTTTTTTTTATACTTTCTATTTTTACGTTTTTGTGATTCGAAATAGTAAATACTTACGCATTATTGTAAATACTTTAATGAGATGATTTAAACTCTTATAATGTTTCAAAATTCCAAAAAAAAAACAACATTGAGGTTAAAAAATGATTAAAAATGATAAACAGAGGACGGGTTCCTAAAAAAAAAATTGAACTATATGTAGCAAGCACTTTGAACAAAAATGATTTTCATATAGAAATGCACAAAGAGTAAAGACGCGTTCTGGATCAATACCCACATTATTTATGCCCGTGCGTATTTTCTTAACTATATATTTTACTGTACATATTATGCTCATTTCGTTTGCGCATGTTCAAATGTGTATAACTTGTTGTTGTCATCCTCGTGATGTATATATTTTTATAAAATGAAAGTAACAAACGAACTTACAGTATCACTTGATGGTAAACGGCTAATGCAGTACACGGTCACCTACAGTCATCTTCAAACAAAGAAAGATACAAATGTGTCTTCACGCTTGAGGACTAAGATAAAATATCTTAGCTCAGCTTATACAGGCTCTCTATACTCAATGCGGCAGTGTAAGCACTGCTGTTTAGCGGTAGTTAAGAACTGCTGTTTAGCGCCAGAAATAGGTGAAAGGGTGGTATTTTATTAATTTTAATCATAGATAAGTACATAATGTATACGCCAATTATATTTGTTTGTTTGTAGGCTGCATTGAAGCCGGTATGCAAAGCATCGTCATATGTCTACAGAGATATATTTTCAGTAACTAATAGCCCAACTGCAAAAGTTTCTGTTATAGTCAAAACCCCGAGAAAGAAAAAAAATGAAGAAAACTGATATTCTTCGGAGAAGACTAGATATGAAACAAAAAAAAAACTGTGTCTTGAGAATTTTTTTTAACATACTTGACATACATATGTACGATTCGCCAGCAATATCAAACCATAAACACTTAATTATTAAATTTATAATCGTTATTATTTATTATCATTATTAGATTGAAGTATGAAGCAAAATTGCAAAATACCTCTAAGGACAGCTTACGAAATTTTTACAATAAATAAGTTACTCGTATTTTTGGTGGAAAATAAAAATCACAAACTTTTTGTTTGTAGTTTTATTTTTATGCCTTGAAACATAATAATAATATTCATTTTATGACAGAGACACAGCTTTGTGTATCGATAATTGAAGTATATACACGGCGCAGCACTACTCTTGTCGCACACATGCACATTTCACTCACACTGATACATTTCTTTTTTGGTCTCACCCTAATCACGCCATTACCAAACTAATGTATACTATATCTATGGTTTATACAGATTTTGATATTATGAAATTTGAGTCTCAGCTCCAGGTTAACAGTCTTACTACTTATTTACCTATAAAAATCGATGTCAATTTAAGAAATGCTTTAAGTAGCTCTCTCTCTTTTCACTAAATGATAATAGAAAGAAACAGGAATAATTGTTAAATGATAATCAATAGTTATGAGTAAGGCCGTAAGTGTTAGTGCTCTTTTTTGCCTGGGGGATGTCTTTTGGAATGGTAGTGTATCTACTATGGTGTTCTGGTTTTATGGGTAACAGAGAGCCAGTATATTAACCGATTCGTTGTGGCACCAATTTTCGACAGCTTTTAGCTGTGGCGGCGAACAAATATTTCATGGCACACCTGGCGTGTTAAGCGCCACAGACATTGATGATACGCCTATTGTGCCATCAGCCACGTGAAAAATAATTATCTTTTTTATGCTTTTTTCACTTGTTTAGACCTAATTAAGTTTAGTTGACATCAAACATCAGTTACAAACGGAAGGATTGGAAGGATGTTTTTAGTGGGTAACTACGTGTTTTTCTTTGAAATTGAGAGTAAGTGACTTTTTTATGCAGAGATTACAAACATTTTGTACTATTTTTTGTTTTATAAAAAAATCATTTATATAAGTAGGTACGGTACAGCTAAATCACCCCGGAAATCCTTGGTTATTATTAAATTAAATTTTCACCTAAAAATAATATTTGTAAATATCAAACAATCAACAAACTTAATTTGGAAAAAAATAAGGTTTATGATTCATTAATATTTACAAATATTAATGAATCATAATATTAACAGTGGTAGAGCCACGTGGCGGCTTTTGCTGTCGCACGGATGGGCCGGCTCGAACCGGGGTGGTACCACGACCTCACAGAATACCAGCGTGAAGTAGAGGTTTACCTCTGCGTTTCGCTTGGTGAGTGCAGGTGGCCGGAGGCCCATATTACTGGAAATGAGGCATTCCATCTTAGTCCTCACAGGTGACAACGCATCTGCATTTTGATTTGTAATAGAGGATAGATGTAGATGTCTATGGGTCGCAGCAACCACTTACCATCAGGTGGACTGTGTGCTCGTTTGTCACCATTATGCTATAAAAAAAAACAAATGTTAAATATTATTTAATGTTATACAAATGTAAAAGTAAAGTCGATTTGAAAACTTCTAATTAGTAAGAATAGCAAAACAAGTGATTTCAAAAGGAAACAAACGCCGGCGCTATACGGCGGCGGATTGACGAAAGACTGTTTATTAGCGAACTTTTTTTATGCATGAACGGTCTCAAACTGTTTTAAACAAAAATAAACCTTATACCATATCACAAGAGCACATGGTACTTCGTAGGTCTCTTCGGCCATACGATAGTAATAAGATGGCAGTTCAACCATTTTAAACAATAAGACAAACGCATTGTTTTTTTTAACAGGAGACTTGTTTTCCAGAAGTTTATTTACAACTTGAGTTTGTGAGCGATCGCAATGAGTGCTATTATTTGTTACTTATTAGACTATTTTCCCACAACATGATTGAAAACCCACAAAGTAAAAAGAGAACCATGTACAAGTTAAAAAAAGGTTGTCAACCCCTAAAATTTTCAAATTTTCAATATATCCAGAAACAAAACTGCAGGCATGAACTACTTGCAAAATAATGAATATTTTGTTCTGGATAAATTTTCCAAAAATGCAATTTGAGCGAGTTATAACGATTTTTAAAAAGACAACTCATATGTCATACGCCACACACAAAAGTAATCGATGGCACTCCTGGCGTGTCATCTGCACTGAACCGGTTAATAGGCTTTAAGGCATTTCGTTTCAGTCCTTAAAACTGACAATGCATTTGCGTCCGTCTTTGAGTTACCTCCTACATGAGGTGAAGGTGGTTCACTACAAATTGAATAAAAGAAATTATCAACTGCACAGCATTAAGCACACTACATACGTCGTTGTATTAATAGTGGCAGCTGGGCGAAGGACGCACTCATCTAAAATTTCCTAATAAGTCGAATTTGGCACCACTAAGGGAATGCCTACATATTTGAGTTCGTAAAAAACTTCGGGAAGTTGGAACAAAAAGTCATACAACACAGCATGGGTTGCTCCAAACCCTTTTAGGAATCACAGGCGTTTTAACTACCAATTTCAGGTACCAATTTTAAAACAGGGGACTGTTTACGCGCTGATGACGAGGGTTTTTTTTTATAGAATAAAGGTGGAAAAAATAAAGGTCCACCTGGTGGTAATTGGATACTGAGTGCCCGAAGACATCCACATCTATCCTCGATTAAATATTAAAAATATACATGCGTTCGCAAAATACGGGATGTCATTAGACGGGATAGTCATTTGAAGCGAATAGAAGAGATGAATGTGTATATTTGTTTACTGAGCTCAGTGCCGTCGTTGTGCAGCACGACGCCGCGGTAGGTGCCGTCGCCGAGCGGGCGCGCGCACTCGGGGCCCGGCCGGCCGCCCAGCGCGCGGCTCTGCTGCGGCGTCGACGTCGTCACGTGGTTCCTCAACGCCCTCTTCGCAACGCATGGAGTCTCAGGCGCCTCGTCTTACAAACAACAACATCAGATCATAAGTCACCTAGCAGTCGAAATTCAACTGTAATTTATAACATTTTTTAAATTTGTATCACTGGGATCAAGACCAAGATTAATTGGGATCAACACCAGCGACACATCAGTCGTTTCCGTAGAAACGACGGATGATCGGACTGCTATGTATTTTCAGTGTTTTGTGGAGAATTCTGGTATGCATGAAGATTTTTTTTGAATAATGAACTCTATGATTGTAGCGCAGTTGCGTTGCAAAATAAACAACCATTCCTTATCGGCCCGTGGCAGTTCCGATAGTTGGCGGCAGAACTATTTCGTACGCCCGACATATTAAATACCTAGACTGGGTGACAGTGATGAATAGCGTCAAGATGCGAGACATTTGGTATTGTTAACGCCAATCCGTCTACGAAGCTTGGTAATTAGGGTAAGCCCTCAATATTCAGGGGCTGACTGATATAAAGAAGAATAAGTAAAGTGTACACACAGTGCCAACCTTCGAATTTCTTTCTGGGTGCCGATTCAGTCTGAGTCTCCAAATCAATGTCGTTACTTAAACTGTCCACACTTTCATTCCCATTATGTTTCGGCAGATCTTCAATTTCGCAGCCAGGCATTGGCATCTCGTTAATAGGCGTAAGAAAGTCAGCACTAGTTTCGTTTGAATCACAAAAATCCAATGATATACTGCTTCTGTCTTCTTTAGTTTGGTTCACTTTCAAAGATTTGTATTTACTAGAATCGAAGGATAACCGTAAAGATGGATCATTTAAACGTACTCTAGGTGTACTTCCGGTAGGTGTTATTTCTTGCGAATGCTGTGACGTGTAGTAAATGGATTCTGACGGTTTGGAAGATATTTGTTTGCTAGGGTTACTACTTTGTTCTGAACGTAGTATGTTTTCTGATCGAGACTTCGAGATGCTACTATGACAATAGTTTTCATCGTCTATGGATATTCCTGACATTCCAGACGTCATGTCTGGAAGTGCTGAAGTGTCATTTCGCTGTTCAGTAGTACTAATACTTGAGACCATGTCTTGTGTTGGTGTTGGTGTGTGAGTGATCAGGCTGCAAGATTTGTCGAGGCACAGTGCACTGGACGATTTCTCTCTTGTTGTGGAAATGGATTGTATAGATTGTTGGACGTTAAGAGACATACAAGCAGATTTCTGGCTACCATTAAATGCTCCACAAGAATCTTCGTCTGTGTCAGAAGCTGAAATCAATTATAAAAATTTGGTTAAAAGTTGAACTATAGTAGTAAAAGTTTTTTGTTTCTCAGAGCCTGTTAGGCTTTTCCATATAATATATTAAAACATAAATATTATTATTATAAATAAATAAAATCACCACAGTACACATGCCATTTCCCTATTTGCCATACTTTGTCTATTAGTAATGGCAGTAAAAAAATATTGATTAGGCGATTTTATAAATTATTTTTAGATCAGATCTGGTAAGTAAATCTAGAAAGGTTGAGATATAGGAACCAGAACAGCATTAGGTAAATTTATTAATAATTCACCACTTACTGGCAATATTATGTTGTAGTGAATTCCTAAGCTACTTTCACATTGTATTGAACAAAAATACAAACTATTTTGTTTCTATTTTGACCAGTCTAAAATACCAGCATCCAATGAATGAAAGAATATACCTTGTACCCCTATGTAATAATATATTTTTTATTTTATATATAATACCTGATCCATTGTTCTCATTATTGACAGGTGATAGAGTCATATTTCTGTTTCTATCAGACACTTTAACCATGTCTGACTCCCGACAGAAGTTCGGAATGACGTCATTGATGTGATGGCCGATGACATCAGAGAGTGACTTGCCGAAAGTGAGCATAGCGAAGTGTTGGTTACACGCTGTTATGATACCAGTTTCGTCAACGACGAGTAGACCGCTCACGTTAAATGTTACCTAAAGGATGGTTTAATAATATGAATTAACAGCTTATACAGTTTCTTTTAGTGTGGTCTAAGATTATACTCATAAGCTGTTTTTATTAAAAATAAACCTGATTGTACATCGTAAAACCAAAAAGTTTGTGTATACGCACAAATAATCAAAAAGCCGTAGTGGCACATTTCATTGTATGCGAGTAATTTTATATTTATTTATTTATTGATACCAAAAAAAAATAGGTATATAACATTACTTCAGAAATTATCTCGCCAAAGTGTATGTAGTTCGTTAGCGAGTACACGCTTTTAAAAATTATAGAATATTATGCGCCTTTACCTACATACAAATCCAATTAATTACAAGATATATAAAAGCAATGTAACAATGTCGTTTTTATGCTTTATTGTGTCTGCTATAATATTTAAAATATCGATTTAAACTATAATTATGTAAAAAAAATACAATATTTTTTGAAATAATAAAGGTGACAACAACATACAGTGGATGCTGTAGCCCATAGACATCTACATTTATTCTCAATTAAGTATCAAAAATGCAGATGCGTTGTCACCCCTTAGGACTGAGATGGAATGCCTCATTTCCAGTGAATAGGATCTCCGGTTCCTCTACACCCATTATACGAAACACTGTGTTGAGCCAACTCATTCGTGATACAACCATAATATAGCTGCAACATGGCTCTAACACGTAAAAGCAATATACATTGTGAATCAAAAATTGTAATTTTATATGAATTGATACATACCCTAACATTCACAATAAACACAGATCTTTCCCTGTTGCTCTTTAAACCTGACCAAGGTGAGCTTTCAACATTAGTGGATTTCGCTATCCACAGGCAGAGCGGAAAGGACCCACCGTCTAAGGTTCTACCTGTAATTTTGAGATACAAAAATAAAATATATAACTCAAAAAACACACAAAACAAGAAAAACGTGTGCTTCTTATTCAACCGATAAAAGATCAGTTGTATGACCAGCACACATCACTTCATGAAACAGTCACCGTCACTTGTATAGCCTAGAGTGATTGCTACTTGTTACTCTTTTACCAACTCTCAATAAACAATTAGGATATGTTAGTTTAAGGGTTAGTTGCATTTTCCATCTGACGACCAAAATTGAGTATTTAGTAAGTAATTTAAAAAGTTATACTGTTATTAGATACTAGTATTCTGTAAGAGATAGAAATTATAATATCTAACTACTAACAACAACACTATTCATTGTATATTCTTTACACTTTGTTGTACATACTTTTTGGGTATTGGTTGCATTAAATTTTCCTGTTTCTTTAACATTGCATCCTATTATAACTATAATTCATAATTACGTAAAGCTTTATAAGAAAAGTTAAGTTATAGCTCGGGGGAGCTCTTCCGCCTTATCTAAATATTTTATTGTTTGCAGGTAAACTGGTCACTTAGCTGTGGAGAGGGCTATACTAAGAGTTTCTGTGCATGACTAACTTCGTAATGAGTAACCAACATAACAAGGCAATAGGTTTATCATATAGCTCGAAGTGCCGACTGCTGATGGGGAAAAAAGGTTCTCGATTAGCAACCTTAATGTGTCGTGCGATCTCCTTCTAGATGGAAGTACGACCTGGTGAAATGATAGATGCAGGTGGCTCAGGACCATGTTCTTTGGTATTTTTTGGAGAAGGCATATAATCAGCAGTGGACTTACGACGAAAATATATGTAATGATGATTTTTGGAATGGGTTCTATCTAGAATTTTTGCCATTCAGCATACTGATAAAGCAAACAATTCTAAAAAAAATTAAAATTATAAAAAACATTTGCTGACCAGCTATATAATTATAATATAGCTATAACACAGCCTAAGAACATATAGTTAGTCATCGCGTTTGATGTTGTCGAAAAAGCCGATATAAACAATAAATTGCTAGGGTTGTCAGAATGAGAAAAAATAAAAAAATAAAAAACTGATTTAATTTTATTTTACTTCACGTTTAAACAACTTAATGTGTATGTGAATACTGATGAAACGAATTCCTTATCTTTAAATCAGGACAACCCATTTTATTACCGTATATGTAGTGTGAACCATTTTGATTTATTTGCATGATAGGACAACCCTAGCGGACTTCTAGTTCTAAGTAACCTAAGTGCTCAGCCCGCGTCTCGCCCCGCACCGCACCGCACGATTTCCCTGTCTAGACGCCTTCTATGGCCGACTGTTAGTAGCATTTAGACTGTGGCTATAGTTAATCTACGAGGGCGGCACTGAACATTTCGGGAATCAAGGAAGTGACACAACATTACTATTTAAAAATGTATTTATTGCTTTTCGAAGTATTTTCCGCGAAATTTGACACATTTTTCCATACGATGGAACCAATCATTGAAGCAACCCATTCCATTCGGAAGTTGGGGTCTCCAAAATGGCCGTTTTGTAGGCGTCCACAGCTTCTTCAGGTGATGAAAATCTCTGTCCACGCAATTTATTCTTTATTTTAGGGAAAGTATAGAAACCATTAGGGCTTAGGTCGGGACTGTACGGCGGATGGTCTAATAATTCTATGTTTTCTTTCTCTAAAAACTCTTTTGTTCTATGTGCGGTGTGAGAACTCGCATTGTCGTGATGGAGGATGATGCGGCGGTTGCAGTTCTCTTTACCGAGTTCAGAAACGACCTGTGGCAAACAAATGCTAGCATACCATTCTGCATTAACCGTTCTTTGTCCCTCAAGAGGAATAGTCGTAACATGGCCGGTTTTGGAGACAAACGTGGCCACCATTTTTTTTCAACACTCCGTTGTTTTTTGTTGGCGAACGAACAATTTTTGTTGGCTTTAACTCATTTTCGAACGCCCAAACTCGTGACTGGTTTTTTGTTTCGGGTTCGTTCGCGTATATTCATGATTCGTTACCTGATACGATATTGTATACAGCATTTGAGGATCCTGCGTGGAATCTTTCGAGAGTTCTGACGCACCAAGTAACTCGCGCCGCTTTTTGCTCTTCACAGAGCGAATGCGGTATCCATCGGGAAAACAACTTTTTTACACCTAATTGTTCATGCAAGATTATTTGTATTTGACTCATGCCAATGTCTAAAGTAGCCTGAATTTCGCGGTATGTTACATGTCGATCTTCCTCAATCAGCTTACGCACAGCATCAAGGTTTTCTTGGGTGACTGCAGTTTTTGGACGACCTTGACGGGGATCATCACTGAGCTTGACACGTCCACGTTGAAATTCAGCAAACCAGCGATAAATTGTGGTTTTGGATGGGGCTTCATCACCAAATGCAGAAATCATCCGGTCAACACACTGTTTTTGTGTTAAACCTCTTCGAAAGTCATAATAAATCATCGCTCTTGAATTTTCTCGAGTCAATTCCATTTACTCAATGACTAAACAAGTTTGACAAAACCTTGTGACAAGACCGATAATCTTCCTTTAAATAAATAAATGGTATTCGATTTTTAAAACCAAGGACTTTTCAATTAAAAAGATTTTAATATGACAGGAACAGTGGAAATATTCCATTCCCGATACTTTTAGTGCAGCCCTCGTAGTAAAACGCAAACTAATATTAGGAGTCACTCGGTGTATATTTAAAAGATTTTACACAACGAGAAATTCTTCTGTATTGTGGGTTTGTGGCAAATCTGGGATAGTACTTTAACATAAAAGACTGACTAGTGCAGGCTGCACATAATAAGGGGTCAATCAAGAACTATCCTATTAGGTTGTAGAACTTTTCTGCCCAGGAGTTTCTCTGGGTAAGTACCACCCTCTTACCTATCTCTGCCCTTAATAGCACATACAGCTAGATATGCTTTGATGTTTGATGGAGATAAAGAGTCAGTATAGTTTCAGGCTGAGAGTCATCCATCTTAGTCTTCAGCTATGATAATGCAACTGTAACCATCACTGGTTGTAGGTGTTCACGGGCTGCAATAGCCACATGCCTTCAGTACGACCGTAAGTTCGTTTGTCACTTCAGTTTTACAAAAAAGAAATCCAAAAAATATTGTTGATTACCTGTAGCCTTTTGTTTGGAAATATTCTTTGGAATGGGTGCATCATAAGGTGGCAATTGTATGGAAGGTATGAGAGAGGCGATGGGTAAGCCGATTAACTTGTCGGCCGAGTCGGCTTGGAACAGTAGAGCGGCATCGCCACCATCGCAAGACACAATGATACCTGTCTCTGCATCCACTGTCAACTGTAACAATATATTAAAAATTAACATACATTTTTAGGTATGGTTTCTGTCAAAATTATGTAGGTATGTTAGTATTATATAGTATGTTAGTAGGGTGGTAGTATAGTAAATACTTATTCATTATTTTATTTAATGTTATAAAGAAAATCTTCAACAAATGAAGGGGACAGGAAAAGAAGGAGCTCATTAACATTCTCATTGTTTCGAGTAATTAAAGAATTAAACCTAAAATTTCAATTTCTACACTTACAACTCTACTAGAATATGATTTGTACCCATATAAAAAAGGAACAGTGTATATTTAACATAATATATTGTTAATTTAAAAGATTGGGTTGGTAAATAAACAATAGTTTGTAATTTAATTACCTAAATCCCAAATGTAAAAGGCAAGAAGGTGCTCATTGTCACAATGATCTCCTTTTTACATTTTACAAATTAATTGGTGATCATAAACAATGTCTAATTACATAAACACACTAATGAAATAAAATACATGTTAATTATTAGCATGAAATTTATTTGTTGGGTAAGTTAATATATTCGGGTAAAATTAATTTTAAAGATGAAAAAAGAACTGGGGCCCTACAAACAACAGTAACGGCAGAAAATGTATGAACTACAGAAATGTTGGTGCGAGAAGACCCACGAATCACATATACGGACATTGAAAAGATTGTAGGCATTAGTTCGGGCAGCATTCATACCATCCTACATCAACATCTTGGAGTGAGGAAGCTTTGTTATCGACGGATCCCTCGTTTGCTCTCCGAAAGCGAAAAACAGACTAGTGTGGATTGGTGCCATGAAATGCGTCTACGTTTTGAAAACGGGGCCTCTAGACGTGTTTCAGAAGTCGTTACTGGTGACGAGACATGTATCTATCAATATCATCCGGAAAATAAAAGGCAATCATCGGTATAGGTCTACTCAGAAGGACAGTTACTGATAATACTGCAAAGACCTCGCAACGTCGGCAAAAAAATGGTGGCTAGATTTTTTCGCGTAGCGGACATTTGTCGACGTCAATGCTGGAAAATTGTAGGTCAGTTAACTCTGAATGGTATACTACAGTTGCATTACCCAAAGCTTTTCAAGCAGTGCGGGAGAGAAGACCAAAGACTGGGCTTCGGGGAATCATGCTGCATCACGATAACGCCTCTTCGCATATCTCCCTTAGAACAAAAGCATTTATTGAGGGATCTGGTGTTGAAGCCGTGGCTGCCTACGAAGAAGCGATTTCCGACCTGTCAGATCAAGACTGACAAAAGTGTTTTCAGAGTTGACTAAGGTGAATGGAACTTTGTATAGAGCATGATGGAGATTATTTTGAAAAGATGTAAAATAAATATTAATAATATCTAGAATAGTTTTCGTATATCTTAAAACTTATTGAGTGTCCTATGTATTATTGTCAATTTTGAGATAAATAAGCAAAAATTTTTAAAAACCTAACGTACACTAAAGAAGTCGTAAAATTTATGCAAGGAAGCTTATCTGGCAGCTGTCATTTGTATGACAAAATAATACAGATGGCCGATTATGAGCGCGTTTTCTGTTACAATCGCTGCGATCAGCCCGTTCTAGCGTGGTTTCATAGACAATGGGCACCTTTTTACGCGGTATAGAATGCAATGAGCGCGTTTTATCCTAAAGTACATTTTTTTTAAATTCACTTTAAACAAAATCAGCGCCTTTTATCGTTTTTAAAATAACGTGCTCTGATTGGCCATAGAAAACGAAGTAAAATGGTATAGTTCATTCCAAAAACGTAAAATTGTCAATGAGCTCCTTTTTTCCCTGTGCCCTTCAAATATGTCTTCCTAATAGATCATTACAGCCCATCACAAGGCCACAAAGTACAGTCCTGAGCCACCTGCATCCATCGACTTCCCGCCCCGTCTTACCAGATCGTCACTCCATCTAGTGGGGGGATGCCCTATACTTCGTCCGCCGTTTCCTTTCCTTTCTTCCCCGTCAGTTGTCGGTTCTTCGAGCTATATGGCTGGCCCATTGCCACTTCAGCTTACTAATCCGTTGGGCTATGTGAGTTACTCTGATTCTACTGCGGATATCCTCATTTCTAAGTTTATCACGCAGATATCCGAGCATAGCCCTCTCCATAGCTCGCTGAGCGACCTTGAGCTTCCTCATCCGGCCACCAGTGAAGGACCACGTCTCAAATCCATAAGTCATCACTGGCAACACGCACTGGTTGTACAATCTCGTTTTCAGGTTTTGAGGTATACCTGACGAGATGTGTAGTTGTTTCCCGAAAACTGACCAGCAGAGTTGAATCCGTCGGTTGACCTCTTGTTCGAAGTTGGACTTACCTATTTGGACTATTTTTCCCAGGTAAACATACTCGTCAATAACTTTTAGCTTAGTGCCCCAACAACTACCAGCATAGGTGTGACATGGACGTTATACATGATCTTCGTTTTGTCCATGTTCATCTTAAGACCTATCTGTTGGGAGACACTATTGAGGTCATTGAGCATAGTGCTTAGGTCCTCCAGCGATTCTGCCATAAGGACTATATCGTCGGCAAATCGAAGGTGAGTGATGTACTCGCCGTTGATGTTAATACCATATCCTTTTCAGTCCAGTAGCTTGAAAACGTCTTCCAATGCAGTGGTGAAGAGTTTCGAGGATATAACCTCACCCTGTCTTAACCTCTCTGCAGTTGAATAGGTTTCGTACTCGGATAGCCATTAGCTTTACTGTACAAACACTTCATCACTTCGATATACCGACAGTCAGCTTGGCACCGCTGAAGGGACTGCATCACCACCCGAATTTCGACGGAATCAAAGGCTTTCTTATAGTCCACATACGCCAGGCATAGTGGCAAAGTGTACTCCTCGGACTTTTGTAAAATTTGCAAAAGGGTATATTTGTGGTCTATGGTGCTAAAGCCTTTTCGGAAACCGGCTTGTTTAAGAGGCTGAAAGTCGTCAAGTCTGCATGCGAGACGATTCTTCATGACTCTCGAAAACAGCACGTAGACGCGGCTCAGAAGGGAAATCGATCTGTAGTTCTTCAAGAGAGCGTTGTCGCCTTTTTTAAAGAACGAGACCACCGCACTTTTGCTCCACGCCTCCAGTGTTGTGCCATCAGGGAGGACGGAATTAAAGAGCTTCTGAAGGACTACAAGTCCCGGTTTTCCACCCGCTTTCAGAAGTTCCGCTGTAATTCCCTCCTCGCATGGGGCCTTGCCGTTTTTAAGGTGCTGGAGAACCACTCTAATCTCGCTCAGACTGACGTCCGGAATATCATCTGAATAGTGTCGGATAAGACTTGCTCTTGGATCGTTACTCACACTTGCGTGTGGATCCAATGACACAGTACAGCTGTACAGCTGCCCATAGAACCTCTCAATCTCACAAAATTTCAGGTATCCCGGAAACGACGCTGCCACACTCGGTCTTCAGCTTCGACAGTTGGCTCTTTCTAGCAGACAGATCTCTAGCAAAGACTTTGGAGCCCTGGTTCCGTTCAATCGCTTCTTAAATACGAGCAGTATTAAAGTCGCGTAAGTCCCGCCGCATGTATTTGGAGTCTGTTCAGTTGCCTGTATGCTATCAAATCTACTGAAGATTGCAGCTTCATTTCCCGTCTAACAGCTATGAGATTAAGGCTGAAATCTATAGATCGTACTTTGACTTTGCTCAGACTTAGCTTACGACAAACTTAGCTGAGTATATGCTCAGCATAATCTTTGATTCTGAATTTATAGTTGTATCGGGCTAAGATTAAGCTAAGCTTATGCTAAGGCCCAGACAGTTCAAATATTAATGAATGCTTCATTCCACTTCTTATGTTTTTGACTTTACTGTATAAAATTAAAAAAATATACATATTTAAAATCAAAATTACTGTATAAAATTAAAAAATATATATATTTAAAATCTAAAAAAAGTCCAAATTGAATTTCATAAATTATTTATTATTACATGAAATAGAAAACGTTCCTATGAGAACTGGAACGGATGAGATGAGTGCATAGTCAGAAAAGAAAGCTTCTAAGAAATTCGAAATAAGATTGAAATTACGTAAATAGAAAATGGATTAATGCTATTTAGAACTAGAAGACGGCCTAAAGCTGCCTATTTATTGTTATAATTAATTAGAGTAACATAAGAACAACAATTTAAAATTAATATGGTGGTTTTGAATAATATCCTGAGTTTTACGTAAGTCGTCGATATCGTTGACTTAGGCTTTGCTAAGCGCGCACTCAGCACGACTTCAAAGTTAGCTCTATAAATGCCGACATTGTCTTAGCTCGAAAGTGAAGTCTGAGCAAAGTCAAAGTACGGTTGGTCTATAGATCTCAGTATAAGAGTGTGATCGGAGAGCTTTTGTGTTCTTCTGCGGCGGTTCTTGCAAAACTTAGCTCCGACCGCATGGACAGTTTCCACAAGCTTTTCATTCATAATGTCCATTGCACTGCAATTTTCTAGGTACTGAAAACAGTGTTGTAACTCGAGCTGAAAGGTTTCGGGTCTTTGGATTAGAGCATCAGTGGGACGGAGCGTTAACTTCTTTAGACGACACATCTCGAACTTAACGTTTAGTATGCCTCTCACCATTCGGTGAACGCTGCCGGTTTCACCCTCACTATCACTGAGACATCACTGAACAGTTGTCGTCTGGTCGTCATAATAAAGTCAATCTCATTTTCTTGTAATGTGTGACGAATGAAAAATATTTTTCTAATGCTTCATTAGCCCCTTAAACACCATTGTTAGATATAGAGTTGCCATAATCGTCAAGCTTGTCAGGTTTTTGCTTTTGTAGTAACAGACAACTTGTAAACATTTCTTCTAGTCGCCCTATGGAACGAAATGGAGTGATGGAGTCTTCTTCACCACCACACATGGCAAACATAATATACTAGTTAGTCACGTTTATGTTAGATATAAATATATTTACCACTACATTTTTGCAGCTGACGGGTTCTGCAACAACTAAGCAGGGTCCATCATTGTCCAACTGTCTTATCCACAAAGAGACTTGCACAGATGTTCCATCTTTGGTTAGAAGTTCCACCACCTAAAAATTAATTCTAAATAATATCTTTTGATGCATTATTCTTAAAGACCTTTGTCTAGTTTAAAATATTGGCAGTGAGAAAACTTACCATGAACAAGAAGTCTAGCTAAATGAATAATTTCAGTTGTTTATAAAATAAATACAAGAATGACCAATAAATAAATTTTTCTTTTTTATATAATTCACCAGTTTCCATAAGAACCTTACTACCATAAGCTACATATATTCGGCAAATTATACAGTAGACAGAAGGGTACATTCTGCCACTCTGTCTTACATATATAGGCTTTTGATTCTGTCGAATTTGGGTGGTGCTACAGTCCCGAGTCCGGAGTTTCAGCAAGCTATGGAGAGGATTCTCTGCGCGATAGAATTCGTAATGAGGATATCCACAGCAGAAACAGAGTAACCGACACAGAACAACGGATCAGTAAGCTGAAATGGCAATGAGCCAGCTGTATAGATCAAACCGTCAATTAAATGGGGAAGAAAAAGGTTCTCAAGTGAGAAGCGAAGTGTAGGGTCCCCCCACTAGATGGGGTGACGACCTGGGTCGTCAGCTATGTTCAGTAAGAGATGCTGAAAGTTGATGGATGCATAGCTCAGGACTATGTTTTGTAGCATTCCTTGAGGGAGGCCTATGGTCAGCAGAGTAGTTGAGATGAGCTGTAATGATGACAATTGTATTGCATAACTGCAGAGATAAAAGTTAAGTTTTTACAACAATGGGCAGTATTTTGAGCTATTCATGTTACAAGTTATGAAAAAGATAATAGTATTTTCCTAAAAATAAGACCTTTTATTTAATTTGCCATTTAAATTACAACATAAATTCTGATTTCAAAACCCCGCTAAAGCAAACATTTGATCTAAAACAAATGATTTAGTTTTCAGGTCTCATTGTGTTGTTAGCTAATATAATTGAATTGATAGCTAACCACAAATTTAAATACATCATATAATGTTAAAATTAATACCTTGCCACTAAGTAAAACAATAGTCCCATCTTCAGATGCGTCACCATCTTCTTGTTCATGTAAACTAAAGGTCTTACAATTTCTGTTGCGGAGAAGATCAGAGAAGCGGAGACCACACAATTCTCCTGATGAATAGCCCAAAAGGGAGCATGCTCTGTTGTTTACTATGAGTATCTGAAATATTAAAATCATTATGATAAGGTCAGCTACCTCACCTAGTCTAACCCTAAGCTATTGTATCATTACATGTTCAATTTATAGGTTTGTTGTGATAAAACATAGTTAATAACCCAAATTTGATCAGCATATTAATAAATATATGGATTTAAAAAACAGAAAATGGACCAGAGTTGTGGCACAGATGAATTGGTATTTACTATCTTTCATTTATTTTAGCATAATATTATATAGCATGTTAGCATATATACATTAACATAATTACAGGTTGTGTGGCTTTCCATAAGATGGAAAATGAAGGAAAATGACTTCAAAGTGACAATGTATCTGTAGCCTTTTTTGTTCAAAGTTGGCTGTAAGTGTCCATGGACTGTATTAGTCAATTACTAGTAATTGGACTGTAAATCTGTTTGTGACTTCAGCTTTATAAAAAAAGAAACTTGTATACCTTAAAAGTACTTGGCTCTATGGTAAATACAGCCTTGCTGGGATTGATGGATTGCTGCAAGCGTTCGGTTTGGGACTGTGCTGGTGAACCAGCAACATCACCTACTGCTAGAGAAGTGTTGAAGCGGAGGCCATTTGGACCATCAACTGTGAAAGTGGAAGTACATTTTGTTATATGATAAAAAAAATATTTCGTAATATTTACTTTTGTTTATTAACATTAACATATATAGTTGACCTATAATTAAATAACAAAAACAGTAAGTAAATATGGTAAATACAGTGCTGTACTGTAACGTTAGATAAAGTAACATTTCTTAAATCTAAAATTAAAGTCTTCATCCCCTATTTTTCCACCCTAAGGTATAGATTTTGTCTTTAAATATAATATATAGGACCACCCCTAAAGTATATTTTTCCTACCTATTATTTAATAAAATATTATATTTTAAATAAGTTTGGTTCTGAGAAATTTGTGAACATATATTAAAAATAAACATTGCAGTATATTTTACACATGGTAGACCCTTACCAGAGCTATATTATGATTATAGAGCAAATGGGCCAGGTCGATTGGGGTATAACCACACTCTCACACAGAATAGAGTGAAATAGGAGCCTCATGCTACTGTATTTTGTTTGTTGAGTGTAGAGAACCGGAGACCTTATTACTGGAAACAAAGCATTCCATCTTAGTCCTCAGGGAGACTATACATCTGTATTTTGATTCTTAATTAATGTTAAATGGACTATTAGATGGACTGTGCTTGTTTGTCACCCTTATTCTATAAAAGAAAAACAATAATTTATAGAACCTTTTTTCTAAATTTGTTGTTGCATTTCTGACCTAGAATTACTAACAGACAGTTGCTTCTGACAATATTGTGTTCAAGAGTGTAATCATACAAAGTTGCAAGAAATAAAAATAGATCAATATTTAGACTAGAATATGGAGCAGTATTAAAGTGAAATATCTGTTATTATGTAATAATTTATAAAATATAATACTGTGATTATGAATGCTAAATGTAGCATGCACAACAAATAAATAATAAGATTTCCAGCAGTAGGAAAACATTACTTACCTCTCACTAAATCAGTTGTTTGTTTCACTTTAGTAGGAGTCTCTAAATCCATTCTTAGTGGATGTATCTTGCGTCTTATACGTGGGAAGCTTTGATTACCTTCAAATGAGTGATTCCATACATCTCGTAGTTTAGGCTGAACTTTGGCAGTCCTTAAATTATATAAAGTACACTGTTTTATCAACAAGTTTTACAATTTCATACATCTTACAGGTAAATTTACAGTGATTAATGAAACAACATAAAAATATATTAAATTTATACATACATATTTATGAATTTCTTTAAATCTCACCTGCATTTATTGTCATATTGCAATGTTTTTGCAGGAGTAAGGAAGTTGTGGTTTTCATTAGTTATTTCAGTGAAACCAAGTTGAGGTTTCTGTAAGATTTAAATTAAGTTATTAATAAAAATATTGAAACAAAAAACAAATATATGTCCAAACAACTTACGGTTTTCGGCGTCAAATTTAGATGCTCAGGTAAATAAACATCCACAAATCTACCTAGTCTAGGTTTCACTGGCGTCAAATTTGGTGTATCCGTTTCACAAACCCTAAACAATAGTGAATCGTTATGGAATCGTTGAAAAATTTACTAGCCGTCTATATAAATTTTATAAATCATTAGCGCAAATACACGGTGTATTGTAGATCACCTTTATGATTTATTTACATGATACTGAAGTTATTTTGGTAAAAAATCAATAGTATAATACAGCGCGCAAGTTCAAATTCAAAATAACGAGTAAGAACTTTTGTATATTTACATACCTGTTAAAATTTACTAATTCTGAAGCTTCCATGTTACAAGAAAATAAGTGACTGAATTTATTTATAATGTAAAGTTCTTTTAACCACAAAAAAGGAGGAATTTCTCATTACTGTCGTTAGTAATTTTTAAACAAACGCTTGGAAACCAACACCCAAAGAGTATAGACGGCAGCCGGCATCCGGCACCCATAGACAACCAGCTGTCAAAATGTTTACAGGGCTGCATTCAAATAGCCTAATTATTTACCTAATTAGTAATTCTGCCAATAAAATAAAATAATTTTCACAGTAAATGTAATCTAAGTAATGTGTACTTACTAGATTTTAACCACAGCTCTACTCGCGTTTAATTAAAAGCCGACGATTTTTTTATTATTGCAATTATTTCAGGGTTACACCTTCTATTGCAAAACACTTTTTATCAACTAGAGACATTAAATGATTTGTATCGCTTAGCAAATGCTTGCAGAGTTCGTGGCCTTTTGCATCAAAAGTCTGAAAAAGTCAAAAATCTGCATTTCTTTAGTGACACAATGGCTACGCCTTTGTTTTGTATCAAAACGGCAGAATTTATTCAAAATAATATTTTGAATAAATTCTGCCAACTGTACTGTGCTGTATTTGGTGTCAACGTACCAATATACCACAAGCACGTGTGGTTATCAACAATGTTTTAACATTTTTCACTGAAAACATAATGACAAAACTAAATACACTATCGATAACGCTTACCGACAACAACAATTCGCATCACTATGCTCGCCCCTAAGTTCCGTGAGTGGGAGAGAGAGCAAAATATTTGAAATACTATTTATGACCCAAACTGCACGGACAGAATAATTCTAGTATATTCGCCACCACCCGCTAGTTAACAGCAACAGTGAACTGTCCTTAAGACACTAGCTCTATCTTTACAAAATGTGCGTAAGATCTATCATGTTTTACGCAAGCGTAGTTTTAGCGCACGCAAACCATATTCATTTGTACGACCTCCAAATCGTTCAAAATAGACTAATTCTCATAGCCACCGGAGCTCGGTGGTACCAGCGAAATTCAGACTTACACAGAGACTGTCAACTTCCGACGATCTTTGAATATTTCAAGGATATGTCTCGGTGCTATTTCTAGAGGGCCGAGACACATCCCAACTCGCTAGTGGTAAACGCAGCCACCTACGCTTCGACTCCGAACATTACGTAAGCCCTCCGGAGGTCCCGCAACGTTATAATTGAACCTCCTGTTCCGATAGATTCCGACGACCAAAATGTCGCCGGCCAGACACACACAAACACTGCAAAATCACCTAGTGCCACAAACACTGTTAGGACAACAACGGATGGGACGCAGCGAGTCCGCAAACGGGCATGCCGCACAAATCTCCACATCGCGTACACACCTTACGGTCTGGCCACGGAGATCGGCGGCGCGAACGGCGAAGCGGCAGGCGAAGCGACAATTCGCGCGGCGTGGTTTGAAGGCCACGGGCAGTCAGGTTCGCCGCCACGACCAGATAGGCGGAGAGCGAAATGTCTTTATCAAAGTTATCTCGATATTGCTTAGAAAGTAATAGTTTTTTGGTTCTAGACATAATATTTGGAAGAGATTGTGGAGTACATAATTTGAATAGGAATCGGGTGATAGATGGAGAACTCCACAAGAAGTACGAGAAGTACAGAATGTATCCAGAAATTTTTTTCGAATATACCAGAATGAGTGTCGAAACCTTCGATTATATTCTTGTTAATAATAACTACTATTTCCAAAGCTGCTAGCAGGCCTAACATACTTGCCGAGATACTTCTCGGCAATGAAAGTTTCACTATTCATTTTTCGCGGCGAAAACAACTAAAATATTTTGTTTCCTATACTATTCGCCGCGTCTGCCGCTCGATTCCGTGGCTTGCGTCGTGCTAATTCATGCCTTTGTTTCAGTCGCCCGCCGCGCCGCGCGGTTCGCTCTGTAAAATTCGCCGGTCGCTTCGCCACTCGCCGCTGCGCGTGGCTTGATCCGTACATTTCTATACATTTATTTTAGTCGCTAGACGCCTCGTCGTTCGCACCGCGCGATTTTTCGCTATGGCGAATGTCCCGTGGCCAGGCTGTTACACTGCGTTCCTGGGCGGTTTTCACCGCCCAGAACATCGAACGATACGAGTCAGCCGTCATACCCTATTTGGACGGCCGGTAGATAGCTCATGCATGTTATGTTAATGTGATTACAAAACTGAACACAATATTATCCCCCCCCCCCCCAAGATTATCATAATAAATAATCTCCCCCAATTTTTTAGCCCTGAGGCCGATAAAGTTGTAAGAGCCATATAGGCTAACAAAGTTAACATCACATAAATAAGATTGTTTATGTACTTTTTATTTATTTGTTTTACAATATTTGATATATATTTATCATTTTATTTTATATATTTATACACAGTGCCGGATCAAGCGAGCGCGGGGCCGTAGCAAATTCTATCGAGGGGACCTTGTTCTGCTATGCTGCTATTCTTAAATACAAAGTGGTAAAAAACAATTTAATAATCAATGCGTTTATTTGCCATCTCTAGTTTACAATTTTGTTGGTGTTTCATAGTACAGTAGATTACTACAGGCCCTGTTAGACTCTGACAAATATAAAATGTCAGAAATGAGATTGTCCTGGCAATTTAAATGTGACGATACCACACAATTAATCGTAATTTTTTTTGAGAGTTCCGTACCCAAAGGGTAACCAACGGGTCCCGTTGGTTACCCTTTACTTTATTATTACTAAGTCTCCGCTGTCCGTCCGTCTTTTTTTCTTTTTTGTAGCATAAGGGTGACAAACGAGCACACAGTCCACTTGATGGTAAGTGGTTGCTGTGGCCCATAGACATCTATATCTTCTCTCGATTACGAATCAAAATGCAGACTATGATGTAATGCCTTGTTTCCAGTAAAAAGGTGTCCGGTTCTCTACACTCAACATACGAAACACATCAGCGTTGGGCTGATATTTTACGTTAGTATTCTGTGAGAGCGTGGTCTTTCCCCGGTCGAGCCGATCCATTCGTGCTACAACTATACCTCCTACTAATATAGCTACAGCATGGCTCTACCACGTAAAAACGTCTAACTGTCACGTCTGTCTGTCAGCTGGCTGTATCTAATGATCCGTAATAGGTAGATAGTTGAAATTTTCACAGAATGTGTATTTCATGCATTCGATGCATTGCTTACTTGATGTTATTAATAAGATAACCTCCTCGCATGTTATTTTAGATAAAAATACGTATTTTCTTTTCCTTTATGGATATAAGTTTGTCGTATCGGTTCGGAAAAACTCAATCAATGGATCAAGCCAATCGGAAATAACTTGATTGTCGACGATTCGAGTCACTCTCCGTTGAATATGGTCTAGTCGAAGCGGCTGATACTGGGGTGTCCAGGGCCAGAGACGAGAACAGTATTCCATATAAGGCCGAAAACATTAATATTTACGGTGCTAACACCGTAACACCGAATTATTTTAAAGAATATAGCCATAGGCTTGTAGTTGGACGGATTGGAGCAGTCACCTTTTTTAGGGACCGGGTGCACTAAGGCTGCGTTCTATGAACCTGGAACGACGCCTAAAGAGTAAGAGAATCGGAGAAGATGTGTAAAAATCAGTGCCAACTCTTGAGCACACATCTTCAGCACGATTTGGGGGATTCCATCAGGCCCACTCGACTTGTTGACATCCAGGGACAGTGTCCAAGGAGTTGTGTACACAGAAAATTGCATGGAGCACTCGCACGTGTGTTATTGGTATGTTCCCTCCGTCGACGAGAGGCGAGTTGGACGCAAAAAGACAACCTAAAAGATCTGCTTTCTTCTTTGTGGCGTGAGCCAGCGAGTAATTCTCCCTACTCAAAGATGGTGATGATGGCTTACGAAAATTCCGGGTTCAGAACGCACGAGTTCCCGAAGGAAGGTGAAGTAAATTCTTGCCAATGTGACTAGTGAAAATGACTTTGCGCCAGTGACAACTGTTTTGAAGGACCTAAAGGAAGATTTGTACTTCTTTTTGTGAGCACTAGTGTTTGCATCTCGGGTCGCCGATGCTTTGGCCCAAGTCTTGTAACACTCTGCTTTTGCTTTGTCCTCGACGCAAATTTTGCAGGTGTGTCCAAACCAAGGCTGTGATCTGCCGCCGATAGGCACTACAAATGACGGGATGAGAATGGGCTGGATGATCCAATGAAGGATTTTCATTGGATCATCCAGCTTCCCGCTCTTCCGCAAATCCACCCTTATGGATAGGATGCAAAAAAAGCCCGCATCGAATCCCAATCCGCTGAGCCACAGACCATAGTAAACCACACACGGCGGCAGCCTACAGATCGTGCCTGCAATGAATGAAGAACTGATGGGCGCTGTACTTCGGATCAGGCAGTGATCCGAAGAGCCAAGAGGGGCATCGACGGAGACCTGATATCCGTCCGGATGATATACGCGTTGATCTGCGTTTACCGTATGAAATTTTGTGTTTTATTTTCGCCAATGATATAATCGGTTACCGATTGTATGCCATGGATTGACTTAGTCGAGAAAGTTGTAACGTTTTACGTTTTTGTGACATCAAGTAAATTCAATATACCTAGTCTTATTAAGTTTCACTGAAAACTTTACGCTTAAGCAGTGACGGGCGGGTTTGAATACGCGGAGCCCCCTTTTGTGCGGGGCCCGTAGCAATTGCTACACTTGCTACGTGGTTAATCCGGCACTGTTTACACAGCCCAACAATATGAGAAAATTTTATTAATAGACAATAATAAAATATATAAATAATGTCATCCAGACCGAATTTCGGTCCGACCCGTATCTAATACATATACAATAATCTTTGCGGCCAGTTTCAACGGAGACAATTTCTTACTGTGGCCGGTGGAAGGAAAAGGGGAGATCTCCCGCCGGGCAAGGTGTTATGTCCGGGGATCGGCCAACGCTCCGAGTGTTAGTTCGGAGCTATTCTGCTTCTGCTTTTTGTTTTGATTGTCGGAGCGTTGGCCATTCCCCGGGCAGAACACCTTGCCCGGTAGGAGATCTTCCATTTTCCTTCCACCCACCACATTGGTGACCAACCGACGTGATATGAACACGCAACCAATAACCTTCGGAAACTACAACTTCAAACCTTCGTTATCATCCTCAAGTACTCCATTCATTCGTTCCCGAGCAGATATTGTCTGCAGTCTTCACATTCTGCAAGCCATCTAGCTTTACAAAGGTTCATCGCAACACTGGAATATTAATGCTTCCTGTTCCTTCAAGCTACTCTCTGCGCTACAGTGTTCGGTACGGCTCTGAGTCTTACTGCTCGCCTCTGCTTCACGGCACTATCGCAGATTACTTGCCTTCTTCTCGACTCACCGCAGACTACAAGGCAATCCCTGGCACTTTCTCCGGCTCATCGTTCTCACCGGCATCACTTGCAAGTGCGTAGTATGACATGCATTATACACGAGCATAACGTTCGCACCGGCGTCACTTGCCCTTACGCACACAGCATGCATTCGGACGCACCGGCAATCAGACTGCACTATCGACCTCCGGTCTGAGCAGGGGGGTGTTGTGGCGGCGCTGTCGTCGCGTCACAAGCGAAAACACATCGAAGCCTAAATCGCGCTAACAAAGTTCCGAAGTTAAAGCAGTATATATAGAATAGCTCCGAACTACCACTCGGAGCGTTGACCGCTCCCCGGGCATAACACCTTGCCCGGCGGGAGATCTCCCCTTTTCCTTCCACCAGCCACACAGTTCTTCCGGATCGGTAATGTGGGTCTCAATCTATGGGTGTTCCTCAGGGACCAGTTTTTGGTTCCTTTCTGTTCTTAGTTTATGTTAATGACTTACTTTACTTGGTAGGGAATAACCATGATATAGTTTTATTTGCTGATGATACTTCGTCGATTTTCCGATTAAAAGGCAATTATTGTAATATCACGAAGTGAATAATACTATATCAAAAGTAATACACTGGATTAACGTTAATAATTTGCTTTGGAACGGTAATAAAACGAAATGTATTAAATTTACTACACATAATGTTAAAAAGGTGAATACCAGCGTGCTTTTAAATGGAGAAGAGCGAGGCCTTGTTGAATCCACTGTTTTTCTCGGTATTACAGTAGACGCGAAGCATCAATGGGGTTCTCATATATCTAAACTAGCTAGCAAACATAGTTCTGCAGCATGTGCTGTAAAAAAGATTAGATGCCTTACATGTGTTGAAACAGGTAGATTAGTTTATTTTAGTTATTTCCATAGCACATATGTCATATTATGCTATGGAATGAATCTTGGTATGGGGCAATGCGACTGACATTGAAACTATCTTTGTTTTGCAAAAGAGAGCTCTAAGAGCAATTTATAACCTAGGACGATCGTAAAGAACTCGGTCGTTGACGATTCGAACCGCTTTGCGCTGGATGCGGTCAAGTGGAAGGAGCTGGCACTGAGGGCCCCCTGTCCAGAGATGGGGACAGTATTCCATGTGAGGCCGAACCTGCGCCTTGTAAAGTTGCAAGCGGTATGCCGGCATGAAATACTCTCCCGCTCTGCTGAGTACACCAAGCTTTTAGAGGCCGATTTGGTCTTCTCTTCCAAGTGACTACGAAACTGCACGTCACTCGATATGTTGACACCGAGGATTCCGATACTGGCTGAGGCAACAATGGGAGTGCCTTGAAACTGAAGAGATACGACAAAGGGTTTCTTTTTAGCGGTAAACGCGCAAACTTGTTTCTTCTGGGGATTGAACTAGGCTAGATTTAGTCGCCCCCAGTCTGAGACTTTGTTCAACAAAGTCTCGACTTCAGACACAAGTTTGTACCGGTACTCGGCGATGTTTTACCGAGAAATATTGGCACGGCTGGTGTATAAAGCATCATCAGTGTTGTCGTCTGCATAGCAATAAATGTTACCGGTTTGCAACATATTATTGATATGCAGAAGAAACAGCGTTGGTGATAACACGCTGCCTTGTGGAACACCAGCGTTAGTGGGCTTGTAATCGGAGTATGCACCGTCTACTACGACCTTGATGCTCCGATCTGCAAAAAAACTGGTGATCCATTGCACAATTTCTCGGGCAGCCCATAGGAAGGGAGCTTCTAAAGAAGCACTTTGTGCAAACACGATCGAAGGCCTTCGCTATGTCTAAACTAATGGACAACGCCTCCCACTTGGACTCCACTGCCTCCACACATCTATGAGTTAAGTAACCTAGAAGATCACCAGCTGAGCAAACCTCGACGGAAACCGTACTGGCAGTCACTAACCAGCTGGTGATCCTCAAGGTACCGCATGAGCTGCAATTAATGATAATTTCCATTACTTTGGATAACAATTAGGTGATATATATTAACAATCTTCTATCTATACATATAATAAAAATGTAAATAGCAGATGTCTGTACATTTTATATTTTGTAATAAAAGTGATTGAGGGGTACTAAAAATAAGTAATTTTATTATCTAGAATATTATATTAATACACAACACAATGCGTCAGTGGTTTGATTTTTTGCACTTTATAACTCTTTTTTAAAAATCGAAATTTAGATATATTGCATACCTTAAGCGGAAGCGCAAGGTGTGTTCTACTATCGCCTAAAAATTAAGATTCCAACATTTTATCGAATAAAATCGTATCTAGCAATCATATTATACATATAAATGATATAAAAAGCACATTGTTAGAAAGATAAATGATTGTTGAACTTATTAATATTTTTTTAAATCGATTAATTGCTATTTTTAAATAAAAAAAAGGGTTTTAGTGGCTTATGGTGTGGATTTATCATGTCCCTGTGGCTTGTAAACACAATAACTTTTGAAAATATTAATTGTTTAACTCAATCTATTTTTTAATCTCTTCATCTATCATGTGGGAAGCCACTGAATGTAAATGGCAGTGTAGTTTTGTTTTGTTTAGCTATAATTAATTTTTTTCGGCTCCAAAATGGCGAAATTTTCGTTGATTTGTTAGCCTCGTATACAAAAATATTTCTCTAAATGGTTGTTGTTGTTGTTTTTATTATTCGCTCGAGAGAGCAGGCAAAGGAACTATGCCATACAGCCTTGTCTTCATGTATAATTTTCCTTCATATTTCACTGCTTCACAATATGTTGATGCGTCACATTGTGCAGCCTTGGGAGATTTTGACGGTAACTTGAGCCAGCAGGCAGCTGACAGTTGGCGATGGTATCTAAAGGCGCCTATGCAAACAAACAGCTTATCTTGAGATTCCATCACCATCAGAGCACTTGTTTCACAGTTTCCATTAATAGTTCACATGCGCAGACACTTAATACACAAAATCGCACTACTTTTACATATCAAAGTCCACTTCAAACCATTATTTAAACAATAATACAGGAGCAGCAAGCCGCCGCCGGTCGAGTTCCCGCCAAAACTCTTTCTCTAAATGGGAAGCTACAGCCACAGAGTAGTAATGAGTAGTTTAGTTTGGCTCACAGAGTACATTATATATAGGGAATAATGTAAAATAAATAAATTATACTAAAAATTTAATTACAAATTTGTTTTGTAACAAAATAGTAAGTTAGAAAGGTTCGATTGTATTTTAAACTATTCATTAATTTGTTTGATTCTTAATTGGCCAAGCATGGCTAAATTTAAAAAAGCGACATCTACTGCAACATGGACAAACTGTCATGACATAATAATACCTCTAAGAAAAATTATAGTATGGACTGTATGCCACTGGTTTGGTAGTGTTTCTATATAGTTTGTGCTGGTTTTTTGTTTTTTTTTTCTGTGGTTTGGCTTCAGTCGCCTTCGTGAGTGGACATTGTTTCGGTTGTTTGCAGCGGCTCAAAAAGATCGCTGTACAAATACACAATATTCTAATAACCAAATTTCTTAAATATTTAATTATAATAATAATAAGACATTTTTTTATTACAATATTTAAAAGCACAGAATAAATAATAGTAGTACGTACTAAAAGCAAGTAGTATAATTTTTTTTGTCATGGGTGACATTTTCATGGTTTTCGAGTGTTGAAGCCGATAGTGCTGTCGAAATGTAAATCCAAGATGGCGGCCGAAGTAGGTACCAATTTTTTCATCATGGGTGTCATTTTCATGGTTTTCGAGGGTGTTGAAGCTGATAGTGCTGTCGAAATGTAAATACAAGATGGCGGCTGAATTAGGTACCAATTTTTTCATCATGGGTGTCATTTTCATGGTTTCCGAGGGTGTTGAAGCCGATAGTGTTGTCGAAATGTAAATCCAAGATGGCGGCTGCAAAATATATCAATTTTTTCATCTTGGGTGTCATTTTCATGGTTTTCGAGGGTGTTGAAGCCGATAGTGCTGTCGAAATGTAAATCCAAGATGGCGGCTGCAACAGGTATCAATTTTTTCATCATGGGTGTCATTTTCATGGTTTTCGAGGGTGTTGAAGCCGATAGTGCTGTCGAAATGTAAATCCAAGTTGGCGGCTGCAATAGATATAAATTTTTTCATCTTGGGTGTCATTTTCATGGTTTTCGATAGAGTTGAAGCCGATAGTGCTGTCTAAATGTAAATCCAAGATGGCGGCTGCAATAGGTATCAATTTTTTCATCATGGGTGTCATTTTCATGGTTTTCGAGAGAATTGAAGCCGATAGGGTTGTCGAAATGTAAATCTAAGGTGGCGGCTGCAATGGGTATTAATTTTTTCATTATGGGTGTCATTTTCATGAGTTTCGAGGATGTTGAAGCCGATAGTGCTGTCGAAATGTAAATCCAAGATGGCAGCTGAAGTAGGTACCAATTTTTTCATCTTGGGTGTCATTTTCATGGTTTTCGAGTGTTGAAGCCGATAGTGCTGTCGAAATGTAAATCCAAGATGGCGGCTGAAGTAGGTACCAATTTTTTCACCTTGGGTGTCATTTTCATGGTTTTCGAGAGAGTTGAAGCCGATAGTGCTGTCGAAATGTAAATCCAAGATGGCGGCTGCAATAGGTATCAATTTTTTCATCATGGGTGTCAATTTCATAGTTTTCGAGAGAGTTGACTCCGATAGGGTTGTCGAAATGTAAATCTAAGGTGGCGGCTGCAATGGGTATTAATTTTTTCATTATGGGTGTCATTTTCATGAGTTTCGAGGATGTTGAAGCCGATAGTGCTGTCGAAATGTAAATCCAAGATGGCAGCTGAAGTAGGTACCAATTTTTTCATCTTGGGTGTCATTTTCATGGTTTTCGAGAGAGTTGAAGCCGATAGTGCTGTCGAAATGTAAATCCAAGATGGCGGCTGCAATAGGTATCAATTTTTTCATCATGGGTGTCATTTTCATTGTTTTCGAGAGAGTTGAAGCCGATAGTGCTGTCGAAATGTAAATCCAAGATGGCGGCTGCAATAGGTATCAATTTTTTCATCATGGGTGTCATTTTCATTGTTTTCGAGAGAGTTGAAGCCGATAGTGCTGTCGAAATGTAAATCCAAGATGGCGGCTGCAATAGGTATCAATTTTTTCATCATGGGTGTCATTTTCATTGTTTTCGAGAGAGTTGAAGCCGATAGTGCTGTCGAAATGTAAATCCAAGATGGCGGCTGCAATAGGTATCAATTTTTTCATCACGGGTGTCATTTTCATGGTTTTCGAGGATGTTGAAGCCGATAGTGCTGTCGAAATGTATTTAAACTACTTTAAAAATTCCGTATAATCATGTTATACGTAGTTTTTTTAATGCGCTTAAGGTATGCCCAATTGGATTTACCAATATTTTATAGTTTGGTTTATTAATTTCTAATGTAATTAATATAAAATACAACTAATAATAGAGAAACAAACTTTAAATATTAAATTTTCCTAAGAAATTATCATCCCCGCTATGAAATCTGTCAAATATTTTACCTCACTGTAAAGTAGCGCCGCCCTGGTGGCAGAAAAAGTCGTGGATGCCCTCATTAAATGATGTAAAATAATGTTCTATAATGATATAATTATGTATATCTAAAACGCAGTAAACAAAAGTATTAAAGAACGTATTAAATATATTATACAAAAATATATCATTATCCTTATTAACTAAATCTAAAGTATAATAGTTAACCAATTTCATCGATAGATGGTGGTGTTGTGGTGGGGCTATTTCCAGAAAAACTCATTCAAAGGGCTAATATGAACTTCAGGGTTGTATTGGTGATTTTAATGATAATAATTCTGTAAACACATAATCGCTACGGTCGCGAATCATATTTTGTTAAATATACAACCTAGCCTGATCTGCAAATTCCAAAAAACGCAAGAAAATTTGAATATCGCGGGCCACCCTGGAGCTTCCACCTTAAGAAATAACTTTCCTTTCAGCGTTCAGTTCCCAGTCACAGTCAGCGTGTGTTATGCGATGACCGTAAATAAAGCGCAAGGTCAAACTTTACGCGTTGTAGGAGTGTACCTCAGTAGTGACTGTTTTGCACATGGCCAACTCTATGTTGCTTTTTTCCGCGTTAGTAGCCCCCGTAACCTTTTTGTGTACACCCCGGCTAAGTCTACTTCTAACGTCGTTTACACAGAAGCTCTATCATAAACGACTTAGAACTTTGATGATAACGATTTATTTTGTTACCACTTTTTGATACAGTAATGATATAAATCGTTTAATATTCTCTTACCTAAAGGACAAATTCTTTATGTAAAACCTATATACGCGAGCTACGCCGCGGGCACAGCTAGTTAGGTAATAAATATTTTATTTCTATCAGGATTTCCTTACAAGAAGCGATTTTTTATAGAAAGCGACAAATAATTAAAGCGGTCACATTTATTCAAGAGCATTGCGTTCCGGTTGCTAGCTGTATCTGTACTTTCAAATCCCAAGGTCCTTTCATAGTCCTTTTAATGTACTCCACCCAATGAGTACTAGTGGACCTTAATATTTCACTGTTTTAAGCATTTGATTGTATACTTTAAACTATTGTCATAAGGTTTCTTTTATTTATTTGTGATAATAAAGCGAGATAAATTTAATATAGCACTAGTAACGTTTCTCTATAAAGTGTAATTAATTATTGTTAAAGTTGCTTGAATGGAGGTGGACGGACATTGACTTCGATTGTATGGCGGTAATTTGCATGTTAGGTACATGCAAACATACTACCATTTACCTAACATTTGTTCACACCAAATAATTAAGAAGATTAATTGTTAGATACATAATTATAATGCATAAAAGGTTTAATAATAGAAAATAAAAATTTTGGCTAATATAACCTATCGAAATAATGTTTAAATGGTCTTCTTCATTCTTACGCCTTATTCTCTTCTAGGAGAAAACTCTATTCCTCGCACGACTTCCTTGTGGAATCGATTACCATCAGCGATTCTTCCGGACCGATACGACTTAGGGACCTTCAAGAAAAGAGCGTACTCCTTTTTAAAAGGCCGGCAACGCATCTGCAATTCCCTCCCTGGTGTTGCAGTTGTTCATGGGCGGCGATAGTCACTTACCATCAGGTGAGCCGCATGCTCGTTTGCCCCCTCTCCTATAAAAAAAAGTTATCACTGTTATACCATTATTAAAAGTTACTTACAATTACGAAGCTGGAAGTTACAACATATGTGTGAGACGTTTGGCACTTGTGGAGATTACTTATACCTAGCAAATATTCAAAAAACTTTATAAATCTAAAAAAACTTTGATTAATGTAAAAAAATATTACTTAGCAAAAATTATTTATTTATGACGCGGTGTCGGCTTAAGACTTAAGTGTATCAAACACCACAGACTCTGATATTGACAAATTTTCCTTACAATAAGAGAGGCCTATCCAGCAGTAGGTTTTTATGAGCTGATAAAGGGAAAGAAGAAGGTTATACTCTTCCATTTATTGGATGGCTCCGGAACTTTCGTTAGTCAACTTTTATTCTACGGTAGGAAGGTATTTTCTGTTAAAGGAATTATTTGCCTTAATCGCTTCGCTTACCAAGTTGATTGGTACACGTCTTACCAGCTTACCACAGAATAAATAATAGTACAACAAGTATTGCCAGAAAGAATTGTATCGAATCTTTGACGCCATTTTCTACGGGAACATGTGAAGAGCACTGCGATCTATCAAACGTGCATCTTATAAAAAAAAAACAGCAGTAGGAAATTTATAACAGATAGGAAAACTTTCACATGGAATTTTAAACTGCAAAAATATGCTTAACATAATATTACCTATTGCATCGATCAGTGGACGAATGGAAAATCTTAACAACTTCATATCGGTTTGCGGTTGAACCAAATTAGGCATTCGCAATTTGTCCAATTTATCTAATAGCCGCTATGGCGTCAATCGCAAGCCTAATGTAGTTTCAACAATAAAAATAAATCAATATTCACATAATATATTATATTACATAATTGGATTTTGAGAGAATTTCTAAATGGCTATTGCGGATGCGGATGTTTATATTATGATTAAGAAAACTTTAAAGGATATACCTATTTAGGTAATATTTTCTCCCAAATATCAACTTCAGCCGCACACCTGATAATTGCCCAACTAAGTTCTGATGGTCGACTGATAGCAATATAATTAAAATTAAAATTTTTGTACAACCGACTTCAATTTAAATTATTAAGTATAACTCAAAAAGTATTGGTCAGACCTTGATCAAATTTATACGGGATCACATGAAAAGCACCAGCTTTCAAATAAAAAAATAATCATTTTCTCCTAACCAATCTGGTTTTCAATCGCTCAACGGTAACTAATTTGATCCCGTTTGTGGATTTCGTTTCCAATTTCCTGTGGACACCATATACACCGACTTTAGTAAAGCTTTCGATACGGTTGATAACAAAATTTTACTGGGTAAACTTTCTCGTTGGGGCGTATATCCTATCTTGTTCAGCGGAAGTCGCACGTTGTGGTTAAGCGAATGTTAAATGAAATGAAATTAAATGAAAAAAAAAATAAGAAGTTAAAGGAATGCGAGGAGTAGCCAACTCCTCGCATTCCTTTCAGCCAACTTCCGGCGTTCAAGGTTCGCATTTGGGTCCAATCGTCTTTAATATATTTATTAATGATATCGTGGGTATCTTTGATTATGCAGCTTGTTTCCATTACGCTGATGATATGAAACTGTCTATGCAGATCAGAGGCATTAATGATTCATTATTATTGCCAAGTCAATCTATGTATCAATCTATGGACTGAATAAATTAACCGACTTGGTATTACATGGATCTCACAACATTTTACGGTAGAAGTACTGAGTTGCGTGACTTGGCTTTTTTTACAAGTTATGTTTTTGATGGCATCCTGATATATTTCCGAGATCAAAATTGCGATCCTCTGTTGTTATTTCCGATATATAATATATATATATATATATATATATATATATATATATAACTTTATGATAACTTTAAATATTACATATTACATAATATTGAAAGTTATGTTATTATACTCGTAACTTGTAATATTTTGCTTTATTGATGGTGTGATATAATAATTATGTTTTATTAATAAATTACAGTATTTTATTTTTTAAGCCAAATGAAAACCAAAAACAGCAGTCAGCTCACTACGGAACTGGATTGGGCAATCTTGGACGCTGTTTGAAGATACAACTACTACTCAGCTTTCATAACGAGTATAGAAAGACGATAAAAGAAAATTATAACAAAAAAAGATTCATGGGACCATCATCTTCATCCTTCCACCATCATATTCAGTGAAGAAAATGAGAGGACTAAGAAGTAATTCCAGACACACTATGCAAAAAATCTTCAAACAAGTTATCAGTAGTGATGAGGATGAACAACCAATACTATGTGATTCGGCTGATGAAGAAGGTGGAAACAGAGAAGTGGACAACTGCGTAGGCATTGGAGAAAATTGTTATGAAACGCATCACATTAAAGACTGACTTCAATGCGTTTTATGCCAACTGTGGGTACTTGAAAATTACACCGAGTTTGATGATAAGTGTTCATTATGTGGACAGAAAAGAAGAATGAGCTAAGACTCAAAAACCTAAAGGAAACGAGTGGTTGAAATGCACATTAACAAACTGGCAATCTCTTCCTTGCTACTATGGCCACATCTACCGAGCACTACGGGAGAGATGGCCAATCGTGATTTGAAGAAAAACTTAATTTATGACACTAATTATGTTAAATTTCAATATTTTTTATGTGATATCCTAAGGGCTTAATGTCAATAGTTTAACACGTTCACTGTCCGTGTCCGGTATTAAAACACAATAGTAAGACAATAGCAATGATCTATATGTAGTGCACGGGACAGCGAAAGGGTTAATTAAAAGTTGATTTTTGTTAATCTTTGTAGTTTTAATTTAACTGGTTTCTTAAAAAACTATGACCAACTCCCTCGGACTTACCCTACTTGAATTAACCTATTTCCAGCTGTGCATTTATATTATGTGTATTGTGATTATAATTAAAAAATAAACCAGTGCATTTCCTTATTTATTATATCTGTTAAGTATTATCACATGTTCAGTTATGTTTGACGAGATCAGACAGTACGCAAGTTTGAATCTTAAATAACTTAACGCAATCAGATTAAAAGAAAAAGGTAGTAATTAATTCACGGGCGTAACGTTCCGCTGAGTACGTATTGCAAAATTATGCAATAACTGCGCTTATTTCTTGGTTTATCTGATTACAAAATAATTTATAAATTGATTGCACCATCATTCTATAAAAAAATGTACAGTCTATACGAATAAAGAATGGGATTAGAAATAGCGGCTCATCGAACCCGTACCGTCAACATGCACAGTACCAATAGCGAAAACCCGCTAATAACGTTATCTATACAGATAAATAAAATTGAAGTGTCTGTATGTAATGTCAAAATAACAGCTTTTTACTAAATGCATATGAAAGTATATACGGTATTTATAACAAAAACATAATTTTTAAATTTTTTGTCTGTCTGTCTGTTTGTTTGTTCCGGATAATCTCCGAAACCACTAAACCGATTTCGACGAGACTTTCACTGGCAGATAGCTGAAGTTATAAGGAGCAACTTAGGCTACTTATATTTTAGAAAAATAATTAGGGTTCCGCGCAACATAATTAAAACCCTAAATTACGCGAGGGTGAAGTCGCGAGGAACAGCTAGTTATCGTTAATATAAATACACGCACACATTAAAAAAATATAGTAACTATGTAATCCTATTCCAAAGAGGGTACAGGACTGTATCTCCTAAATACAGGTTACTAAGTAACTAGCTAGGAGACTCAGGACCCACTACCCATTTCTTATTGGTCCTCATGAAGTATTATATTATATTTGTAAAAAGTATGTAAACTATAAAAATGTCAATAAAGAAAAAAAATATTCCGTTAATTGGAATTTTTCCATTAATAGAAAAATATTTGAAAAGAATTATATACACAAGTAGGTACATTAATTTTAAAATAAAATCTAGCGAGCCGCTCTGGCTTGCCTGGGTGGGATCTAAGCTTTACGTGCAGTGGCGGTGTAAGAGAATCCATTCGTTTATTATCGTCCCGTGGGCGTAGGAGGCGATTAAAGGAAATTTTAGTAAGCTCTCATCCAATTTGATAGAAATCGGTGGTTTAATAATATCACTTATTTTTTATAGAATAGAATAGAATTATTTTAATTCAATATAGATTACACGTGTAATTCTTATTGAAAGTTATTTTCTACCGACTTCCAAAAAGGAGACGGTACTCAATTCGAGTGTATGTTTTTTTTAATGTGTGTTACCTCATAACTTTGTACTGGGTGAACCGATTTCGATGATTCTTTTTTTATATGAAAGCTGATAGTTCTCGTGTAGTCCCATAACAGGCCACAAGGTCAGACCAATGGTTATTGAGTTATTCTTAAATAACTTATATTGAAGACGCTTATATTAAAGTCGGCTGTACAAAATTTTTAATTTTTAATTATTTACTTAACCACTGGTTCGAAAAAATCCCTCTGTCCTGGGAAAAGCCAGCAAGAAACGCAGCGGAACTTTTTTTTAAAGTAAATTTTACATTAATGATTGTACAAACTATTTACAAAATTTATTTTAGAAACTGCTTGGAAGCGACCACCTCATTCCCAGGGGTTATTATCAACCATGTATTCATTTATACTATAATAACCTTTTTCATACAGTTTCAGCTTAACAAAACATTTAAACTTGGTAATAGAGAGAGCCTGTACACTTTCCGGCACCTTGTTGTAATAGCACATTGCCCCAAAAATGAATTACTGACTCTGTGGAGCCGAGAAACTGGTATCACTAGCTTGTGTTTATTCCTAGTGTTTACAGAATGTATATCACTTTTTTACTAAAACTACCTTTGTTTTTGTGATATACATTAAATTTTCTTAAATATACTGAGAGGCCATAGTTAATATATTTATTTCTTTAAATTTATCTCTAAAAGACTCCCTCGGTTTTAGATTTTAAATATCTCTAATGGCCCTCTTCTGTAAAACAAAAATAGTTTCTAAATCAGCTTCATTTCCCAATAGCAAAATCCCATAAGACATTATGCTATGGAAATAACTGAAATAACCTAATCTAGCTGTCTCGACACTAGTGAGACCTCTAATCTTTTTTACAGTATAGGCTGCAGAATTTAGTCTGCTTGCTAATTTGGATATTTGGGGGCCCCACTGAAACTTTGCGTCGAGAGTGATGCCAAGAAAACAGTGAATACAACAGGGCTCAGTTCCTCCCCATTTAAAAATACATACAATAAGGATGACAAACGAGCACATAGTAATTAGCGGCGTCGTGACGCAGTAGCATAGAAATGAGTTCCAGCGCGGGGGCCGTGGGTTCGAATACCGCACGGAATAAATATTTTTATGGACTGCATAAACTATATGTAAGGATGTTTGTCCTTGTGAAATTTATGTTTGTAAACTGCCTCCACGATACAGGAGAAAATCCTAGTATAGGGGTAACATTTTTTAAAAGGAAAGTTAAAGTAAGTCCAGCTGATGGTAAGTGGATATAGCATGATTAGTGTGGTCTTTAATGATTATCTTAAGTCTAAACAATAGACTTAAGATAATCATTAAAGACCATTTATTTTATCTTATCAATATTTCTATTTTAATAAAATTTGGTCTAGATTACTCCTGGCATTACTCTCTGTATGTTCGTAAAAATTTATTACAATCGGTGTAGCCATTCCGAAAATTAGCTCGGACAGACAGACTTTATTTACGTGGTAGAGCCATGTTGCAGCTATATTAGTAGTATAGTTGTAGCACGAATAGGTCGGCTCGACCGAGGAAGGACCACGCTCTCACGGAATACCAGCGTAAAATAGCAGCATAGCGCTGCTGTTTTTCGTATGGTGTGTGTAGAGAACCGGAGACCCTTTTTTACTGGAAACGAGGCATTCCATCTTAGTCCTCACGGGTAACAACGCATCTGCATTTTGTATCGAGGATAGATGTAGATGTCTATGGGCCACAGCAACTACTTACCATCAGGTGGACTGTGTGCTCGTTAGTCACCCTATCCTATAAAAAAAGACTTAACGAAAATTTTAAAAATGGTTACTCATGTCTCAATAGCATGTAAATATTTTATACAAACATATTAATAAACAAAATCAACAATTAATTATAAAGAGAACTCTCAAAACACGTCATAGCGCACAAATTGGCTAAACAGGGCAGAAATGTTTTTTGTTGTTTATGGCATTTTGTTATCATTGGTTCCAATGACAAGTTGGACTGAAGTTATAGAAAGTAGGTACGTTCGAAAAACGTATCACAAAATCACAAACCTTTTTGAGTAAGTAATGGTGACAAACGGGCACAAAGTTCACCTAATGGAAAGTTAATACTGCGATTCATAGACAATTTACATCTATGTCATCATGTATATGTGACCATGTTCTATATATTGAAATGAAAATTATCTCCTTCACCAAGGTTTGTCTGGAAGTGATCGCTGCAGATCGCTGTTTAGCGATAAAGCCACCTAATTGTACATTCATTTATAAATTTAAGTTTGTTGTGTTGTGTAGTATTTTGTGTGCAATAAAGAGTATAAATAAATAAAAAACCGGCCAAGTGCGAGTCGGACTCGCGCACCGAGGGTTCCGAACAAATCCGTAGGTATATGAGTTTAAAATTATTAAAAATATTTTTATTATATGATGTAACTAAAAATTTATGCTTTTCGCAATTTTTCCTTTATCTGTGCTACAATACGTTGCTTCATGCCAAATTTTAAGATTCTCAGTTCACGGGAAGTACCCTGTAGGTTTTGACTTTTGATTCCCTTGCGAATATCGAAAATTTGCGGCATAAACGGCTGTATCTTTTGATTGCGTTGGCTTAGAAGTTTGATTTTTTCACAGCCCCAAGGGACAGTAGACTTGAGTATTTGATATAAATTTCAGCTTGATACCTCTACGCGTTCCTGAGAAAAAGGGTCTTGACAGACAGACAGACAGACAGACAGACAGACAGACAGACGGACAACAAAGTGATCCTATAAGGGTTCCGTTTTTTCCTTTTGAGGTACGGAACCCTAAAAATAAATAAATGAATATGTATCCGAATAAAAATGCAGAAGCTATCATCCTTGAGGACTAAGAAAGAAAGCCATTATTATTCAAATGGGTACTTAAGAGGCGTATTACAAAAAAACGCGAAATTACAAGGTTTCCTCGTTGAAATTTTATGTTTATCGTTCATTTCTTGAAATAACAATTACTTGGTAAGAATAGTTCGTTTTCTCTCCTCAAATAAGCTCGGAATGGATTTTAGATAACTTATTTATTTAATCAGTAATAATCATTCTCCCGATGCATGTTTAGGCAAAAACTCTCGAAGACATGATTTGGGAGCTCTAACTTGTAGATTCTATTGAATATCGACCATCAAAAAAAATATTTTTATCTCCCAAATATCCTACACTTTAATGATAATGGAGTACATTTTCGTTATATGCTTTTCACACTAGGAAAAAAAATTCGACATAATTCAAAAAACGACCAAAAAAGCTTCGATGCAAGCCTCTATATTTCCGAAGTTCTACATCACTTAGACGTAAAATTTATACCAAAATAATCATCAACATTTGCTTAAACTATGCTATTATTTTTACTTTTAAAATCGTTACTATTATATTATAATTAATTAAATAAAAGTACTATATATTTAACTGCGCCGGCCATCTGAGATCATTAACGCGCGAGCGCTTGCCGAGGGTGGACCTGCGTCAGTTTATTTCGGGCGCTGCATGGTTTCGATACTACTGTAGTGTGCGTCGATTGCCTGCATACTAGAACATTGTCAACTACGACCGTAATTTTTGATCGATCGGTTTAAAACTATTTTATATAGTTATAATTTAGATCACGTCTCTTCCATTAAACATGGTAGGGACAACGAGTCTGCAGCATGTGCACAATTGAGCAAACAAAAAAATATTATTATAGAAAAATGTGGTCTATTCATTGACCTAGATCATTGTTATTTGAGGGCTTCACCTAATGGTTTATACAGCAACGGTCTTATTGAAGTTAAATGTCCTATTTCAGCTTTCGGAATAGATTTTGATACGGCCTTTCGACAAAAAAAAGTTAAAGGTTATAAATTCAGTGATTCAAGTGTAACATTAAATCAAAATAATGACTGGTTTTACCAAATCCAAGGCCAGCTTCATTTAGCAAATAAAAATGTCTGAATACTGGCCATAATATGTATTGGCCCAGATTAATGCAGTAAAATTACTAAAAATTTACAAATACGACCAATTTTAGATTTTCAATATGTTACCCAAGTTACAAGCTTTTTATGAAAAGTGTGTACTGCCTGAAATTATCGAATCGAGAAAAGTTCGGTCAATGCCGTCGCAGCAAATATTTTTCTTATAAAAAATATAGTAATTGACTGTAAGTACCGATTAAAAAAATATTAGTTACATTTGGTTGTTATATTTATTAAAACAGGTTGCAACCGTTTATTTATTTATACCACTATTCTACCGGTAGTAGACATAATCGATTATTAACATTCGATTACAGCGTAACAATTAAAATATTTATGTGTACTTATTTTGACACTAAATTTCATAAATAATGAGTAATATATCAAAATGGTATATAATAATAAATAATAAATTATATAATAATATAATAACAAATTAATAAGATAACATTAAAATGACACACCAAAAAATATTCCATCCACTGAAGTCCATCCTAAGAAAACTTTGTATTATGGAAGATCAAGATCGTTTAATCGCCATACTCACAGTATTATAGTGCGAGCGAGTGAATAGATATGAAAGAAAGTATCGGTCGCGTAGTTTGCTGCCCGCTCGGTGCGTAAAATACCTAAATTTGCGAAACGCCGAAATGTAAGAGGGCTCTTAATGATTTCTTATATTTACGCGAACACAGTTAGAATGAGGGCTAATAATTTTCCGCTCACCAGATGTCGTTAGTTGACAATGAGGTAAAGATTTTCGTTACACAATGTAATTTAATTGAGAAGTTGTTTTTAATAAAAGTTTATAAGTTTCTAGAGTATTATATTAATACACAAAACAATGCGTCTTTCAAATTTTTCTACTTTTATAAATATCTGTGGTTTGGTTTATTTATTTTTAATGTTAGGTATTAATATAAAATATAGCCATTTCTCATTACATTAATTTTACGGATTTTATCGCCCATGGTCACGAGGAAAGGGGGGGGGGGGGGCTGAGGTGTTTGACGTCCGAATGTCATAGTTAACGAAGGCTACTTTAAATTAGGTCCGATTGGTCCGATCTACGCTGAACGAGCTTACAGTATCTTGAAGTCTTGCAGTAGTACCAATCCCAAGCAGTTGGTAGCACCCAGCCATCTGGTTTATTGAAATTAGGATGTTTTTTTTTAAATTTAGGAATCGATGTTCTTTTGCGAGGATTTGTGGTTTATCAAATCTGATATAATGGTTGGGACGATCCTGAGCATGTTGACATACTGCAGACTTCCCGGAGCATCGGTGCTTCACATCAGTGATATGTTCTTTCACGCGGGTTTTTATTTATCTTTTTGTTTGTCCCATGTAAGAGAGACTACATTCACAATCAAGCTCGTACACTCCTGCATCTTGTAGAGGGATATTACACTTGACGGATGGTAAGAACTGACTAATATAAATGGGTACTTTTTACTCATCAACCGATGCAGTAATGCCACTGCATCGGTTGCTGCTATTTAATGCTCGTATTCTGTGACAGAGATATTTTTATATTTTTGGTCCAGTCGACTAAACCGTGTTTGTGCAGGGCGGCCCTACTTCATAAAAATACACCTGAAAGAACTCTGACCTGGACTACTACAGGTAATCTTAAAAATACAAAAATGTATGAATTATGTATAATGCGCTAATTGTTAAATCCAACTTAGCTCCTATTTACTTAGTTAAAGGTATTTGTTATAGTTTCAATTTTTTTTCTTACAAACTGCTAGTAAGTATTACTACTAAGTAGTTATACTGATTAGAATATTTGTTAACACTCATCAGGTGAACGTAGGTAGACGATATCAGGGCCGATACATTGACATTCTTACTTCAACATCAGCAGTCTGCGGCTTTTTGTGTTCGGTGTGTTTATTAAAATAATAATTAAATAGTTTTTGATCAATTTAACCATTATTTATACAATATTCGGAAAATTATTCAGTGCGGTTTGTTGTTAAGCTATTGCTTTTATATTTTAATCTTGAACTGAGTCGGAGAGAGGAGAATTACATAATTAACGCAATAACCAGTTAAATATAACGTCAAACACAATGCGTTTCCAAAATGATATAATTTGTGGCGATCGTTAAAACAATTGGACTAGATATACATTCGCCGACTAACAGGCCAAGGTTTTGACTCGAATGGAATTCAACATTAGAGGTTTATTGTTTCTTGAGCGACGCGTGATGGTCAATTTTGCAAGAATAAAATATTAATTGTTGTTAGGGTATAGCGTTTCCTATGTACCCGTGTATGACGTTGACCATGGATAAACGTGATCTATAATAATTTAATAAGTTTCAATTTCTCGGAAACTTGCTTTCAAATTAGGTAGAAATAACAGTAGGTATATTCAGGCATTAGAAGGGGCATCTAAACGGTATTTTAAAACTAGATAAACGAAATAGTACCTAATTAATAAGTGATACAATACATAACAACTATTTTTAGAATTTTACGCTATCGCTGGTATTTTGTGAATTTTAAATTGCTGAATATTTATGGCAATGCCAGGAAAAGTTAGATACTTAGTTTTTTTAATGGGTTGTACCTACAACTAAACAATGACGGAAAGATGAATGGCAGAAAGTATGACAGTAATCTTAATCAATATTTGATTAATGAATCCTCTCTCCTATGTCAATAAGAGGTACAATTACTGTATGCACGAGACTGACTTGCTATGTACACGGTACAGGTCTTAACCTAGCTTAACATAAATGTAAATGATTTTAACTAAAAATTGCGCATTTCTTGGAAAATGTACCACGGCTAAACTTTAAAACGATAAAAGGGACTAATGAAACCTAACGACATAATAAAATAAAATTGTATTACGTATGTAATATTAATACTATATAATATAATTGTATCATAGATATAATAAAATATACTTTTTTTGTGAAGAATTGGAAAATATTTTCTGGGTTTATACCATGACGAACGAAGGCAAAAGCATTTATGTTGCGAAGTTTCATCATTGAAAGACCTCATTTCTTATGTTTATGATACGGAAATTTAGTAATTATGAAAACTTTTGACAATGCGAAAAGCATTTTGACCTCACATAACGACCACACAGCAGCATTAAAGGCTAAAACATTGACGTGTGTTTAATGCTTAAACTATGAATGAACACAGTGCAGACTACCTTTTTACAGATTGATTAATGGAACAAAAGCACCGTCGAGTCCTGTTGTAGTTTTAAATATACCTACATCTTTAAATATGTATTATTAGAATATTAAAGAGTACCAATATTGTGTAACCGCGCCTGATTAAGGTCCAAATGTGTAAAATATAATAGAAGCTGAGGTGTAAAATGAGATGTTGTGTAGGTGGGATGACAGTAATACCTTAATATAAAAAAATGTCTAACTTGAGTAATTAGTGTTCCACGCCATCAGTTTTAAGTTAAAATATTGTGTAAATTAATCGCATGCGTAGAATTTCTAAACCCTAATAATTTTAGATACATTTTTCAATATTCATGTTTATTTAGTTTTTTTTAAACGTTACCCTCACATTAGGTTTTTCTCCTGTATCGTGGAGGCAGTTTACAAACATAAATTGCATAAGGACAAACATCCAGACCCGGAACAATTATTTGTAGGCCATACAAATACTTGTTCCGTGCGGGACTCGAACGTGCTGCAACTCATCGCTAAGTCACTGTACCACGGAGCCGTCAGTATGCCTTTAACATGTTAATATACCAGAAATATAAATTCCAAATTTTGTCCTCCCTTGAATTTATGTAAGCATCTACTTCCTTAATTGAGGAATGCGTACGAATTGTCTGTTATTATTTTAATATCTCTGACATTTATCGGTATCGATAATGTAATCTTTTTTGTAGGTCATATACGACCGCCATTAATGAAAAAATAACATGTCAAGTGTTCAGGATTCCGATGGAAACAAAGACAACAAAGAAAGGCGCAAACCTTGGTTTGGAATAATTTATGAAGAAAAATAATATTATGTTCTTGGGATCTACAATTTTAATCACCTCAGTCTTCCCGTGACAATTGCTGATGCTATGACTGCATAAACTTAACAATGAATGGAGAGGGATGGCCAGACATCGTGAGGCGAGCTACATCAGGCTTTGACAAAGTTACATGAAACCACGGCCGCTCTGTCAGGAGCGTGATAGAGCCATGATGCAGTTGTAATATTTCTGCTCGGCCATGATAAGATCGCGCGTGCATCGAATACCAGCGTGAAATAGAAGCAAAATGCGGCTATGTTTCAAATTAAATTGTGATCACTTACTATTACAAAATTGCAGCAAATTGTGATATGTAAAAAATACTTTTTAATAAAAAAATAAAAGTCGACGTAGAAGAACTAAAAATAATAAAATGATTTCGCATACTGAATTCGGGACTTTAATGTCTTAGCAACGATTTCAGAATGTGAAATTATTTCATTAGTAGTAAAAAAAAATAGTAATTTGCGAATACTTCTTTAAATTTGATAATCGGAATCAGATTATTACATAAATGTCAGTTATATATAAAATAAAGTTCAGCTATAGTGTTCATCAGCTTATAAGTTCAGTATACCCTGTGAGCATAAAACATTTTTTTTGTGGATTCAGTCAAGTTTAAGTGAATATACTTAGCAATTTTAAGTGAATATAAATATGCACATAAATCCATAACTTGACTTTAAAATTACTAACTTGAATTTAAAACAGATGTTTAATTAAGAACACAAGAACAAAACAACACTGTATAAAGTTTTTAAAAATCATCAAAAGGTGGGAGGGCCTTTTGATTTCGGTTAATTTGATGGTTTGAATTGGATGGTTTGAACATGGTAGAGCCACGCTGCATCTATATTATGGTTGTAGCAAGAGTGAGTCGGCTCTATCGGGGTAGGACACGCTCTCACAAAATACCAGCGTAAAATAGCAGCTTCATGCTGCTGTGTTTCGTATGGTGAGTGTAGAGAATCGGAGACCCTTTTTACTGAAAACGAGGCATTCCATCTTAGTCCTCAAGGGTGACAACGGATAAGCATTTTGATTCTCAGTTGAGGGTAAATGTAGTCTATAGTCTACAGCATGCACTTACCATCAGGTGGACTGTGTGCTCGTTTGTCACCCTTATCCATTAAAAAAAAACTAAAATAGAAAAACAGTTTTTGTACTCTGCTACTGTAATATGTATATATTCTGCACGAGGTATAAACTTAATTTACTTTAAAACAGTTATATACCGCGCTTGATTATTTATGCTAGTTGCAATATTAAAAAGGCATTCAAGGCTTTATACACGTACCAATTGTAACAATGGAATGAAAGCAATTAAAATCCACACTCGATAAAGCCGCGGTCTAATTCGGCTATTGTTTAAAAGAGGCAGCCACATGTATTACTTCTTAATGTATAGATTGAATGAGAGAAATAGAGATTGTTCCCATTCAACAACGTTAAAGAAAACATTCTATTTGTAATGTATTCTTTTTATTAAAATAATAATTTGAATTAATAATAATAATATGATTTTTTTATAACATTACAAATAACGATTGTTTTTTTTTTGCAGAACTTAGCAAACACTTCCCAAAGTAGAAAGTGAATCGCCTAATAAAAATAATTAAAAATTTTGTACAACCGACTTCAATATAAATTATTAAGAATAACTCAAAAACTATTGGTCAGACCTTGATCAAATGTATATGGGACCACACGTGAAGCACCAGCTTCCAAACAAAAAAAGAATCATCGAAATCGGTTCACCCAGTAAAAAGTTATGAGGTAACACACATAAAAAACATACAGTCGAAATGAGTACCAGCTCCTTTTTGAAGTCGGTAGAAAATAAAAAGATCGTCCGATTACAGACCCTTGCAATTAACGATATTGATTTAATTGATTGGTGAGCATTAGTAAGTTAAATAAAAAAAAAATTCAGTATTTCAGTTTCTTTTGATTTTGTCAACGGGCAAAGAAATCTGAGGATCTTATGTTGTTGAGGCGAACTTTTAGATATTTGAAAACTCCATTACAATTTCTAAAATCTAGGAAATTTTTTACAAAAATATTTGTGTCTTAGTAAAAATTTCTTATGTAGTACAAATGCTTACATAGTACCATTTACCGTTTATTTTACCATTTTACGTAAAATTAGCAATTTAATTTAATTTAATTCGATAAGCTAATAATATAGATAAGACCTACAATACAGCTGTATAATTTTTACTAGTTGTTATTGCATTAGAGAGAGTAGATATTACATATTGTGGTGGGCCATTTAAGATTTGGAATTTGAATCGGCTATAAAAAAAAAGCAAACGAATATTTTTTCAAAGTTATGAGTTTCTTAGAAAGATTGAATCTTTCCATCTAGGAATGGAAGACAACATTGTTCAAATGACTGCCACGGCTAGCCTTACAATACCCCATTCAATCAGTCCAATTTTTCAGTACATTTTCGATTGTTTGGCCCTCTATATCGTCAATGGCAACTTCGATTTCATGTTTCAAGTCATCACTCGTTTCTGGAGGGTTAACGTAACACTTGTCCTTAACGGTCCCCCACAAAAAAAGTCCAATGGAGTGAAATCGCAGCTTCGAGGTGGCCAATTGACATCAGTATTTTGGCTGATTATGCGAATTTCGAAAACATTGCGTAAAACATCGATTGTTACGTTGGCTGTGTGGCACGTTGCGCCGTCCTGTTGAAACCAATTGTCGTCTATAATGAGTATTGATGATCCTCTTCAATTTTGGGAAACAAAGAAATTCCTTAGCATGGCGTGGTAGCGATCGCCATTCACTGTAACGCCGTTTCCTTGCTAATTTCCGAAGACAAATGGCCCAATAATGCCGCCAGACCAGAATCCGCACCAGGCAGTCACTCGTTGTGGATGCATTGGTTTCTCCACGATGACGTGTGGATTTTTTGAGCCCCAGATACGACAATTTTGCTCCCTGACCTATCCTCCGAGGTGGAAATGAGCTTCATCTGAACAGATGATTTTCGGTAAAAATGCTTTGATCAAGTGGTCTTCGGCCCATTGAGCAAACCGAAAACGCATCGGATGATCATGCCGCTTCAACTCTTGCACTTATTGAACTTTGTACTCATTCATACCGAAATCATTATGCAAAATTCTTCTCAAAGAAGTGCGTTAAATGTTCAATTCTTGAGAACGATGACGAGTTGATGTTGATGGTTGTTCACGCACACTCAGAGCAACAGCAGCAATGTTTTCGGTTGAGCGCATTGAACGAGTGCGTACACGGGTTGTTTATGCAACAACCAACTGTTTTCTCGGCACATCCTTTTTGTTAATTTTTTTTCGTAATTTTTTTACAGTTTGAGTAGAAGTACTTTACCAATTTGGAAATAAATTTTTAATATTTCCCACCTTTGTTCAAGCGAAAAGCGACATATTTCATAAATGTCAAACATAAACTACCTTTCTGTCACATCGTAAATGTCATCATCAAACCTTCCAACCTTAAAATAACCTATAGTTCCAATTCCATACGTTAGTGACCCATCCTGTACTACAAGCATTACACAAGCCTGTGCTTATTTTTAGTACATAAGTAAAGAAATCGTACGGTACGGTTTCGTTACTCATGTGCAAGAAATTGCAACTATGAATATCATAGGTGCGAAGGAGGCTCCGATTCTCTTACAAAATTTAAGGTAAGAGTTTACCTTAAATTTGTATGCCCGAAAATTTATAAATATTTATAGGACAAGGAAAGTCCAACAACACGGAGCAGTGAACACTGCTGTGCTGTGCCTGTGCCATTTTGGAGAGTGGTGGACACTGCTGCCCCAAAAAGGCACAGGCACAGGTTTATATTATTTTATTATTATTATTACCCTATAATTGGACATTTCGATATACATATATTGAAATTTTAGAACATTTCAATATCTTATTTCTATTTTCATACTAATATGATAATAATTACTGAATATACCCTTAATTTTTTTCCTGTAATATAAATAATGGTGGATCATACCAACATTACACCAACAACATATAGCCTTTAGCTTATGATATTTTATATACCCTAAAATTTGCATAAATGATTCTTAAATTATGGTTGTCAACAAATCAAGATACATTTTGTGTATTTCCGAAAATAAAAGTATTTTTAAATTGCATTTATATTTTTACCTTTCCACAAATGATCTAGCTGCCTATTATTTACAGTTGTTATATATACAGTTGTCAGTGTATGTAAGTGAGACTACCGCCGCTCATGAACAACTGCAACACCAGGGGAATTGCAGATGCGTTGCCGGCCTTTTAAAAAAGAGTAGGCTCTTTTCTTGAAGGTCTCTAAGTCCTATCAGTCCGGAAAAATCGCCGATGGTATTCAATTCCACAAGGAAGGTGCTCAAGGAAGAAACCTCTTGTAAATCGCACAGTAGCTATTTTTATTATCGCCAATCATCCAGATTGTATGGATGGTATCTAGAGTCCTGTCGCGATGTGCAATGGTGCTTTACACTGGTAATGCTATTCCTTATCACCAGTCTGAGTAATTTGGTTTCGACATTTTGATTAGAATTTCTGCTATCAGTCGAGCATCATCATTTTTACAATGTTCTTAATATTTTTATTCCCACTGACATGCAGATTTGATAACATTTTTTCTCCGCCGAGCAGACAATTTCAGCAATGCTGGCTGAAATCAAGTTTGCTTGCCTCCAGTAAAATTAAAGGCTAATGTCCTGCTCCCAAATAGACTTAAGTTGTTAAATATGAGATAACAGTATTGTTAAATTAGTAGTTAATTTTTTTTTGTTAAAATTAGTAGATTTAACATTAATATTATATAGACTGTAAGCATTAAATACACAAACTGTATCTATAGCAAATTTGGTTTTCCATGTATATTTATTAGCTTATAATTATCTGTTTTCTTTTTCCTTTAAAAAATCACTTCGCTATTTATGTAAGTTGTGGTTACCTGTAAGAAGATGAACACATAGCATGTAGTCGCAGTGTTGAGTTATATTTTTGTTAGTATTGTGTATCATCTGTTGGTGATACAAATAAAGAGAAAAAAAATATGAGATAACTTTAGCGAGCAAGGTGTCCTAAATTAATATAATCTAATAAAACTAATCTATTTGCTTCTTTGTCTAACAAATAAAATTTAAGTGCGTATCGTATGAAACAATGAAACCGCTCTGAACAATTATCGTCAGTAGGAAGTTGTTATAGAGGTACAGAAGGAATTGAAGCACGACTGATTAGGATTGGTTAGACATGTGAAAGTGTGCAACACGTGGGACGCATAAGTATTAAAGAGGTTGATTTATCACACTTTTCATTCGACTTATGACAATTCTTATAAATGAAGTTATACGTTTGCATGCAATCATCCTTGCTAAGATTATGCATGAAAATTCATGTATTTCATATAAAAGGATAAAAAGATCATTGATGAAGTTTTCAGCGTCATCAAATACAATATTTAAAGTTAATATTGACTATCTTAACTCTTTCACTGTCCGGTTTTCAGACACAATAGTAAGACAATAGCAATGACCTATATGTAATGTATGGGACAGCGAAAGGGTTAACTTTTATGAATGCAAAAAACACACACTGGCTGAAATTATTCAGCTATGTAGACACAGGAAATTTACTAAAGAATAATAAATTAATTTTAAAATCCTAAGACACAAAATAAACATTTATTTTACTGTGCATTCAATATGTAACGCACTTTATTTTTAGGGTTCCGTACCTAAAGGGTATCCAACGGGACCTTATTACTAAGCCTCCGCTGTCCGTCCGGCCGTCCGTCCATCTGTCTGTGAGCGGGCTGTATGTACATTGTCAACTGTCTATATCTACCTCCACTATCTTCTGTCTATTAGGTGGACTGTTGAAATTTTCATAGAATATGTATTTCTGTTTCCGCTATAACAAAAAATAATTTAGAATTAAAATAAATTAAAAATTAAAAGGAGCTCCCCTATTAGAAACGTGTGTTACGATGGCACGGAACTCTTCATTCGCTAGTCCGACTTGCACTTCAACCGTTATTATGTCTTAAATCACGCCTAACTCAATTCCTAAAACAATTGGATATAACAAGTTGCAAACGACCCTGAGTGCGGTAGAGCGGTGACAATTTACACCGACCCTGCGTGATAAGAACTGGACCAGTCGAAAATAGCTAGTGCTAGACCTTTAGATAGGTATTTAAAACTAGTCTCATGACTGTAATTGGCATAATGCAGGTGGGCGTGGGAAACACAATCTCCGTCTCAGATCTTACTATTAATAATGTACATAAAGGTTCTATTGTAGCACTCTGTAAGCTATTTAAAGTTTAATAAAGTTATGCTTTGTAGGTTATTTTATTTTTAGGGTTTATTTTATAGGCGTATTCTTTTTATTATTAAAATACAAATCACAAAATCCATGGTGTTTAAGACGGGATCAAAAACTTACACTGTCCCACCAGTCATGCTAAATGGCAGTGCCCTGCAAAAAGTCTCGCAGTTCGTACATTTGGGCCACTGGATCACTGAGACGCTTTCAGATGACATTGATATAGATTGAGAGCGTAGGGCATTGTCTGTTCGGGCCAATATGTTGGCACGTACATAGGTTTGCGCGCTGTACTGCAGAAGTAAAGGCTACGTTGTTAAGAGCATTCTGCCAATCATTCTACACGTGCAGCCTATGGGTCAAGTATACAAAAGAATCTTACGACGCCCTACGCATTCTATACAATAACGCCTTCAGAGCACTGATGAAGCTGCCACGCTACTGTAGCGCATCGGGAATGTTTGTGGATGCAAATATAGACGGATTCGCAACGATCATTCGGAATCGAGTCGCGTCCCTGATGCGCCGCATACGGGGCGGCTCAAATGGCTACATGCAAATTTTCGCATGGCGGATGGATCTGGATTGCCCTATAATGCGACACTGGAGCAGGCTGCATGTCGAGCACTCCGGATCTAAACCTAAATTTAGATTACGGTAGCGCTGTGTATCTGTTTTTTTTTTGTGTTTGTGTATTTTATATGAATTTAAGTAATCGTAATAATTAAATTTAAATGAAATATATTTTTTTAATGTAATTCATATAAAATTGACATCATAACTTAGATGTAATAATTTAATTTCGATGTGTATTTATAAAGTGTGATATGGACTAGTTCCGAAATAAATAATTTTTAATTTTTTTTAAAATTATTTTAATAAAACACATTCTTAAATTTAATAATAATATTCAGTCAGATTGCTGAATTTAACAATTTCCTCTTATTTATTTATCAATAGGTGATTTTTTTTATTGAATAGGTATATATAATACTAGCGATTCTCCCCAGCTTTGCCTGGATAGAATTTATTAATGTGGCGTTCTTTAAATTTAAGATAATCAAAGACCAAGAATTTTCAAGATTTTCACACAAAATATAGCCTAGATTACTCATGTTATTGCTTTTATCTGTTCGTAAAGTTTTATGACAATTTTTCAGTCATTCTGAAGATAAGCCCGGAGAGACCGACAGCCAAATTAAAAAAAATAAGCTTAATAGAAGACAATTATCTCAATATTACAGACAGATACTTTAATTGTATTTATATTTTTAGCTATATTCGTATAGATGTACAGATATAGCGAATTTTATGAAGGCATTTTTAACAGTGGTAGAGCCACGCGGCAGCTTTTGCTGTCGCACGGATGGGCCGGCTCGAACCGGGGTGGTACCACGACCTCACAGAATACCAGCGTGAAGTAGAGGTTTACAGAGAAACGCAGAGGCGTTTCGCTTGATGAATGCAGGTGGCCGGAGGCCTTTTTTACTGGAAATGAGGCATTCCATCTTAGTCCTCACGGGTGACAACGCATCTGCATTTTTATTCGCAAACGAGGATAGATGTAGATGTCTATGGGCCGCAGCAACCACTTACCATCGGGTGGACTGTGTGCTCGTTTGTCACCCTTATCCTAAAAAAAGGCATCGCATGGTAACATGAGTTGCTAAGTGCAAGCTATTGTATTTGAAGCTTTTAAATTTACAGCTCCAATATTCGCAAGAAAAAATTAATATGAATTAAAAGTAATAAAAAAAACAAAAGTGTAAACTTTGCCGTGGCGATAGAGGGAAGTTGAAACAGGAGATGGGAAGCATATGTATGTATGTTATAACAGGCTGTAATGATGACGACAATGATGATTAATAGAATCAGGCGTTACTTTACGGAAATCAATTATAAGTATAAAAGTTGGTAAAAATTATTTCGCCCACATTCGCTCAATAAAATAAAATAATGTGTCTTACCTAGTTTAAAGAGCACCTCCTGCCCTCCCTCAATTGCGTGCAACATACTACACAACACACCACCACCACTACATTTGGAAAGACTCATCACCGACGACAAAAGACAGGAGGTGCTCCTCAAACCAGGTGAAACACATCATTTTATTTTATTGTGCGGATGTAGACGAAATAATTTTTACCATCATTAAGACGATGATGATGATGAAATAACGGATAATAAGGAAGCAGTTCCTAAAATTTTTCATATACATATGTTACTGATATAATATTACAAATTTGTATTATTTTGGTTACTCCATTCCATAAATTTATTAGTTTATTTTCGGACTTAGTATTTTTCTTAGTTTTCGATAATTTTTAATAGCCTCGATTCCGTCGTCGATTCTTGCAGGCTGATCGCTCGACGGAATCGCTCCAGGAAGTTTACATTCTGTGAACATGCAGACGTAGAGGATCGCCCCCGCTACCACATCAGATAGATCGCTTATCTTTGCTAAAGAATATCGATTCCATCCAAGGATGATTCGCGAGGCTATTGAAATCAAAAACATTCTTATTTCAATAGAGATGATGGTTGAGTGCTACTATCTGCTTGGGATCCTATAATTAATTAAATTAAATCCCAACCCAAACATACAACTGCAAGACTTTAAGATTACTATAAGTTCATACTGCGTAGATTGGAATAAAAATTAATAAGTTTAAACTGAAGGTAGTCTTGGTTAATTATGACGTTGGGGCGTCGAACACCTCAGCCCGCTATTGACCATGGGTGCTGTAAAGTAATCGAAACGTCGGGTATATCAAACAATATGTTATTAAAATCATCAAAATCCGCAAAAACTTGTTTCATTCAAATGTGTAATATTTGAGTAAAAAAAGATTTGCTAAGATAATCGCAGCCTAGAACAATAAGTAGTTAGGTATAATGTTATGCAATGAGGTTTCGTTACCTGATAGAGGGTAAGCCCCTCACTTTTCATACACTATTTTAATAGTTTGTATTGTTTTAGTAGTAAATTATGTGAGTCTTATACAATTATAATCATATTAAGTAGACGTAGCACATGTGATTATAATTTTATATTGATAAATTGAATATAGATTGATAGACTTTAAAATAATCAGCCGTTACGACTATTAGTCGTCATTTAATAAGATAATGCACGCCTGATAATGTTGTGTAAGACCTTTAGTTCCTTTCACAATTATTGTTGTATAAGTGCTTGGTCCGTTATACCAAATGCAAGACAGTGTCGTTTGCGCGTAAGGAAAACAAGGTCAGGCATATCAGACGCCTTTAAATTACAAAATAGTATATATTACCTAAGAACTACTTAGACCGTAGATAATACAATATATTCGTATTCGTTTCATATTTGGGTTACGCAAATATACCTCATATTCAAGTACCTCACCGGAATGCATATCATCATATCCTTTCTTTACTTTTTTGTTCACAGTCAGATCCGTTATCTCCGAGATAACATATAGAACAATTTTGCTATCGACGTGAATATCATGGCCGTCAATTTTGTTAAGTATATACTTACTTTTTAAGCCTTTAAGGTTTTAATTTTTTTGCGCGGAACCCTAATTCTTTTTCTAAAATAAAAGTAGCCTAAGTTACTCCTTATAACATCAGTTACCTGCCAATGAAAGGCCCAAAATCAATCCAGCCTTTGCGGAGATTAGCCGGAACGAACAGACTGTTTTTCTTACAAGTATTCGTATATAATTTCATATGCATTTAGTTAAAAGCGGTTATTTTGATATTACAAACAGCCACTTCAATTTTTTTTATTTGTATAGATTATCGTCCTAAAAATACATGATTGTATATTTATATAATGAATTTTCAGTAGAAATCACATAAAGCGATATGTTAGCAGTTTGTATTAGCAATTTTTTCAGTAAGGTATTTTTAACTAATTTAGGTTTGAATGCAAAAAAGAGTCAGCTATTTACCGAGAAGTTAATACCTATTTTATCTGAGAAGCCAAAATTGTCAAAGTTACTTATTTCTAACATATTTAAAATGTATTGAAGTACTTACTTCGCACTGAAATAAGTCTGGAATAAATTGCACTAACCACCGCGCCCAGCGTGGTGAATATATTATTTATAGGATAGGGTGACAAACGAGCACACAGTCCACCTGATGGTAAGTGGTTGCTGTAACCCATATACATCCACATCTATCCTCAATAAAGAATCAAAATGCAGATGCGTTGTTACCCGTTAGGACTAAGATAGAATGCCTCTTTTCCAGTAAAAAGGGTCTCCGGTTCTCTACACTCACTATACGAAACACAGCAGTGTTAAGCTGCTATGTTACGCAGGTATTCTGTAAGAGCGTGGTCTTTCCCCGGTCGTGCCGACCCATTTGTGCTACAACTATACTACTAATATAGCTGCAGCATGGCTCTACCACGTAAAATCTGAATAAGAGCAAATCTTTCGAGAAATAATTGCTAACTAACTAGCGCATTTCAAAGGCTGAAGATTATGATGAATACATTTAGGTGGAACGGTTGAAGCCGAATGTTAGTAGAGTAAGAGTTAGAGAGTCGAATATTAGATTCATCACCCCATCGTCTAAGTAAGGGAAAAAAGTGTAAAATGGCAGAAAGATTTCATGTTTTTTCTGATAGATGGTGCCGCATGAAAAGCGTAACGATTATGGCAAATTTATTATTCTCTCTACAAAGGGCCCGGTGCACATGTCCAGCAATGGATTCTTATAAACTGGAGAAGAAGGTGAACGGAAGTTGACTTGATTACATCTTTATAACATTAGGTAATTGAAAAGTGAGAAACAATGGTATAAAATGGTGATATAATAGTTTTAGTTGGCCTACAATTAAAAAAATAATATAATTCCTTCCTACCTGCGATTTCGTTTATGCCCAATTTAGGTGATTATGACACCAGACTATGAAGTACTTTTGCACCTGCATTGCTAATAGTTGGCTGCAGCAGTCACTTAAAAAGCTATATTGAAACGTTATAGTTACATCATATATACGTCCCATTGCTGGACACAGGCCTCCTCTCATATCTGAGAGGGTTTTAGGGCAAGGGAATGTTCGCCGCGCTGTCCCAATTCATGTTGGCGAACTTCACATGTCTTCGAAATATTTTTTTCTTATTTCTCAGACATGTAGGTTTCCTCACGGTATGTAACAGCACTTAAAATTGCAATTAACAATTTCATTGGCGCCGGCGGGGATCGAACCCGGGTTGCTAGCGTCCTACTGTGATATTTACCCTAGCCTTGACCTACCACGGCTACACAAGCAACCCGAGTTATATAACCGGAATTACCAATAAGTATAACATGTTATAAGTACTTAAAATAAATTATACTTACTTATTATAATGAGTGTAATAAATTATACGCTAAGCTGATTTACTACGTTACTGGCGGTAAAAAAAAACTCCCTGAGGCAATCTACACAATAGACAATATTTCGAGGGCATGTTATTTCCGTCACAGATACTGGAAAATTGTGGAGTAATTGGTCCATGGCCCTCTCATAAGTGTGAGGAAGTCAGTGCCTGTGTGAGGGACAAGAGGGACGTATAATATAGACTGTAACTTTTTATTTTAAGGCTAATTCTAGCCAGTACCTGGGTAAAACGTGTTATATTATATTACCTGTAATTTAGGTTCGCAGCCGTAGCTATATATAATTACTTATTATTAATTGTAGCCATCTGTGTCATAGTTTCCTCTTAATCAACACTTTAATTGACATGATGTACATAAATGATATGACATTATAACGTCTTGAGTAATTAACATGAAAGCTCGATTACCTTGGATTAATTATATGGTTTATGTCTTTATGTGTTAAATGCTGGTCACGTCATAGTAGGCGATGTTGATATCCATAAAACGTTCACCACAACATTATATCAGTTTTTTTGAGCCTTAGTGCATATGAATTGACCGCGGAAATACGCTGCTGTTCAATATTATGTGAGTGTAGAGATTCGAAGACACTTTATACAAGTAACGAGGCATTTCATCAGTTCTCAGGGGTAACATCTGCATTTGATTCTTTATCGGTGATTAATATAGAGTTATATAGTGAGTTATAGCATACGCGTTGAAGAATCCACTATGTATATACACTGTTTTCATCAAGTGAATGCCGTAAAAGGCGATTATGTGAACTATAAGTATAACCACCTCGTTTATCGCCAGACACAAAATAGCCAGACTACCGATGGGTATCATTGTCAAATTCGCTATCGTCTGGATCTGTGATCGTTTTTTTTATAGAATAGGGTGACAAACGAGCACACAGTCCACCTGATTGTAAGTGCATGCTTCCCGCCGAACGGGTTCCCGCCTTGTCGTGGCGGTAGTAGCCGTGGCTTGGTCACCCACGGTGAACAAAGAGGAACCCCTTGGTTGGCCCGTGGTGTAGGGCTAGCCCGAGGTGGCCACTCTGAGTGGGCTTGGCGAACCCACTTCGGATGTGTGTCGGTGGGCTGTGATGAGAGGAGTGTCCGCTCCCTCTACCGCTGCAGCCGAGGTGGAGTCGCGGAGGAAGAGGAGTGTTGGTATGGCAATACGCCACTCGCCCCATCCTCCGCGACTCTGACGGGGCCGCACCGTTAAAAATGCGGTGGTGGTGGGGCTGCGGGGCAAGAGGAGTGTCGGTATTGGGAGGCGCCGCTCTCTCTACCCTCCGCAGACGAATCTCGGTTGGCGGCGGAGCCATAGACCAGATCCGCCACTGGGGTCAGGAAGGCTGGTGCTTCTGAGTGCTAGTTATTCCTGGCCCCATGGCCTTCGCGCATCGGACACGGGGGCGTCCGTTGTGCATGTGAAATTGGAGGCCGAGGCCGAGGAGGCACCATGTGTTCTGGTGCGCCTTACCTGAGAAGGAGATGGGGGAGGAGTAGTCCTCTCCCAAGGAGAGGCCGCCATGGGGCGGCCAGCGCAGATGGGGCCGCGGATGTGTGCGAAAGCGTGCCCGTAGCACTGCCAATATGCGACGAAGGTGGAACACCATGGGGTTTTAGTCAGTGCGAATCCGACATAACCCATCCTTGCCCCCGCGAGGCGGGTATGCGTAGGCATTTCCCCATGTAAAAAATGCATGCTGTGGTCCATAGACATCTAAATTTATCTTTAACTAAAAATCAAAATGCAGATGCGTTTTCACCCACGAGGACTAAGATGAAATGTCTTGTTTCCAGTAAAAAGGGTCTCCGGTTCGCTACACTCACTATACGAAACACAACAACATTAAGCTGCTATTTTATGCTGGTATTCTTTAAGAACATGGTCTTACTCTGTTAGAGCTGATCCATTCGTTCTACAACCTAAATAATATAGAATAATATAAAATAATATAGATATAGCTGCAACGTGTCCCTACCACGTAAAAAAGCGTTAATACGTACGATTAAGATTAAGTACGTAATGATTAAGGCAAACCCCACATAGAACAGAGGAGGTCATGTTCAGCTGCGGATTTTTATGAGCTGATGATGATAACTCTGAAATATTTAAATTTAAATCAATATAATTTTTATTACGTATTGTTTGGCGATGGTACAAGCGTAATCTTCGGAATAATGAAATGGTGATCGGGTGATATATTGTCTTGCTTTCGGCTTTCAATCAGAATAAACAGGGTAAAATATAAATAATTTTCCTTTGATTCCTTTGAAGGTAGTATTTAACATGCAAACACTTTGCTGTAATTGTTTTTAATAGATTGAATCTTTTGAGCAACATTAATGATGTACGATAACCCTTATTGCCTATTGTATTGTATTTAATGAAGTGCTAATTTCATTAGTGGAATAGCCTTAGATGAGAGGTCAAAGTATCAATGCATTATGCGCTACAACCTCGCCCCGCAAACATGTATTGAGATAACGTATTATTGTTGTTACTGGAAAACGTACATGTATGCGTTACAGTAGCACTCTTACTCACACATACATTTTTTTATAGTATAGGGTGACAAACGAGCACACAGTCCACCTGATGGTAAGTGGCTGCTGTGGCCCATAGACATCTACATTTATCCTCGTTTGCGAATCAAAATGTAGATATGTTGCCACCCGTGAGGACTAAGATGGAATGCCTCGTTTCCAGTAAAAAGGGTCTCCGGTTCTCTACACTCACCATACGAAACACAGCAGTGTTAAGCTGCTATTTGACGCTGGTATTCTGTGAGAGCATGGTCCTTCCCGACCCATTCGTGCTACAACTATACTACTAATATAGTTGCAGCATGGCTCTACCACGTACAAGTACATTATCATCATCATCATCATTATAGCCTTTCATAAGTCTACTGCTGAACATAGGCCTCCCCCAAGGAATGTCACAAAGCACGGTTCTGAGCCACCTGCATCCATCGACTTCCTGCGTGTCTTATCAGGTTGTCACTCCATCTAGTGGGCGGTCGCCCTACATTTCGCCTACAGGTACGAGGCTGCCACTCGAGAACCTTTCTTCCCCATCGGTCGTCGGTTCTTCGAGCTATATGGCAGGCCCACTGCCACTTCAACTTACTAATCCGTTGGGCTATGTCGGTTACTCTGGTTCTACTGTACATATCCTGATTTCTAAGTTTATCACGCAGAGAAACCCCGAGCATAGATAGCCCTTTCCATAGCTCGCTGAGCGACCTTGAACTTTTTCATACGGCCAGCAGTGAAGGACCACGTCTCAGATCCGTAAGTCATCACTGGCAACACGCACTGGTTGTACAATTTCGTTTTCAGGTTACGAGGTATACCTGACGAGAAGATGTGTCGTAGTATCCCGAACGCTGCCCAGCCGAGTTGAATCCGTCGATTGATTCACACGTACATGGAAATCTTAAAATAAAATTAGAAGGGATAAAATCTATAAAAACTCATGAGTCACGAGGGTTAAGTGGTTCGAATCCTGGCTTATAAAAATATTAGTTCTGGTTGTCCCTGAGCCACCACGTCATTAAGCTTATTACATAAATACTACCGTTACCGTTACATGTAATAACCGCCTTACAAGTCCACTGCTGAACATAGGCCTCCCCCATATAATGCCTCATACGGGTAATATTGCAAGCTGGTTTGCAACAGCAGGTATTGTATTTAGTCGTTATTAGGAAGACACTGGTGCCCAACTTCTGATTTATTTCCCTCTGTCACCTCTCGCGATACCCACGGGATGATATTGTAGTGGTAGTGGTAGTGGGTATTCTTACACCGCCACTACACGGTCACACACTGTAACACACACATTGTTAACGTATAAATATCTTTGAAATTGAAAGGCTTTTCTCTTAAGTTTTCGATAACGTTGTTTTAAAATAAAAATAAAAGCATTTTTAGAAGGTTTATCTTTTATATTTTGTCAATTTATTCATGCAAGAAATTGACACAATAGAAAAAAAATAATGTAAAAATGGTTTTATTTTTTCCTTTCGTTTTCACATTTGTTTGAAGTCTGACATCAAACAAATTTAAATTATTTAAAATATAGATGAACTTCATCAATGCCCTTCTTTAATTTTCAGCAGTGACATAGATACAATTATAATGATTAATTAAATTGAAGCGAATGTTACACGTTGAATTAAAATTTTACTAATTTTATTGAGATTCATTTTAACATAATTATATTCCAACATTTTTTCTTTTTATTCCAATATACACTTAAAATAACTTCTTAATGTATACTCAAAATAAAACAACAAGGCTCGTTAAGGTTTATAACATGTTACGAAACAAATATACGTTTTGCGTTGCGTATCGCATGACAAATGTGCCAACTGTCCATTGTCTCAATGACTCTTGATAGGTTACTTCGGTTACTTTAATTACAAAATGTGAGAACTAAACTCTAGTGTGGCCTTGATTATCGCTAGGCCCAAGTTATCGATACTGTATCGATCTGTATATAATCGATGTTGAACCGAAAACACTTGGGCTACGCTCGTGATAGGAATGACATTGATAGCATTGTCTTTGTAACACGGCTCGGATTTAGTCGAATTTTAGTTCAAGAACGTCCTTTGTCAAAAGTCATTACTTTTTATGTTATTTTTATTCCATAGTTTCCAATTGTTTGTTTTAGTTGAATTTATATACTCTTACTAAATTTATATTTTGCTATCCATTGTGCATCTACTATTGATTTAATATATAAAAATTAGTTTTTGTTTGTACAGTTCATCAGATTGCGCTAAAACTTTGCTTGCACTTTGCGAAGGTTATAGGAATAATACAATTGACTTACAGTAGGTGGCGCGCGTATCGTACCGAAAAATTTATTTGAGAGTTATATATCGTTCAACATCAATTAATGTATCATCATTCTTTATTAAACAATATAACTTCCAAAAAACCGATACTTCCATAATTAATTCTTTTGTGGCAGCAACGCGCCGGGTACCAGCTAGTAACCTATAAGGTGCGTTGGGGTAAGATCGGTGCTGGGGCAAGATCGTAAGATTGAAATTTCCAACGAATTATGCTATATTTTTAAATGCTAGCAATATGGTACACGACGCCATTTCATTCTGCCTCGACCCCAAGTTCCCGTCATTCGCTAGGGGAAGTAGGACGCGTGCTGAGAGGAATTTTATAAAACAAGATAATTTTTGTATTTTTTTGTCTATCCGGTCTTTTCCTATCATTTTTATTTGTGATTTTTAACGAGAACATAGCTTCTATTGTTATTATTTTGTCTGTATACTAAGTTTTATGAAGTTACAGCCAGATAAAATTGATTCAAAGTGGGCTAAGATCGCTGTAGACTGAGATCCGATGTTTTTCCGTGCGAGTGAAGATCGGATGAATTTTATCCTATCTTTACCCGTTACAAATATGGCAGTGATTGTTAAACTTTCATTTGTCGTGTATATTCTTTCGAAGATTGCTCAAGTGTCTACGGGACTCAGTGGCGCTATCAAATCTATTGTTCTTTAATGAACCTAATTGAGCTTAATTTTTCGAATGGTTTTATTACTTTTAAATACACATTAAAAACATTGATAATTCTTCGCATTTCGCAACAATATGGTGGATGAATGACCTCAAAAATTAGAATTTTCGAAACTATTAATATCCTGCTAAATTACGTCTTACTGAAATATTTCGTTTTATTAAATGTTACCAGCATACTTAGCTATTCATTAACTCAATAGCTTACAACAACTGATAATTACAAAACTAATTTAGAGCTAATCTTCGGAACTTAGTTGTCTAATTTTGTGAGATGCCGAAATATTTGCACTAGTTTATGCTGTGATGCGCTCAGAGCTGCGGCCGCATTACTTACAGTAACATTTTATCCCCAGATACTTCAAACAAGAAGCCCTAGAAATCGCTATTCAAAGAATACAAAACATATAAGATAAGGTTTATCTCATCTCATTAGATAAACTTAGAACTAATTCAGTTTCACGGGAAACTCGCCCCACGTTCCTTTTCCTGGTCTAGTCCACTTTGCTTTACTTTTTCCGACTTCATGCCCATATTCTGATTCTAATTAACTCTACAAATAGGCTCACGCCTGCTGATTGACACACAAATCTGCAAACTAAATAATCTATCAATTAACCAACTACAACCTGCTTCTGCTTCAGGCTTACATCTTCCTCTACTCGTGTATTGCCCCAGGACATTTCGCCAGACTACTGTTACATTTTATTTAAAAATTGTAGATTGTTTAAATAGAATTTTCTTACCCAGTAAAAAATCAAATGTATCCGATCTTTCCCTTATATTGAACAATTACATCTTATGTCATAACAAAGTTTGAGAACCATAAAATTACAATTTCTTTATATCAGGGATAAGATCGGATGGCAAGTAACAAAAAAAGAGAAAACCGTTTGGAACATTTATGTTTCTAGTAATTTAAAGATCATATTGAAATATGTTTTGGAGCGTTAAAGTTACGACAAATCCCTTTTATTAAATTTGTTCTCTAAGCAGTAGAAGTGGCTTTAAATTTAAGTTCGGTCTTACCCCTTTATGGCAAATTCTTCAACATGCATATAAAAAAGTATGTCTTGACTTCGCACATGTTTAAAGCAGAAACCGTTTAGTTTACAAAAGCAAAAGATTCTCATAGCTAAACTACATTTAACCGTTAATGATTTGCGCCATGTTCCAGAAATCTGACGTATACGGATGTCGAGAAAATAAAGTTTTTGCCAGACTCTTTCAACTAGTCGAAAATCTGTCCGGTATTACCCCAACGTACCTTAATATACCTAATATGAGGTTTTGAAAATTAGGGCAGCTTGAGACTAATTCTTATTTTAAAATATTGTTACGGAAGTTTTTAGAAACTTTGAAGTTCCACAAAGAAGTTTAAAGGAGTTTTTCATTAAACGTTCATTTTTATACTCCATTTACGAATAAGTTTGTCATAGCGAAACATTAACTAAGTATTCGGTTCACGTATACTTGTGTAGTAATAGAAATCGTATTTTGTATTATGAAAACAGTAAGTAGCAAAAATGTAAAACTACTCTCACTGCATATTTCAGCCGTCAGCAAATTGGTAATATTTGAACGTAGAATGCAAATTGTTTCGCTATTATTATTATTTCGAAACGAAGTTATTTATCTTTACTTTAGTATGATTGTTTCAAATCTTGCAACAATTTTAAACTACACGTATTGAACAGATTCTTATGGAACCTCGAACACGAATTTCGTCACAACTAAATGATATTATATTATGTATTCAGAGTTTGAACTGAACAGTCCTGACGCCACATAGGTTATTATTATTTATTATACTACTGTCCCATTGTTAAGAAAAAATAAAGTATTTAATGTAACTATTTAGATGATATTCGAGCTTGTGATATTCACCAATGAATGGTCCACTCAATAGGGTAGAAAAATTAATTTTATTTTTATTTTTATAAAAAGTAAAATTATTCTCACATAAAAGCGCTTGACGTGTAATTCGCGTGGGGTGACCGTGTTCGATCAATTTTAAAGTGCTGCCTTAGCGCGTCATACGCAGTAAAGGAAAAAATCGTGAGTTAACTTAAACGTCAGAAAATAAAATTGGGGACATGCGAATTCTGTCCACACGCATTGAGAACGAGCAGTAAGTAGGTTTAGTAGGTTAGGTTATTTTACTTTTACTACAATGGTACATATTTAAATGAACTTATCAAAGTACATGATTATAGATTAAAGTTCTACACGAACTATCGAAACTCATTCGGATAATTGACCTCTGTACTCAACAATCGCGATTCCGATGCTTATCATTGAACTTGTATCACTTTTGACTTAGTTGCTGTTTCGAAATAGACCCGTTCATTGTCGTTTGAAAAAGGTTGAAGCGACATGAGTGATTTTCATTAAGAGTATTAGACCCATAGTGAGAATTCGCGTTTAAAGGTTCGCAGGGGTGTGAATGGGGTGTCGAAATCAGCCTTCTACTCAATGAGGGTTATGAAATTAAATTGAATAATTCTCTTAGCATGTGTTACTCGATGTTATGTCTAACTCGTGTAATGCAGTTTTCACTATCTATATAACTGAAATGACCTTTCATCGTATTGTTTTGATCGCAATGTCACCGAGTGGTTATTGTCAGTTTGTTTAATGAAAATGTCAATACTTGAACTTCGTACGTTTTAGGTGGTAAAGCCACGGTGCTATAATGGCTGCAGTACGAATGGGTCAACTCAACCTGGATAATACTATTCTGTATTATACAGCCTATTAAAGCCCACAGCTGAACATAGACCTCACTCATAAATTACCTCATAGGGGGGATATTTGCCATAGTTGCCACGCTTGGCAACCGCAGTTTTTTATTTTTAGTCGTTATTAGGAAGATGCTGCTGCCCATCTCCTGATTTCTTTCCTCTGTCATCTGCTACGACACCCACGGGACGATATGAGGTAGAGGGTATTCTTACATTGCCACCAAATGGAAATACCACATACTTCTCAGAATACCAGCGTAAAAATAGCAGCATAATGATCGGCCTTAGGTGTGATTAGTTTAAATAACCGTAAACACTTTTCGGTGGTAACGAGGCATTCCGTCTTAGTCCACATGGTGGCAATGCGTCTGGGTTTTGATTCTCCATCAATGATACATGTTTGTTTTTATGGGTTATAGCATCCACATACCGGCTATTATTTATTCTGTGATACCAGGCAGAATGTGTGCTCGCTTGTCAACTATACTTCTGTAAAAAAATACGATAATTTTAGAATGTATAATCTAACGTAGTGTTGCCATGTATAGATATGCAAGGTATTAGTAGTATAATGTTTTCATTTTCCCGTTACAGGGGTTGCTAAACTTCTAATTATGTTAGATACTGGACATTTTTTATCTACATAACGTAGGCACAAAAACATACTGTCGTAAACTGAAGTGTTTTCTATGCATATAACAGGTCGATATATTATCTAGAAACAGAAACATCAAAATATCAAATTTGCACAAGAACAACGGCTGGGTAGTAAAAAGTGTTGCCAAAGCCGCGTTGTCTCGAGTTCCTATTGTGTCGATATGTATGTTTTTGTATAATGCGGCTGTTTCCCATATTCCAGTGAATTACTATTGCATATAAGATAATTACGGTGAATAGAGTACCTATTATCAAATGTTTGTAATATGCGAATGTAACGGCTGACGCAATAGCTACTGAAAGAAGCGATTAATTGTTTGACTTTTACTGCTTAAATGTTGTATAATATTACGTTACCACAATTAATATAACCTCTAAATGGTATAAAACAAAGTCACTTCCCGCCGTCTCTACGCTTAGATCTTGTAAACTACGTAACGGATTTTGATGCGGTTTTCTTCAATAGATAGAATTATTCAAGAGGAAGGTTTATATTATGTATGATTATATATAAAATTCTTCTGTCCGTGTGTATGTGACAAAACTTCTCCTAAACGGCTAGACTAATTTTGATGAAACATTTTGTGTGATTTTACATTAGAGGATAGATTTTAGAAGTTGATTCGATCACACAATTGGATTCGGTAGGTGGCGTTGTTGTCGATATCCAGATATCAACCGTGCGAAACCTCCTCCTTCTCCTCCTAAACGGTTTGACGTATTTTTAATTAAATTTTTATGGTTTGCTAATGGGGCAATTGAATGGTTTTTAGTTATTGTTCGACACAGTAGGTGGCGCTTCTGTGAAAATCCAGAAATCACCCGTACCTACAAGTCGGAGCGGATCGTTAATCGTAATCATTAATCCACCTAAAACACCACAGAATAAATAATCAACATGTAGATTGAAAATCATGAGCCTAAGAGTAAGAATATAGTTAAGAATCAGATTTAAGTTTCTTTTTAATTCATCATCTATACATCTATACAAATAAATAAAATTGAAGTGTCTGTTTGTAATGTCAAAATTACAACTTTTTTCTAAATGCATATGAAAGTATATATGGTACTTATAACAAAAATACCATTTTTAAAGTTTTTGTCTGTCTGTCTGTCTGCCTGTCTGTCTGTCCGTCTTTCTGTCTGTTTGTTCCGGCTAATCTCCGAAACGGCTGGACCGATTTTGGTGGGATTTTCACTAGCAGATAGGTGATGTCACAAGGAGTAACTTAGGCTACTTTTATTTTAGAAAAGCAATTAGGGTTTCGCGCAAAAAATTAAAACTCCAAATAACACGCGGGCGAAGTCGCGGTGAACAGCTAGTCATCAATATTATTACAACCCTTCACAAGTCCACTTCTGAACATTGGCCTCTCTTAAGCCTGCCACAAAGCACGGTCCTGAGTCACCTGTATCCATCGGCTTCCTGCATGTCTTACAAGGTCATCACTCCATCTAGTGGGAGAACGCCCTACACTTCGCCTGCCGGTACAAGGCTGTCTCTTGAGAACCGTTTTTCCCCATCGGTTGTCGGTTCTTCGAGCTATATGGCCGCCCATCGCTACTTTAGCTTAGGTACTCCTCTTGGGGCATGCCGGTTACTCTGGTTCTAATAATGATGTTGTGTATGTGATGAGTTGTGTAATGTTGTTGTTTGTGTTGTCATATTCTATAAATAATAAAATAATTTATCTATCCTTCCTACTATAATATTATAAACGTGAAAGTTTGTGAGGATGTATGGATGTTTGTTAATCTTTCACGGAAAAACGCGAAGTTTGTCTGAACACGGATCACGCAAATTACATGTGAACCGATTTGGATGGGACTTTCACCGACAGATGGTTGATGTTATAAGGAGTAACTTGGGCTACTTTTTTAGGGTTCCACAAAAATGATTCAATTAACAGTTAGTAAGTAACTAAAAGAAAGGTACCTGTATATATTCTACTTACCATCAGGTGGACTGTGTGCTTGCTTGAAATAAAAAAATGAAGTTTTCGGAAGTTATTTCTTCATCCTAGGGCACGTTGAAACTCAGCACTTAAAATTGCTTTAAAAAATTTCATTGATCTAAGCGGCCACTTTGACACTTTGACACACAACAATTTGACTACCTGATTGGTCTAGTGGTTGTAGTAGTGCGACTGATGATTATGAGGTCCCGGGCTTGAATCCCAGGTCAGGCAAAAAAACAGTTATTGAGCTTTTCCATCTAGAAATTCTCAGTAGCTGCCTGGAGTCAGGAAGTTGGCGGTGTCTCATCCCCGTGCCTCGGAAAGCACGTAAAGCCGATGGTCCTGCGCCTGATCTCTCTCCGTTCGTGTTGGTTTACCGTCCTATCGGAGTATGAGAGTGAGGGAGAAGAGGGTGCACCTGTGCTTGCGCATACACTTGGGCCAATGGCTAGTCTCCGTTGAGGATGGCCGCCGTGACCGAAATTCCGTCTGGAGGACATTATTGTGGTCTCAGCGGGTTAGACCTGCGGTTGTTCGCGTATTTTAATATTTACGTACGAATGCTCAGCTTCTGAGCTACCGTGGATCTATAAAAATATTTATAAATAATAAAGCTTATTACGACCGCAGTGAAAAAAAAACCTGTAAAAATAAATAAAAAAAATACTTTTTAAAAGCTTCATAATTTTACAAACTTCTGAGTTCTGACTGGTTATATACACAGTCAGGTCATAAGTATTGTCACACAGTAAAAACTTTTCTTTTAGAATGCTGGCCACAAAAAAGTTTATTGAATTCCAATTTCGAATTGTTGATGAAAATAAAACTATACTTTTTAGAATTTTACTCATTTTTACATATGGAATGGACGCTTAAAGAAGACCGTGTTGCAGTTATTGCGTTGCATCATTGCGGTTACGCGCCAATTCAAATTTTTGACATACTGAAAAATTTTAATACAACCAAAAGATTCGTTTATCGTACCATCAAACGATACAATGAAGACTCTATTGTAGATGATAGGTCAAGAAGTGGTCGCCTGGGTCTATTAGGACTCCAGCAGTGATAAAAGCTCTGAAGGCGCGAATTCAAAGAAATCCCAAACGTAAGCAGAAACTGTTGGCCCTTCAGATGGGGTTAAGCAGAACCACGGTGAGAAGGCTGTTAAATGAAGAATTAGGGCTTCGGGCATATCAAAGAAAAACAGGACATCGTTTGAATGCTCGTCTAATGGACCTGAGACTGAAGAGATGCCGCGCTTTATTGAAGCGGTACGTGGGAAAAAAAATATCGGGAAATTCTTTTTTCGGATGAAAAAATTTTTACCGTAGAAGAGAGCTACAACAAACAAAATGATAAGGTGTACGCACACAGTAGTGAAGAAGCGAGCAACCGTATTCCGCGTGTCCAACGAGGTCATTTTCCATCCTCGCTCATGGTATGGTTGGGAGTATCTTATTGGGGCTTAACAGAGGTACATTTTTGAGAGAAAGGTGTAAAAACGAATGCAGTTGTGTATCAAAATACAGTCCTGACGAACCTTGTGGAACCTGTTTCTCATACCATGTTCAATAACAGGCACTGGGTATTCCAACAAGATTCGGCGCCAGCTCATAGAGCGAAGAGCACACAAGACTGGCTGGCGGCGCCTGAAATCGACTTCATCCGGCACGAAGACTGGCCCTCCTCCAGTCCAGATTTGAATCCGTTAGATTACAAGATATGGCAACACTTGGAGGAAAAGGCGTGCTCAAAGCCTCATCCCAATTTGGAGTCACTCAAGACATCCTTGATTAAGGCAGCCGCCGATATTGACATGGACCTCGTTCGTGCTGCGATAGACGACTGGCCGCGCAGATTGAAGGCCTGTATTCAAAATCACGGAGGTAATTTTGAATAAACTTTAGTGTCATAAGAATCTGTGTTTTGTTAAGTTCATTTTGGCATATAAATGGTTACATAATGAATAAACTTGTAAAAGCTTTTAGAAAAATTTAAAATAGCCTTAAATAATAATAAATAAATACCGCTAAGTAAGTTTAGCGGTTAGTCGCCGTAGAGTCCATATCACCTGAGGATGCCTCGTGTAGAGGCGAAACACGTGTCGTATTATCGTCAGTGGTGTGTCTTGCCTAGTGTAGTGGTGTTGGGAGTAGCGGTGCTGGGATTAGTGGTGACGGAGGTAGTGCACGCAATTGAGGGAGGGCGGGAGGTGCTCTTCAAACTAGGTAAGACACATCATTTTATTTTATAACGCGGATATTTGCAAAGTAAATTTTTCTAAAAGCTTTTATATAATGGATTTCCGCAAAGTAACGCCTGATTCTATTAATTAGAATAAACTTGTTTCAATTATTTTATTTTAAACATGTGACAGAATTTATGACCTGACTAGGTACATAAGTATACTTAACTGAGGTAGAACATATTTTATTACAAACTCAACAAAATCATTTTACAATTGAAGAAGATATCGCGAGACATACTTTCGTACATAAAAAAAACAACAATTATCTATTTTTTAGGGATCAAAGTTAAAGATAATTAAATTATTATTATTATTTAAATTAAATCAGGCGTTTTACTTTGCAGCCTAAAAGGATATTAATTGAAATTGTGACTAATTTACCCAGCGACCTAAAAGGATATAACTTGAGCTTGAGAGATAAATAATATTAAAATCTTTTTGCAGACAACAGCCGGTCTAGGTGAACGGCGGGCCTTGGCCGGCTATGGATGGAATGTCACTCCTCCAATTCCACACTGTCAGTATTGCGCACAATTTACGTTGTTTTAAATGACTTTTTACTTTTGTTGGTTTATTCCTATTTAATAAATATATGGTAACTTACTATAATGCTTTATAGATAGATTATTTTCTTATTACGATTAGCCTTGCAGCAATTATTTATATTCATTCATTCATCTATTAATCATAGCCTATCGAATAGGCCTCCCCATAAATTGTCTCATTAGGGGGATGTTTGCCATAGTTGCCCCGATTGGCAGGTAAGGTTAGCCACCGCAGTATTTATTTTTATTTTTATTTGTCATTAGGAAAACGCTGCTGCCCATCTTCTTCTCTCTGCTGCCTCTTACAGTATCCAGTGGATATTCTTAAGCCGGTTACTGACCTGCCTGCCGCAGGGGCAATCTAGAAAGCACGGCGATCGGAGCAATATCGAAGGTCGCAGGGCCGACTTAAAAAATTGCCCCTGCTTGCCTACACACATCACAATTAAGGAGGCAATTAAGGGTCATCCCCACTCCTACACCCTAGATTGCCCCTGCGGCAGGCAGGTCAGTAGCCACCTTTACACAATCACTATAATAATATGGTATATTATTTCCATAAATTATATTATTACTTTGAGTTAGCGTCACCTTCTAAACGGTCGTTAGAAGTATTATAAGCCATTTCCTTTCCATAATTTTGCAAGTTCCTGCATAAACTATTCGTAAAATGCAGATTATATAGTTTATATTATAGTTGCAAGAGTTTTAAAGTTTCCTTTTTTACTTTTAAAGTTGATTTAAAATTAATTAAATGTCAAATAATTGTACTTACAATAAGTCATTCTGTAAGTTTCTCGAATTGACAAAGTAACATTCTTTGGCTGTAGAATTAATTAAGAGTGACATGGTCTTTACCAGTCTTTATCTTTTTTATCGTGGTAAAGCCATGCTACAGCTATATTAGTGGTATAGTTGTAGCACGAATAGGTCAGCTCGACCGGGGAAGGACCACGTTCTTACAGAATACGAGCCTAAAATAGCAGTGTAACGCTGCTGTGTTTCGTATTGCGCGAGTGTAGGGAACCGGAGAACCTTTTTACTGAAAACGAGGTATTTTATCTTCGTTCTCACCGGTGACGGTGATCTGTAAATGTAGATGTTTCAGTTCGTCACTATCATCCTTATTCTCCGGGCGGCTACGTGGTTAATTGAAAGGTCAAAATTTTCCTAACAAAAGCGACTGAACTATTACCGAACAGTTCGTTCGTTAGTAGTGCTAAGTCCATGTACCTACCTCAATGATATTGCGCGTCGTTTGAGACGCGCTGTTTTTAGAAGTTTAATGAAATTCGATTCATTAAAAATAACAAGATTTTTTTGAGTCTACGGTTATTAATATATGCATGCATATCGCATGCAAGAAAACCTAACTTAAAAAAAATTATTAACTGATTTTGAAAAAAGGTATGATTAAGTAACATGTTTGAAATATAAAAGTTATTTTAATTTAAAATTTAAACCATTGTTGAGTTCAAAGTGGGTTTCAGCAAAACAGCAATTTTGTTATTTTATAAATAACGACTTAATATTTTGCGCAGTTTTAGTAATTCGGTTAGTAGTTTGTACTTGACTACTTGACCGCAAATCCAATGTTCTTGTAACGGCCTATAGACATCTATCTTCGATTAAAATCAAAAGAAGAAATGGTAGTAGTCACCCCTGGTCTCCTGGCACTTTAGATGGAATGCTTCATCAAGTAAAAAGATCCTTGATTCTTGTAACTCATGGTGCATTACAAAACATAACATCATTATGCTGCTATTGTACGGTGGTATTTTTTTCAAACGTAGTCTTTCTCCGGTAAAGTGAAGTCGACCCATTCAAGTTTTAGATTTAATACGCTACAGTGACAGACAAATCCCAGATGCAGGGTACATATGTTTTAAAAGATAAATTGTTGGTTTTTAAGTTGCAGTTGTGTTGTGATTGATTCAGTATCTCTAATATTATAACGCATCTCCAATGTTATCATGTACTGGTTTTATCGGACACGACTAGGCTATGCTCGAAGAGAAATACAGATCACCGTCATTCATATAGAACAGAACAACATCTACTGTGTGTGTATTGTACACCGATCATCAATTTCTATTTCTATTTCTGATTTTTGCTTCGCTTTCTATACTCAATAACTTTATTGCATTCCATAGGTTACAAAAGGTGTTACATAGTTTTATGGTATCTCTATGGAACCTGATGGGCACAGCAATGTTATGAAGGAGGAACATTTATTATTATAATTATTGCTATTTTTAAATAATTATTTAATATTTAACATTTATTATATTATTTAAAAATACACACATTGAATTTTAAATACGGTTATTGTAATTGTTATATTATTTATTAATGAATTGATTTTGACATTTAAGGTATTATTGTAATTAGTATAATTAGCACAGTAGAATTTTTATTAAATTAATTGAATCTTTTTAAATTTTATTTGAATTTTTTATTGTAATTTATTTAGTAGGATGGCATTTCATTATTACCTATCATATTTATATTTACATATCTATATTATATTATATTTTTATCTTCTAAAAATTCAGAAGTATTATAGTAACACTTGTTTATAAGTAGTTGCTTTAATTTTTTTACGAATTGTTTTGCGTCTATAATGATTTTTATATTTTCGGGTAATTTATTATATATTTTTATAGACATGGCGAATGGGCTGGAAGAATGAGATTTTAGTTTTGAAATTGGCAGCACTAGTTTGTTTCTCTGTCTTAGATTCTATATGACTATATGACGTCATCTCGTTTTGTGTAGAAGCTTGGATTTTTTAACAAATTTGTATAGTTCCAAAATATAGATACAGGGCAGGCTTAAAATGTTATACTTCTTGAAGTAAGGCTTACACAGCTTTCTGTGTTTTGTATATTAGCTATGATTCGTATTAGTTTTTTTTTTGTTTAGTTAATAAGCTTGGGGCATCAGTACTGCCTCCCCATAGGACAATGCCGTAGCTGAGCCATGCATGTGCATACGCGTAGTAGGTTGTTATCGTGGTGGTTATGTCTGTTGTCTTTTTTATTTCTCGTAATGCGTACATAAAACTGCTTAACTTTCTATGTAATTTTTCTATGTGTGGTTTCCAAGTAATATGGGTATCTATTATTAGGCCTAGTAGTGTGTGCTCGTTAACAGTATCTATAGTGAAGCCGTCATTATCTATTTTTATATCTAATTTTGGTTTTTGATATGGGTGAAAAGACATTATTTTAGTTTTTGATATGTTTATCCGCAGGTTATGTTTAGTTAGCCAGTCCGTTGTTTTGAATAATATGGTGTTAATTTTTTCTGTTAGATTTCTTGGACTTTGACTTGATATAAATATAATATAATAGAATAGAAATATCGTCCGCGAATATGACACAGTATTCGTTCAGAGCCTCTGCAAAGTCATTAATGTAAATTAAAAACATAAGACACCCCAGCATGCTGCCTTGAGGTATTGAGGCTTTAATAGTTTTAGTATCGGATCTAATTTTTTCAATTTGTGTAATTTATCATTGAAATACTCTATTTCTACTATTTGCGTTCTATTGTGTAAATATGATTTTAACAGATTGTAGCACGGGCCTCTGATTCCTATGTCATATAATTTATTTAGTAATATATTGCACAGTATCGTATGCTTTTGACATGTCTAGTAGTACTCCTATAGCATAATTTTTATCGTTACTTATATTATGTATTTTTTGAATGTAATTATAAATTGCTAAAACTGTTGATTTGTTTTTGCGGAAACCGTTTTGACTTTCACTAAAGATATTATATATTTCGCAGAATTTCTAGATACGATCGTATAATGCTTTCTCAAATATTTTGGAATCTGTGGGTAGTAAGGCAATAGGTCGATAGTTGTCTGGGTCCGTTTGTGTACCTTTTTTATAAATGGGTTTCACGAGTGAACGTTTTAGTATATCTGGGAATAAGCCTTCTCCAAAAGATTGATTTACCAATAATGTTAATGGCTATACTAAAGCGCTTCCACACTGTTTGAACAATGTTGGGGGAATCTCATCAACACCATAGCTTAGTTTATTTTTTAGACTCTTTAATATTTTAAGTGTTTCTTCAAATCCTACTCTGCCTAGAAATATTGAGTTTTCTGATGGACGTAGAACAGGAAGACCCTTTGCTTGTGGATGAATTGTTTCACCAATATTGGTGAATTAATCATTAATTTATCTAAGATATAGCGATTGCAGATAATCTTTCCGAATCGATGTTGTATTTTATCTTGACTGAAAAAGAAATAGTATGACCGTCAAATGTAACAAAAAGAAAACAAATTTAAAAAATGAATAAAATAAATTAAGCTAAGCCCAATTTTATCCCGTGAGTGTCTTAAGAGGTGACTGCGGGAGATGTCAGAAAGATCTCATGATTTCCAATTGGTGATATGAACATTTTTCTAAAATATATTTCTTTATGACTATGTTTATTTTTGTAATGGTTATGAATGTTAGTTATATGTTTTTAAATAACGAATGAAATATTATTAATACAATTTAAAAATCGTTAATATGACCTAACAACTAGTTAAAAAAGTTATCTAACTAAAAAATTTAAAAAAGTGTGCTCCACTGCTAAGGATTTACATTTAAGCAACAAAATTAAAACTGCATCCGACAAAATTAAAATGACCTGGAGAATAATAAATAGTGAAACGGGCAAGGTCAAACCGCGCAACTCGGATTTTCAATTGAATATTAACAATAATTTAACGCGATCTGATCAAGAAGTTGCTATGGCTTTTGAGAAACATTTTACTGATAATCCTTTTTTGACAACAAAATCATTAAATTTTTCTCCTACTGTCGCCGAATAATTGTTCAAACAAAATGTAAAGGCTTGTTCAAATACTTTTAAATTCCATAGAGTACTGCCAAAAGATATCGTTAAATATATTAAAACTATTGATGTTAAGAAAACGGCAGACTTATGGGGGATTTCCGTTAAAGTTATTTTATCTATAATAGTGATATTAGCACCTTATCTAGCCACTATATTTAATATAAGCGTCGAATCTGGTGTATTTCCTGATTTAATGAAACATAGTAAGGTCATACCTATATTTAAATCTGGAAGTACATTAGACCCCGCCAATTTTAGACTAATTTCTGTACTACCAACATTAAGTAAAATTTTTGAAAAAATTATTTAAGATCAGGTGTTAAGTTTCTTTAATATTAATAAATTGCTACATAAAAATCAATTCGGTTTTACAAGGGGTCGCTCGACAACTGACGCTGGAGTTGAGCTTATTAAACATATTTTTTGTGCATGGGAGAATTCAGAGGATGCTTTGGGTATAATGTGTGACCTTTCCAATGCCTTCGACTGTGTTCACCATGAGACATTAATATGGTGTCAAGAACACAGCGCTTAAACTTATTAATTCATATTTAAGTAATAGAAAGCAGAAGGTTATTATCAATGGTAAAAGTTCTTCCGGGTCACCTGTACTAATGGGTGTTCCTCAGGGCTCGATTCTCGGCCCATTCCTGTTTCTGGTGTATATTAATGACTTACCTCACCTTGTAGGGGTTAGTCATGATGTAGTATTATTTGCTGATGATACTTCCTTGATTTTTAAACTTAAACGTCAATCATTTAAACGTGACGAAGTGAATAATGCTATATCAAAATTAATGCATTGGTTTAACGTTAATAATCTGCATTTGAACGGAAATAAAACTAATTGTGTTAAATTTACAACAACAAATGTTAAAAATCTGAATACCAATGTGTTTTTAAATGGGGAGGAATTGAGCCCTGTTGTATCCACTGTTTTTCTTGGCATCACTCTAGACGCAAAGCTTCAGTGGGGCCCCCATATATCCAAATTAGCAAGCAGACTAAGTTCTGCAGCCTATGCTGTAAAAAAGATTAGAGGTCTCACTAGTGTCGAGACAGCTAGATTAGTTTATTTTAGTTATTTCCATAGCATAATGTCTTATGGGATTTTGCTATGGGGAAATGCGGGTGATTCAGAAACTATTTTTGTTTTACAGAAGAGGGCTATTAGAGCTATTTACAATCTAAAACCGAGAGAGTCTCTTAGAGATAAATTTAAAGGAATTAATATGTTAACTTTGGCCTCTCAGTATATTTACGAAAATTTAATGTATGTTCACAAAAATAAAGATAGTTTTAGTAAAAAAAGTGATATACATTCTGTAAACACTAAGAACAAACACAAGCTAGTGATGCCAGTTTCTCGACTCCACAGAGTCAGTAATTCATTCTTGGGGCAATGTATACGCTATTACAACAAGGTCCCGGAAAGTGTACAGGTTCTCTCTATTACCAAGTTTAAATGTTTTATTAAGCTGAAACTGTATAAAAAGGGTTATTATAGTATAAATGAATACATGGTTGATAATAACCCCTGGGGATGAGGTGGTCGCTTCCAAGCAGTTTCTAAAATAAATTTTGTAAATAGTTCGTAATCATTTATATTGTAAAATTTATTTAAAAAAACGTCCCGCTGGGTTTCTTGCTGGTTCTGCCCAGGACAGAGGGTTTTTTTTCGAACCAGTGGTAAAGTAAAAAATTACTTTCAATAAGAATTACACATGTAATGTATATTGAATAAAAATTATTCTATTCTATTCTGTTCTATTCAACTATGGTAGACCTATGTTCGGCGGTGGAATTTTGATAAGCTGTAAGGAATGAGGAATAAGCTGAAATAAAACCTTGCTTCATACATTGCATCCGATTATCTGAGCAATGTGTACGTTACCTTTTACTGATATATTTCTAGAGTAAAAATATGTTGGTCCAATAATTATATGGACATGTCATTTACACAGTTAACTCGGTAAGGTTATTATGCTCAAAAGTGACACAAAGGAAATCAACAGAGTCGTTTTGCATAAGTTGTAAGTAAACATGTAAGTAACGGAAAATTTATTCCGATTTGTTCTTCGTCAACAGTTAAATAAAACTAAAAAATGTGATTTCAAAATATTTTTTCCAACAATGACAACCTTATAAAAAGTATAAATAGTATTAAAATAACTCCTTTATGTTTCGGTTTCCCAAAGTTTATAAAATTTTATTAAAGAATTATATATCACACGTAACACATAAAAATATAATATTACGTTAATTTTAGCAATGCTTAAAGTTAAATATTTTCGTAATAAGAAAATTAAATGGGTGTTTGTAAAATGCTGGACATTGTTCTCACACACAGTAATAGAGAAGTTTATAGCATAAAGTTTATTTGGTTATATTTAAATTATTAAACACGTCACTTTAAAGTGACAAACTGTATATTTTAAACAGGAGCGGGGAAACATTATTTGTGTATTTCTAGCTAGTAGGAGAAAGTAATTTATAGGTAGTTTGTTTCGTAATATACTCTTCAAAAATATACAAACGAACGAGACAATGAAGAAAAAATGTAGAGCGTTATTCATTTACTTATAAATCATGTAAGATCTAAATGTAGAACAAAAAAAAAACAAGTTTTAATAAAATATAAGCCTTGAAAAAATATTTTTAATTAAATATTTACATGAGATGCCCATTTTGTAGGACCTACTTGTATTTTGTTTTGGTTCTATTTTCTTTTAATTGAGACCACTTCAAATTATTTCCTACTTTTGTTGCTTTACTAACACTATTGCTTTTTGATTGGGTGCGTTATTTGTAATTATTGGTTATTAGGTCATTCGCAGTAGCTGCCCGAATTTAGAAAGGTGGCGGTGTTTCGTGTTCGGTGTTCCTTGCCTCGGAAAACATGTAAAGTCTTCCTACTTTACTTTTATTTCACCGTATTCTAAAGTAGCGTAGTCCGGGTGGCAGAAAAAAGTGCAAGTCCTCATTGGACGTAATGGAGCACATAGTATAGTAACGAAATCAGTAACATATTATCGTATAGTACATCAACTGAAATTTGTCACACAAGAAAACAAATTTATCATTAGAAAAATTTGCATGCCCGTAAATTAGACGCTTTTTTATATTTTTGTTTGTTTACGAAACGAATACCTATAATAAATTTGAAAGCGCATTGCGACATTAACGAGATCAAAATTTGATACGAAATCGATACTAAATAAAATTTCGGTTTGTCTATTAACCAATAGCTAGTTTGTTAAAAATTAAATGCGCAACTTAGATATTCGGAGGATTGTTTGTGTACAATACGAAATTTCGCAAAGATCCATTAACATAATGGATGGTTAACAATGATCTATCATAGCCGGTTGTTCCGCCCGCGTTTGTGTTCGGTTGATACAGAATGAGATAAAATTTAAGATAAAACCGAGTAGAATAATAAAGTACATTTTGTAAAACGCCACCAATAAAACACCGAAAAATATAATAAGGTAGTTCTTTTTACTACATTCAACAAGTCCGAACAGTTTTACTAACTTTGACATATGGCGCGATATAAAAGTCTAGTTGTACAAATGTTTGGTAAAACATGTACCCATATCTTTTTCATTAGTCCATAAAAGTTCACAGCTGGACATATGCATCTTCCGTTGCAGAGAGGACTTGTCTTTATCGTCACGCATATTGGAAGGTTTGGCGATCGGAGTACGAGACGTTTCGCACTTTAAATTTTGTTTCCATCGCTGATTTGGGTGTTTTACACCTGGTGTAAAAGAGATGGTTATAGCTTCATTAGATCTTTCTGGCATATTCTTCAGTCGCCTTTGATGAAACTCACGAGAGGAATTGGGGTGATTGATTCTCTGACGCCACCTCCACAAGGCTTTATCCGTCTAATCTTATTATCAGATATTACTGATATATACCTACTAGCGTATAAGGCAACATTGTATTACATTAAAAGTGCGTTGTGTTGGCATTATGTGCTAGTGCAAGTGTAGTACATCGATGGTCTAAAAGTCAAACGTATTAATTACAGAGATTGTAATTTTTCAGGGGAAGAGTTTAAATAACTTTTAAAGTTTGACCCGTTAGTATGTAAAGCTGAGCAGTGTCACGTATCAGTGTCTGCTATTAGTAAGGGTACTTATATGTTATACAATTACTTTTAGAATTGTTCTCAACTATAAAAAAAACCGGCCAAGTGCGAGTCGGACTCGCGCACTGAGGGTTCCGAACAAATCCGTAGGTATATAAGTTTAAAATAATTAAAAATATTTTTATTATATGATGTAACTAAAAATGTATGTTTTTCGCAATTTTTCCTTTATCTGTGCTATAATACGTTGCTTCGTAACAAATTTTAAGATTCTGAGTTCACGGGAAACCCTGTAGGTTTTGATTCCCTTGCGAATGTCGAAAATTTGCGGCATAAACGGCTGTATCTTTTGATTGCGTTGGCTTAGAAGTTTGATTTTTTCACAGCTCCAAGGGACAGTAGACTTGAGTGTTTCGTATGAATTTCAGCTTGATGCCTTCACGCGTTCCTGAGAAAAAGGGTCTTCACAGACAAACGGACAACAAAGTGATCCTATAAGGGTTTCGTTTTTTATTTTTGAGGAACGGAACCCTAAAATACTGGAAAATACTTAGAAATTACAAAAAATTACATTCACTTAATACTTTTGATCCTTAATTTTTTATCCAGTAGTTCACTTAGTGCATTTGTGTATAGCATAATATTATTTTCATTATTCATTTTGTAATTATTAGAAATCAAAATAAAATTTATTAAATAAATATATTTCTTTTTATAACATACCACCTAAATTTTCATGTAAATTAGGTACCAATTTTAGGTTTTAGGTGTCAATTGCCAGCAGGTTTGTCTTCTAGAGCATCGATATATATATATATATATATATATATATATCACTGTAGAAGCGTGCTGGTCGCGACCCCTGCCAGCCCTTTTCAGGGCTGCAATTCTACTTAGCTGCGCACCCATGTCAACGAGGGTTAGGGCGTCCCCCCAAGGCGACGCACACCAGCTCGTCCCCGTTGGTGTGGAATGCAGCGCGCAAAGCGGCGATGGGGACCGCCACCCGTCACGCACAGCCCGACACGGCGGAAGGTGGAGGACAGAGTGCAGAGTTGGCACGTGGAATGTTAGAGGAGGCATGAGAGATAAGATGAATGAGTTGATCGAAATAATTAAAGAAAGAGAATTAGATGTCGTGTGTATGTCGGAGACCAAACGGAAGGGCAGTGGTACTGAAGAGCTCCCTGGCGGGGCGTTAGCTCTATGGTCCGGAGTCCCGGAGAGCGAGAGCGCCCGCCAGGGAGTGGGGGTGCTGCTGTCGTCTCGGTTGGTCGATGTTATGACTGAATATAAGGTTGTGAACTCAAGACTTCTCTGGGTTCGCTTTAAATTGGGACTGACGAAGTTATTCCTTTTGGCTGTTTATGCGCCGGTAGCTTCGTCGTCCAGGGCTGAGCTGGAGGAGTTTTGGGAGAATGTAAGAGAAGTTCTAGATTTGGCTAGGGGAAACGAAAGAATTGTTGTATGTGGTGATTTGAATGGATGGGTTGGTACCGCTCGACCAGGGTACGAGTCGGTGCTTGGAAAGTTTGGCGATAAATGGGTTAATGATGCTGGCAAGCTTATACTGGCGGTATGCAAGGAAAAGGGTCTTCTTGTGACAAACACTATGTTTAATCACAAGAAGATCCATATGTATACTAGAGAAAGTAAGAATGAGAGAAGTATGATCGATTTGTTCCTGGTGGATGACCGACTGCGAAAACAGGTGATGGATACGCGAGTGTTCAGGGGTGCTGACCTGGGAACGGATCACTATCTAGTGATTACTAGATTTAGGGGTCTGTTCGCGGGTTGGCGCTACCGGACGGCAGTAACAGAACCACAGTCGGTCTGTCGCATCCGAAGCTGGAAGCTTCAGGAAGCGGATACTAGGGACAAATATCATGCGAGGGTAGCCGAAAAGCTTGACAACATCGATGGCAGAAAAGAATGTGTTGAAAGAACATGGCAGAACCTTAGGGATGGAATGGTAAGTGCAGTGGAAGAAGTGTGTGGAACGATTAAAAGAGGCAGTAGTAAAAGAAGAGATGCATGGTGGAATGATGAAGTGAAAGAAGCTGTAAAGAAGAAGAAGAAAGCATGGTTAGACTACTTGGCCTCTAGTAATGATAAGGATATGAGAGAGAAGATGAAAGAAAGATATAAGCTGCAGAAAGTTCACACGAAAGCATTGATTGAGGAAGTGCGTGAAAGGTGTAGAATGGAAGCGGACGAAAGGTTGTCGCACAACTTTAAGGAGAACTCCAAACTCTTCTGGAAAGAGGTTGGAAGGACCCGAAGTGGTGTGACGGCCTTAAGAATGAACAAAGTGCTTTCGAGAACTAATGACGTCCTCTCAGAAAAATCGGACGTCATGCAGCGATGGAGCGAATTTTATAGAGAAATGTATGCGTGTGATGATTTTAGTGAGGGATCCGGGGATGACGTCGAGACTGGTACGCCAGACCCGGACCTCGATGACACTGAGGTCATCAGTATGAAAGAAATTGAACGTGCGATTCGAAGTTTGAAATGTGGTAAGGCTGCGGGACTAGACAGAGTTACTGCTGAAATGGTCAAGTATGGTGGGCCTCGCGTCTGGGACAGCTTTCATCTGCTGTGCAATTTGTGCTGGCGGACGGGGGATGTCCCGGATGATTGGCGATCCGCAGTCATTGTGCCTTTATATAAAGGTAAAGGTTCACATTTTGACTGCGGGTGCTATCGGGCGATCAGCTTGACCAGTTTAGCAAGTAAAGTTTATTCGAAGGTTTTGACACGTAGGATGCAAGAGAAATCGGAAAGATTTCTATGGGAGGCACAATGCGGATTTAGACCTGGAAGAGGATGCACGGATCAAATGTTTTCTCTTCGCATGATCACGGAAAAGCTTCTGGCTGCTAACCAGAAGATTTTCTGTGCTTTTGTGGATCTTGAGAAAGCATTTGATAAGGTTGTAAGGAAGAAAATGTGGGAACTGTTGCCGGGGTATGGTGTGGATGGTCGATTGCTAAGGGCTGTGCAGTCACTTTACTGTGACTGTAAAGCCTGTGTGCGGGTAGGGCATGACCTGTCACCCATGTTTAGCGTCCAAACGGGCGTAAAACAGGGTTGTGTCATGTCTTCCTGGCTGTTCATACTGTATCTCGACAGCTGTTTACAGAAACTGAAAGATAGCTGTTTGGGTGTGAAATTGGGTGACATTAAAGTAAATTGTCTGCTGTATGCTGATGATGCAGTGCTTATTGCACCATCAGAGGCAGAACTGCAGGCATTAGTCACGTGTATGAAAGAGGAATGTGAAATTAAAGGTCTCCGCTTGAATGCTAATAAAACTAAGGTTCTGGTATTTGAAAGGGACGAAGAGAGAACGAAGTGTGAAATATGGGTAAATCAGGAATGTCTAGAACAGGTAAATGAAATTGTATACTTGGGGAGTGCTTTTAGCCGGGATGGAAGATGTGATTTAGATGTGGACAGGCGTGTCGCTGCCGGGAACAAAGTCAATGGTGCCCTGACTGCGTTAGTCAAAAGGCAAGGCGTAGTGAAGAGTGCACGCCTTGCAATACATAACGCAGTGTTGGTACCGACTTTGTTATATGGCAGCGAAACCTGGGTATGCCAGAAGAAGCATAAAAGCAAGTTGAATGCAGTGGAGATGCGATCTCTTCGTAAAATGTGCGGCGTCACCATGGCTGACCGAAAGCGAAACGAAGAGATTCGCAATATGGCAGGTTTGAAAGATGACCTTATCACAAAAATTGATAAGGGCGTGCTTCGATGGTTTGGGCACGTTGAGCGAATGAGTGAAGACCGAATGGTGAAGAAAATATATAGCGCGAAAGTTAATATTAAAAGGTGTCGAGGTAGACCGAGACTAACTTTCGAAGACCATGTGAGCAAATTGCTCGAAGAGGGGAGGGTCAAGAGTACTCGGATACCTAGACGTGCATGTATGAAGAAGATGATGAATCTGAAAGAAGCGAAAGAGGTATGTAAGGATCGTGACACTTGGCGATCTGTTCTCTCTGGCTACCCCGTCAGGGATTGTGCGTGACGATAAGTAAAGTAAGTAAGTAAGTATATATATATATATTAACGCAATAAGATCTGGAGGCAGATTTAGTGGAGAAAGTAAGGGCCTGTTCTATTCAAGTATACAGCGAGGCGTGGCGTTAGACATTCTTAATTAAAAAAAAATTATGTCATGAGGAAACCTGGATTTTTGGGGAACATATTTCGAAGATATGTGAAGTCTGGTCTGGTAAGTACTGGAGCAGTGCGGCTGAGTAATTGTCCATTAAATTTAGTTTACTTTTATAGTGGAATGGAAACGGTGACAGGTTGATCGCGACGATATAAACATAAGTTTTTCTTTTGTCAATTTGCGTTTTCTATTAACATGATATAAAAAAAGTTTTTTTGTCTTTATTTTGATCTGTGACAAGTTTGCAAATGGGGCATTTGGCATACATGCCAAACACACGCTTTTGATTAGTGTGAGTGGTGAACAGACAAATGTATGCTGAACGCACCGCTACACCGCACGCCGAGCCGATGCTATAAGGTACTTAACCCGAGTTATCGAAAATGGAGAATCGAGAGCTCGCCATAAAAATACACTCTTGAGACTCAAAGGACACAAGACGAGCCGAGGTTCGGACCTCCTTCAGAGGCACCCTTGAATCACATAGAGCCCCCCCTCCCAGCAAGAGGAGCCTCATTCCGAAAGCAGGGGCCGGGGTGCCTCGGGACTGTACTTTGCGTCGCCTCGTCGCCGTCAGAATCGTTGCACTCAATAGCTCCTAATTCCTCATTTACGAGCCTATTTCGATGAAGCTGTAAAGGCCGCAGGGCCAACAGCATACACTTTCAGAAAAAAAGAATTTAATAAAATTAAAGTGCTCTGCTAAAATTACCTAACACCTAACGGAACCTAACGGAAAATTCCGACTCGCTACCGCGACGATGGGGATATTTTACATTACAATATAGCAATATGCCTTAGCGTCGCGTCATGTCAAAATTCTGGCCATTTTTAAGAAGACTTTTTGCTCAGATTAATTTTTTTATAACTAAATCTAACCACGTCATTGTTTGTTTGTTGTTGTTTCTTTCTTTGTCAAGTATGCGTTTCATTACCGTTTATACGATTACGATGAAACATTGGTGAGTTGTTGTGCGTGCGCCTGTTAGAAATATTTCTGACAGTAACGCTTGCAACGCATGCCGGAGATAGCAGGTACCGATTCATATAAAAGAAGACTAGTGACAATAATAATAAAAAGATATAATAAATGGTATTTATACCAAACACGGTTTGAAAGAAGGTTGTGAAAAAACGTAGGATGCAGTTCTATTGGATTTGTGTGTTATTCTAAAATTATTTATTTCTCATACATTTTATGCCACTGGGTATTGAATATAAAGCGTGATTTAGTCATCCCATTAAAAGTTACTTACTTTACAGTAATAGAATCTAGGGTATTTAAAAAATCAGTTCATAAGCGATTTCCCAATGAAATAAATAACGACTTCCATGTTTACGCATGTCGTGGCGTTTTAAACATTTTCCTGAAGATCAAAAGTTGAAAATAGCGTTACATTAAATAAATTATATTTTTATGGAAATATTTTAAGGATTATTATAAATATAATAGGCGAAGGCCGTAATATATTACGTCATAAGAGGTGATTTATGAGCAGTAAATTTTTTGGGTAGTTTTCAATTTTCTTTTAACAGTATTCTAAATCTGTTAGCAGTAGCACCTTTGTGCAACAGTAGACAGTTAACGAGTTGGTAAGAAAAAGTAGTTATTCTAAAAATAAATATTATTTTAGAGTAAGAAAGAAATAAACTAAAGAAATACAAAAATAAAAAACTATTAACTCGTAATGCATTCTGTTACAACATACTCGTACATAGGTTACAAATACATTGCGAATGTTTTTGTGATGATTTTTGTGGCACTATTCTCATATTCATTTTACGGCTCCCACACCCACGAGATTAAATAAGGCATTCTCTTATACTTTCATATGTATATGTGTGCATACGCTTTATAAAATTTAGGTAAAATTTATCATTCAATATATACAAAAGAGTATTTGCGATGATGTCAAAATGTTAATGAAGCAAAAATAGCAAGTTAATGATATATTTATATACAGAAAGACTAAAAGAAAATTAAAGTCAATTTTTTTTTATAGAAATAGGGTGATAAACGAGCGCACAGTCCACCTGATGGTAAGTGGATGCTGTGGCCCATAGACATTTATATTTATCTTCCATTAAGAGTAAAAAAGATGTACGGTTCTCTACACTCACCATACGAAATACAGCAGCATTAAGTTGCTATTTTACGCTGGTATTTACTAAGAGCGTGGTCCTTCCCCGGTCTGCCGACCCATTCGTGCTACAAAAATAATATGACTGCAGCGTGGATTTAGTGATTAAGAGTTAAACGCGAATGCGGTATCATCTTTGAGGACTAAGATGGAATGCCTCGTTTCCAGTAAAATGGGTCTTCGCGTCTCTACACTCACCATACGAAACACATAAGCATTAGGCTGGTATACATTACAGAAGTATTAAAGTTCCGACTTCGGAAGATATTATGTGGAAATTATATATCTGTTTAGTTCTTTGAACTTGGCTGATACTTTTATAAAAAACCTAATTTTTGGACTATTTTGAGTGAACTAAATTCATAGAATACTATTATACATACACAATAGAACGGGAGAGTGGACAGTACCCGTGTAGCCATTAACATGTCAATTCACACCAAAAATATCAACACATCTCTTTTGTGGTTGCCTAACTTTTATGTCAATCTTTGCTGGGTGCAATTTATTTCAAAAATGCCAAATTGTGCGATAATTACGTATCGGAAAAACAGCCGGATGTAGAATTTGAATAAATGTGGTATATCCTTTCACCAGTAAGTTGAATCTATTTATATTTTGTGAACTTAGATTATTTACTCTCTAGATAGAGTAACGGCGGCTCAAAAGCGTCGAAAAAAATATCAGCTAACTGTTAGCCTCTAAAGCGATCCCCGCTCCTCAGTGTCAATTGTAACGTCAAGAGATACGTACGCACGGCTAATTTTTTGAGGTAAATTATTTTGGTGAAAATAACAATTTCCGCGATCAAAATCTGCAGAAATTATAAAAGACGTTTACAAACAACTAACAAAATCTCTTACCATCGGTGAGTAACTCAAGAATTGTAGTAATTTACGAAAACAAAACTAATAATTTGATAATTTTATTTACAAAATCAACGCGTCATTTTATGGTGTTGCTAGTTTTAGATTGCAAATTTCCCCGTATAAGGAGGAAATACATCATGGTGTGTGTATGTATGTGTATGTGGCTATATTTCAAAAATTGTTTGGCTGAGCCTACAGCCTAAACGGATGGACCGATTGTTTTGTTTTGCAAGCTTCCGCGCAGTCGGGTGTTTTTTTTATTTAGTCTTAAATATTTTTTCTTTATTTTTTCTCTTTTTTATTTGTATTATTAAATAGTATTGTATAATAATTGTCAAAATCGAATGTGACCATTTGGATACATGATGTTAGGATACCTATTGATCCTATAATTAGAAGTATAATTAGAATTAGAATAGAATTATAAAAAAAATATTTTTCTTCACAAAACTTAAATTAATTAGATAGTTGATTGGGGTCTCCATTTAAGCAAGTAATGCTTGTGGTATGGGTGGACATAATGAGAAAAAGCCGTGGAGAAGTGTACTGGAAATCATCCAAAACCACAGTGATATAATCTGAACGTTTCCGTGAAAAAGACTTATAGTTTAGTTGCAACTGAACACACATGTGGTTCTCTTCACCGAGTGAATCTAATAAGACTGGTCGCCGAAAAATATTTGACCATACTCTGTTATCATATAGCTAAATTAGATAATGTAAAAAGTGATACAACCTCAAAACGCAAATTATTTAAAAAACAAATTTTTAAAGTGGGCCATTAAATTAGTAGTTACAAACATTTAATTTAATTTTTTAATTTTATGAAACATATTTTGTAATTGCGTAATTGATTTTAATTTGATTATATTTTTCTTTACAAAAAAATTAGAAACAGACAACTAAACACACAATTGAAAGCACTATATTAAAATATTATAATTTATGATTTTATTAACATGAAAATTTTACAGTTTTTCCCCATTTTATCGGGATAGATTCATTAGCTGGTATCTCTCAGATACAAATGACACTGGTGTAAGTCATAGTTATTTATTCCGTTACCATAGCAACCGCTAAGCGTGTGAGCTTGATCACGCACACACGCTTGTAAAAATTGGCCTGTTTTTGTTGCATCGCTCATTGCGTGACGCGTTATCTAGAGAGTAAATAATCTAAGTTTGTGAATATTAGGAACAAAAACAATGGAAATATTGACGTGTAAAAACAACAGTAATGTAACAAAATTTTACTGTTACCGGTAAACCGGGAAATATTGTCGCTTTTAAAATTGTATTTGGTATAATGACAAGCTAAATACGTAGATGCGATCGAACACGGTGAAAAATAGTAATTTGTAATTTTAATTGTAATTTTGTTCCCTCTATAATAGATAAAAAATTTTTCAATATTTTTTATTTAGATTCAATCTTCTGATTACGTACACATTACTACATACTGTATGTTCTCTTCACGCCCAATCCCCCAAAAAGGGTTAAATAGACCCATTTAGTGTGAAAATTTAAAAAATATATTTCATAATATGTATTTTCATACATTTTCTTCCAATTATGCTCTTGCGTGATGTTGGCTTTCGAAAACTGTATTATTTGCTGCTACTGGTACTTTTTAGATATACAGTTTTCCTGGAGATCCGATCATAAAAAATATGGAGAGCGAAGAATACAATTCCACGTAAAGAAATTGTATACATCCTGTGAAAAGGATGAATTCAACATCTGAGAATGTGATAGCTTGAAAAGACAAGACTACAGATGACAGCACTAGAGGAGAAGAAGATATAAGCTCGAAACATGGTAATCACTCATAGGTTGTAATAAATGTTTCCTAGGATTATATTTAACCATATTGAATATGCTACAAGAAATCATATGTAAGATGTAAATTTGAAAAATAAATCAATATTAGATATCATTTATTGTTGAAAATCTGAATTGCTAAAAATACCAAACGGCAGTTGTTAAAAAATATATATTTTTTCAAGTTTAATGAAAAAAACTTTTTAAAATTAATTTATAGAAAATACGAAAAACGTGACGATTACGGATGTGTTATTGTTGTTGTTGTTTAATTGTAATTGCCTAGATGAATTTCCTAAAAATGTTACTATAACATAAACTTTTTAACAGTGGTAGAGCCACGCGGCAGCTTTTGCTGTCACATGGATGGGCTGGCTCGAACCGGGGTGGTACCACGACCTCACAGAAAACCAGCGTGAAGTAGAGGCTTACCTCTGCGTTTCGCTTGGTGAGTGCAGGTGGCCGGAGGCCCTTTTTACTGGAAATGAGGCATTCCATCTTAGTCCTCACGGGTGACAACGCATCTACATTTTGACTTGTAATTGAGGATAGATGTAGATGTCTATGGGCCGCAGCAACCACTTACCATCAGGTGGACTGTGTGCTCGTTTGTCACCCTTATCCTATAAAAAAAAAATGTATTATTCTGTAAATACTATTTTATTTAGGAACGCTTTCTTAATCGACTAATATTAATTTTAGTTACTTATGTACTTATGAATTGCAATTTGTAGATGTTAAATAACGTAGTCAAACAGGTCAACAAATTTTAAAGGCAACCAATAATAAAGAAATACTCATTTAAAGAATTATATGAATACTAGCTTTCATCCGCGTGGAATTCGGTCGTCACGCGTTCTCCATAGTAAATTTTGAGAATTAAAGGTAGCATAGTCTTTTTAATGTTTCAAGCTATCTGAATACAAAATATCGTCAAAATCGGTTTAGTGAATTACCATTTCCTTTCATAGCTTTTCCCCCAAGCTCGCAGTTTAACGGCTAATAACGACCAAAGAACAATGGCCAAATTTCTATAGGAGCTGGACTTGACTTTTATTTTTTATGTCCCAAAACAAACTTTAGCTAGATTGGTTTGTTTTTATGTTGTAAACACCATCCCGTTTGAAAATCATATCTAAATAGCCACAATTTTTTATAATAACGTCAACAATGCTTTTGAGGTTAGCATCACATATGTAATCTTCTTCAGTGATCTAAATAAGAATTAGATTTTTATTATGATGTACGATTGTGTGTGATGGTTTATGTTAGTGTAATAAAATAAGTAGGTATGTACTATTATTGAAGAATCCCACTCGCGGATCTTAGAAATTACTCAAGTATCAAGCTCAAACACGAGATGGCGGCGAAGTGTATCAATGCATATGTTACAATTAACACATAGCAATCGCAGGGCTAGTTGTCGTTGTTGTGTAGCTGTAGTCTGCATGATGTCTCTCACAAATATGCAAGATGCAAAATCTGTGTCCAGAAATCAAAAGCACAGAATAATCGTTACAAGTGGTAGTTATCAGTCTGTCAAACAATGCCGTGGTCAAAACAACAGAAGGAAATCTAAAATAGTACAGTACATACACAATCCACAACGAGTGAAGCAAATAAGATACGTAAATGATTGCCGGGTGACAATCAATGTCGATCGATGACCACAGATTATGTAACTTGACGATGACAAATGATGTCCCGTTGTACGTAATTGAACAAAACGCTTAGCTTACTGTGAAGCTACATAATCATTTTTATGATATTAATCCAACCAGTATATAATAAATTAGTATAGTAGTTGATTTGATGCCTACATATTAATTGAATTAAATTACAATTAACAACTATTCAGAAAAACGTGAATAATTAGTCTTTCAATACAAAGTCCTTTCATACGTGAAATGAATCGTCATTAGGTGCGTTCCAGTGCGTTCAAAAACCATTATTTTAAATAATTTCGGAACAGTTACAAAAACAAAAATAAAAGGATAACTTTTTTTGTGGCTACTTAGAGAGGTATTTTTTGTGTTTTTTAAGACCTTAAAAAATAAGGATATTTTACATAAATATTTCATATAGTGACGCCATAGTTTCATCGTCTGGTACGATTTGGCCAACCTTCTTTAAAGCGTACTTAGTTGTGATTGTTTACCTTTTTAACTTAACCAGACATCAATCTATCTCAATTTTATTAAAATCAGCAGTTTAGTGACTAAAGCTGGACAGATTTTCACATTAAAATAGAAAAGTACGGATTTCTCATACACTTGATTCTGATCAACTCTCTTTTTATTTATCTGCAATACATTTTGGCAGCTTCTTTATGTTTTTGTGTTATATTTTCTGAAGTAAAATTTAAAATTGACAACATTAAACAATAGATATAACAACAACATGTTATGTTATAAATATTTATAATTTTGAACTTAATTATGAACTTTTCAATCGAAAAATTTACTAATTGACGTGCTGTCTTAAAACTTAAAATAGCAAATATTATTAAAATATTTCAAAATATATTAGTGGTTACCTATTACCGGTAAATTACTAAACAAGACTACACTCTAACTGTGATACCATTATACAGTTTGCTTAAACGCTCAGACTCATAATATGACACACACGCATCTTTTACATGATGTAACACACATACACTTCCTCCCTTTTTTGAAGTCGGCTAAAAATTAAATTATTTTGCAACCATCAACGGCTAATATAAACTTTTTGTATGGAACATGTTAATATATATCTTTTATGTGCAGTATACATATAATTGAAAAGCGTGTTATTATCCGAAAATTCAAGGTGAATTTACGTAATATATCGTGATGAAATACCGATTTTGTTAGACACTTACTTTCTATTATATATTAGTCATCTATGGACAATCACACCGAGGTATGTTGATTGGCGTAGCGGTGGTATAAAGGGCTCGGATACAAATACGTATAACGGATAGTTTGATACAAATAAAATTCGTATGTAATTTTTTTTTGTATCAAACAACCCTTTGTTACCCTTTTGTACTTAAAAAAATAGGATGGATACGTTACAAGGGCGAAATTTTAATTTATGGCTGGGAAAAGAACTATTTTTCAAATTGGTAACGTGCTATCGATGACTGTCGTTGGTGATCGATGATGAAGTAAGAGTCAGTAAATGGAAAATTTCAAGTCTATTGAGTGTATAAATTAAGAAAATCAGGAAGATTTCAAGGTATCCGATGGATAATTGTATCATTATCTAGCCTTACGAATGTCGAAATAATACATTACCACGCATGTTGAATTTAAAAGATAAAAAGGACAGAATGTTTGAGATCTTTTTTAATTAAGTTTTATTCACCATTTACCTATATTACTTATTCTGAACATTTTCTGCAAATTTGACTGGTTATTGCAAAATAACCCTGTATATATAGTGAACGCAATTTGGCAAAAATCTACGAAAATGGCTTGGTCCTTAACCTGTTATTTCATCGTGTAAAGTATTGTAAATCACGCACAGTACATATTTCTAAATGCAATATTATTTTTGTTGTTAAAATATGGAAAAAATGGACGAAATTGTAGTGTGCGTGATACTTCCATTATAAATGTTGAAACTGAGTCAAACCGTGAAGGTCGGGTTAACCTTTGTTTCAATTAGCCAAGATTTGCCGTGCTTTTATTCAAGTCTCTTTTATAGTTTCGTTTACTAAAGAGAGGCTATTTTATATTTTGGTAAATTCGTAAGTATGAATAAATTATGAGTTTAAAATCACTGCTGGTCATCACAAGTTGACTGCTTAAATTTATTAAATCTCATTAACTTCATTTATTTTATCAAATTTTTGTTTTTACAAAAAATGTACCTAGTTTTTCGGACAAAATATAGCCTTGATCCCTTCTGGCATTGTTCTCTATCCGTTCGTAAAATTTCATAACAATCGGGTCAGTCATTGTGAAGACTAGCCCGGACAGACAGACAGAAAGACAATTTATTAAAAGATAGTTGTTTATGTCTTAATAGCACGAAAATAACAACTTGAGCTTAATAGGTTATTAACCGACTTCAAAAAGGAGGAGGTACTCAATTAGAATGTATGTTTTTTTATGTATGTTACCTCATAACTTTTTTCTAGGTGAACAGATTTTGATGATTCTTTTTTTGCGCTGGCGCGTCTCATGTGGTCCCATAACCAGTAACTTTTCAGTTATCCTTAATAATTTATATTGAAGTCGGTTGCAAAAATTTTTTAGTTTTACAACTTGTTTCAATATTGCAGACAGACGCTTCAATTTAATTTATATGTATGTATGTAAAGATAAAGAAGGAAGTTTTGTCATAAAAACACGAAAGATATGTTCAACACGTCATACGAGTACCAATAGAAATGTCACGACAGTTTGTACCTAACATCATACCTCACTGCAAATTGTTTCTGTATGAATATATGTTCATTCCTTACATTACTTTCATTATATGAGCTGTCTTTACAACTTGTTTTCTTAAATGGACACAATTGAGATGTTGGTCGCTACTAATTACATGGTTAGGTACTTAGTAAAGTCTTGCGGTTAAGTAATAGAGTTAACCGAACAAAGAAAATAAAAAAATGACTATAAGGAAGTGTTATGTGATAAGGTGGTCTCTTTTCCTTCCTACAAGCTTGGTACAAACTTTTAATCTATTTTTATTACAAAACAGCAGTACACCCACTGTTGGGATCCAGTTTATTGGGCAAGAGAACCAGTTTAATAAAGACTGTAAGTCATATATCTTCTTGCTTTTTCAATTGAAGTAGATTGTAGGTGTCCATGGGCTGTAATAACCACTAACCTTCTAACCTTTAGGGTTAGCTCGTTAATCACGCAAATGTAATAAAAAATAATGCTTCTTGTACGAGTGAGAACTTTGAATAATACGTTGTAAGAAAATCTTAAGCATCGTGCTTATACGACCACTTAAATTTTAAGCAGTAATTACTCATTTCCGTTATTATTTTGATCATAAACCTGTTGCCATTTCGGTATGTTTCTCGCTTCAATGATAAAATTTATTACGGATACCAATTTCCGTCATTCATTGCGATCAATTGATTTTTTTTACGTACGAAAATAATCACCTTAATGAATAGCTATTAACATGCCTTTATTTGCAACTGTGTTCGATAATGTTCCTTCTCCTCATCAACCCATACACCGTCCACGGCTGGCCGTGATCTGGGCTGGCCGAATTTCGGTCACAACGGAGACTAGCCAACTACACAGATGCACTATCTACTGAGATCTTTCTTAACAGAAAACCCGCAATAAATAATTGACTGACCAGGGATTTGAACTCGGGACACGATAATCAGTAGTCGCGATTACGACCACTAGAACACTGAGTCAGTCATAATAAATAGTATGTGTCGTAAATGCATGAGCAAATATGGGCAATCACTCGTCCCAGTTTTTAAACGATTTTTTTATTTTTCTCTTTAAAAAAACGTTACACTAGGACTTTTTCCTGTATCGTGGGGGCAGTTTACAAATAAAAATTGCAAAAGGACAAACAATTATTTGTACAAATACTTTCGCCGTGTGAGATTTAAACCCGCTTCCCCCAGCGCAGTAATTGATTGCTAAGCCGCTGCGCCACGGAGCCGTCAATTAGATACAATACACTTATGCCGGGTTTCTATATTTTTGATATCGTTTCGTTTTCTTTTACGAGCCGTTTCGTAGTAATAGTGCGTGAAAACGCTTTTTAAAACCAAATACCAGTTCAACTATTTATGAACTGTTTAAAGATTTTTTTTTAATTTGAATTCATCCTAAGCTGCTAAATTAATAGTGTGTAATAGAAACTGTTTTTACATGCATCTAAAGCGGATCGTTACGGAGAACGAAACGTTTTCTGAATGTGGGAATCGGGCATTAGTGTAGAAATTGAGTCAAATTATTGCAATAGGAGTGTGCGGCGTGAATGAAAAAAACACGAGCGTATTTTTAACCGACTCCAAACAAGGAGTGATTCTCAAGTCGACTGTATGTTCTTGTATATATATTACGCGATATCTTCGTCAATTGTGAACCGATTTTTATGATTCTTTTTATTATTAAATACGCTATACTTCAGGGATTTTTCCATATAAATTTGGAGAAATAGACCTACAACTAAGGGTGTAAAATATTAAGTTTTTGTGTAACAATTCAAGCTGAATTCTAGCTGTTATCTTGAGCTTGTGATATTCCTTAGTCAAATAAAAACAGTCATTAAATGAATAATTTAAATAAAACAATATTTTTATCCTCTAGATCTTTGAACAAATGTATGCCAAATGCGCTGCTGTGCTTTAAGCCCCGCTAAACCTAACAAGCCAGGTTTTAGACGTATACGGTTTCATTTTCACATATACGGGGCTAACAATACATCCAAACCCAAAACCAACAATTTGTGTTTTTGCTGAAATATTAACTCCAGGAGTAGTAAGCTGAAGTGGCAATGGGCCGGCCATATAGCTCGAAGAACCGACAACCGATGGGGAAAAAAGGTCCTCTAGTGGCGGCCTCGTACCGGCGGACGAAGTCTAGGGCGTCCCCCCACTAGATGGAGTGACTACCTGATAAGACATGCAGGAACTTAATGGATGCAGGTGGCTCAGGACCGTGCTTTGTGGCATTCTTTGGGAGGTCTATGTTCAGCAGTGGACTTGTGAAGGGCTGTAATGATAATGATTGTTAACTCCGGGGTTAGAATGAAACCCTAATTCTCAAAACTAAATCAGTAATTAGAAAAAAGCTGTGGTAAATTTTGTATTTTCGATTTCTACAATCAACTAATTGACTTAATAAATAAGTTACGGTAATTTTAATGGACCTGTAGTGGCGGTGTAAGATCCATTATCTCTTTTCATCCCGTAAGTGTCGTAACAGGCGAAGGAGGTAAACGAATCAGGAGATGGGCTGGAGCATTTTTTTAATAACAATAAAAAAATAAAAAACTGTGTTTGTCAAACTCTCGCCTGCATAGCGTGGCTATTTTAGCAAATATTCATATGAAACAGTCTGTGGGGAGATCTATGTCCATTAATAGACATACGATAGACCGTAACGGTAACGGTAAACGTTATTTAGTAGAATAAGATAAAGCTGCTTTTTTATAGAATAAATGTAACAAACGAGCACACAGTCCACCTGATGGTAAGTGGTTGCTGTGGCCCATAGACATCTACATCTATCTTCGTTTGCGAATTAAAATGCAGATGCGTTGTCGCCCGTGAGGACCAAGATAGAATGCCCCTTTTCCAGTAAAAAGGGTCTGCAGTTCTCTACACTCAACATACGAAATACGCTGCTATTTTACGCTGGTATTCTGTGAGAGCGTGATCTTTCCCCGGTCGAGCCGACCCATTTGTGCTACAACTATACTGTTAATATAGCTGCAGCATGGCTCTACCACGTACAAAACTCTTTTTATTACTACTCTTTTAAAAATTATCATATATTACTGACTGCCAGTGGGCAAAAAGTGTATTTTTTATTAAACTGAAGTGTCAAACGAACTACTGATGATTAGTGACTTCTGCAGCCCACGGACACTTCAAACAGAGAGCAGCCAACATCAAACAAAGAAGGGTGCAGATGAGTTGTTAACTCTGAGGACTGTGATGAAATGTCTCACAGTCTGGCTGTACTGGCTCTCTATCATTTCCGACCAGAACACAACAGTACACGCACTGATACTGTGGCGACGGAAATAAAATTTGTCTAAATACATGCAAACTGAACAGAAAATACAACATTAAAAAATTAAGATTACAGTTATATAATTAAAATAGTTAAATTGTTTAAGTTTTATATTTTGACTGGTTATAATGTTGTTGTTGGTAACATTTATCTGATGATTTAAAAATTGAAAGCTCTTAGATTAGCAAATCTGCTTACCAATTCAATGATTCAATTCCATTTCTGTTGCACACGTGTACAAACTGGATATGTAAAAAAATGTCTGCACGGATGTATATTAAAGTTAATCAATTACTTGTTACAAATACGTGATAGAAACTACCATTTAACATTTATTCCATTTATATGTGATAATGTAAATTATATCTTAAGTATAAAAATAATAAAGTCAATAGTCAATAATAATCAAGTGTGCGTTATTGAATAAAGCGTGCATTTCGGGAGTAGGTGATAGTTGGTAAGCCTTAATGGTTGTTCAATAGTTGATGTAAAGGCCGTTCGCAAGGTTGTCACGTGTCCCCGGTGAATAGTTAAAGAATTATTCATGTACTGATAGAAATGAAAACACTGTTATGTTAGGAATGTGAATTTCGTTTAAGATTCTTAATAAAAGATATTTTATTTCTAACAGTGGTTCGAAAGCGTCTTGGAGAACAAGAATGAAGCGTGTGCTGTCAGCAAAAAAGTTTAAAAAATGGTGTGGATATTTGGTCTGCCTACACTGTCAACTTCTTAATTGATGTACACAACACATTCGAGTGATTTTGTTCAATAATCTGCTAATTCAATTTCCTTGAAAATTATGCGTCTAGTGTTGTTTGAGAGTTGACATACGTTCATAAAGAGTAGGATTGAACTTTAGGAACCTAAATCATAAAGATATGTTGATTATATACTTGTGAGATTGATATCTGTAAAGTATGGCGGTGATTATGTCAACTTTCCGTGGGTGCCGTTAAAGGCGACTATGGAAAATGATGGTCTTTCCTCAATCGAGTCGATCAAATTTGTACTACAACTGTAAGTCAAATAACCAGGATATGGGTAGCAGTGCTTTACTAATAACAATAAAAAAAACTGCGTTTGTCTACTCGCCTGCACCCAACTATAACAGTAAAGTCCGACATAGCCCGTCCTTGTCCCCTGCGAGGCGGGATGAGGGGCATTTCCCCATGTAAACAAGTGATAAAATTGAAAAATGTTTTCAACCGACTTCAATATAAATTATTAACAGACCTTGACATGTGGGACCACATAAGAAGCACCAGTTTTCAAATAAAAAAAAGAATCATCGAAATTGGTTCACCTAAAAAAAGTTATGCGGTAACACACATAAACAGAGAGACAGTCGAATTGAGTACCTCCTCTTTATTGAAGTCGGTAGTAAAAATAACCTTTCATCATTTTATTGTCACTAGCTTAGTGATAGTGGGCGACGTCAGCTACTCCCACTTCGTTGTGCTTGTTAGGAGTCTTGAAACCTCGAGTATAGTCCAATCTCGTAGCTTGCTGAGTGGTTTTGAACATTTGTTTCTAGCAAACCTAGACTTTACATTACATTCACTAAGCTCTGCTGGGGATCGATGTCAGGTTATGAAATATACGACGAGGGTTTCGCATCTGGCTAAACAAAACTCTTTGTAATTTGAATCTCAACTTTATCTAGGTTCTCAAGATTATTCACACGGACTATTCTTGATAATTACAAGTCATTAAAATTTTCAATTATAAGGTTTATCCTAAAGATAGTCATATAATATGCATCATTGTTATTGTGCTCATGTATTGTCCGCTTTTGCTGATATATTCGAGTCAGTAGGAATTCACGCTTTATCGAACTTAAGGTGCTGTTAAATAACTAACGTATGATTGATTATTCTGAGTAATAATCATCCGGTGTCCTCAGGTGTCCTTGTCTATATTGCGGTTTCTGGAAAAACACAAAAGTATTTGCTACCATTGTCGTGTAGAAATACAAATATTAATCGTGAAGGAAATCTTATTAAGGTTTACGTACATTCATCCGGAAGCGTAAGGAGTGAATGTAATTTTAGTAGATGGTCGCGTGTGTGTGTAACGTACTTTTTATATGAAATACCTCCAAAGATATAAGATAAGTGTTAAACATATGGATATGGATGTATAAGTATTTGTTTATGTATGTAAATGTTTATGCATGTTTATATGAACAACTTACTAAGGGTCGGTTTACATTTTATCTTATAAAATATTGGAAATTTATATCCAGAAGTATAACTGCAGTAACTACAAGTATAAAGATATTATAATATCTTTATTGTTTGATTAAATAATATTTATTTTAGTTATATAAAAAAGCTAGGTGATAGTTTGAGGACATATTTTTTAACATTTCAAAGATAAATAACGGTAGAGCCGTTAAGGAAACAAGGTCAAATATATCCTACTCTTATAATATAAAAATTGCATTTAAGTCACTATTAGGAAAGCAAAATAGTGAATAAGTTACCATAGTCTTTAAATTCTATTCGATAAGAGATCTCACGTCACGAACGTGCGATTCGTGGTCTGCCGTAAATTTCTGTAAACATCTCGTTTCCGCGTGCCTAGCGACGGGGTTCAAGTAGCACGCGCTTAAGACATTTTATAACACACTACAACGAAAAGACAACGTGAAGATTTAATTAATTCTCAATTTCGTTTGTTGACTTATATTTTTTTAATTGACAGAAAGCGACTTCAAAATACTTATCTGTAAATATATTATACTATGTTTTTAGGGTTCCGTACCTCAAAAGGAAAAAACGGAACCCTATAGGATCACTTTGTTGTCCGTCTGTCTGTCTGTCTGTCAAGACCCTTTTTCTCAGGAACGCGTGGAGGTATCAAGCTGAAATTCATATCAAATACTCAAATCTACTGTGCCTTAGAGCTGTGAAAAAATCAAACTTCTAAGCCAACACAATCAAAAGATACAGCCGTTTATGCCGTAAATTTTCGACATTCGCAAGGGAATCAAAACCTACAGGGTACTTCCCGTGAAATTTGGTACGAAGCAACGTTTTATAGCAAAGATAAAGGAAAAATTGCAAAAAGCATAAATTTTAAGTTACATCATATAATAAAAATATTTTTAATAATTTTAAACTTATATACCTACGGATTTGTTCGGAATCCTCGGTGCGCGAGTCCGACTCGCACTTTGCCGGTTTTTTTCCATAGATGTAAGAATGACAAAAGTGTCAAATTAATGCTAAGTTGTCCATGATTATAACAATCAAAATACAGTGCATTTTCACACTTGAGGACAAAGATAGGATGCTCGTTCGTGAGCAAATTTTAATTTTATCAGTAAAAAGGGTCTCCGGTCTACTACACTATAATATGAAGCACAGTAGCATTATGCTGCTATTTTATGCTGGTATTATGAGCTAGCGCAATTCTTTCCCGTTCAGACACGTGGTGAAGTTAAAATGCACTGCAGTGTATCTTAGTGACTAAAATATGCAACTGATAACATTGAAGTAATATTTACGTAAGTACGTTTACCTTTATCTCTAAAGACTGTTAAATAATGTTATTACGCTAAGAAATTAAAGAAAATTAAAAAATATTATACATAAAAAAAAACTCTTAACACCTTTCAGTGTATTCTTATAACAGTTCGTTGGAATTCGTAACTATGATATATAAATACGTAACATCAAAAATTCTAATTACATTATAATATATAATTTAAAAAGCCAACTTGTAGTCTTCACAATTATGTAACAAATTTAGAGAATTATTACATTTTGTCGGCAAGTACTCGTTCCATGAAATTATAAACAGGATTATTCTTTATTTCTTCACAATACATCTAAAATGACCAATTCACTATTTTACAGATTTTATCTTTTCTATTATTTTATCCTGTATAGTAATAGTAACTATTTTAATGTGAGACATTACTAAATACGCGGTAAAAGTTTCTGTGTTATGTCATTTATTAAGCGAAAGTATAACTGTGATTTTATCTTCGTGTGTAAAAGGATTTGCTTTCTGATTACTCTTTTTTGATATAATGATGTAATTTTTATTCGTATCTTGATTCACAGATTCATTTTCTAAGTATTATATTCATTGATAAGTTAATTAAATGTGACCATAATTAAACTGCGAATAGTTCATTGCAAGACATAAGCTTTATCTTAATCATCATGATATACATCTTTTTCGAGATAATTTTGTGGTGCTTATGCTGTCGCAAGATAATGTCGTCTTCAACTGACTTAGTTTCTTAAGTACCCTACTTAACATTTCACTGTTGATTGCGCTTAACAAAACTGAATAAGTAGCACAAGCTTTTGTCATTTAAAACGAAACATAAGCTTTTGTCGTCTATACATCCATAAAATAAAATTGAAATGTCTCTCTGTAATATTAAAATATCTGGCTTATTAAGGTCAGGTGGTTATTTGCATGCTATTGCGATATAAATAAACATTTTTAAAATTTTTGTCTCTCTCTCTGGACTAATCTTCGGAATACCTGAACCAATTATAATGAAGATTTACGAACAACAATTTTTTGAAAAAAAAAAACAACAATTCATAATATAAATGGCATTTGATTATCTTAAACCTTAATTAGTTCCTATCCAGGCGAAACCGGGGTGGGTTACTTTTAAAAATAAATCTTAAAAACGATAAATTCTCTAAAGAAACTAATTATTCATGAATACCCGAAAAGGTTTCTTTTAAGATTCGTAAATAACATCCAAAATATTTGCAATGAAACCCTAAAAAACGAAACTTTATTTTATCTCCAACGAAAAATGTGGGCGCACAAGTTACAAACATTTTGTCCTTTTTCAATCGTCCTGAGAACTTTGGGCATTCACCTGAAGTACGAGTATTCACCAATAAATTGTAAAATTAAATTCAATTGTTCCATTTTGTGATTAAACTTAAATAATTATTTGATAGGGCTATCAAAAGACTACATGAATTACCGTTCGTATGTGTGTTTCAATACTATAAGTGACCTTACAGCCAGATATTAAATAAATTACCTATTTGCATTTATGTTGTTCAGATTTGTCATTTAGGATGTTGGCAAAAAGTCAAGTGAAAATATTGTATTTCGGAACTTTCTCAGTCAGGTTATAAAAATGAAACAACAAAATATTTCCGAATTCGTTGCAGACATGTTAAGACAAAAGTTTGTATTACAACACATGCATGGTACACGATTTAATAATGGCCGCTGTTGCATTATACTTGCTTTTGTTATACATGATCTAAAAAAATATAATTTGAGACAAGTTAAAATAATTATTATTTTATCTTGTAACAATATAGTTCAAGTTCATAGTAGTTAAGTCCAAATTAAACTGAATAGTTCTTAGAAATGGTGGCGTTTTTATCATCTTGCTGCATGTAAGTAACTGCATAAAATATTGAAGTTTGAATCAGTATTTTTTAAATTATTTAGTATAATATGATGAACCCTCAAACGTGAAGTTACAAATTTATATTTTTACCGGAGAGAGTTACTTGATATTGGCACTACACTGACTGATATTGGTGCTACACTACCGAGACTGGTAGAGATAACAAAGTGCGTATTATTATTTATTTATTTGTTAATTTTCATGGCTTTGACTGCAAATATAAGGTAATTCAGAAGAAAGTCACAGTTCAAAAATGAGATAATAAACTTCAGCGGTTTCGGCTCAGCGATGATGAATCAGTCAATTAGGATAATGTTCTTTTATATACCTACTACTAGCGATTTGCCACGGTTTCGCACGGGTGATTTCTGAATCTAGACAACAGCGCCACCTCCTGGATCCAATTGTGATTTTTTAAAATCATCTTTTAATTTAAATCATCTAAAGACCACATTAAACACACATAAAAAATTATCAAAAATGATCGAGTCATTTTCGAGTTTATGCGAGACTAAGGCATGGCAATTGATATATATCTTTTATATATAAAAAGTACGTGTCACGTTGTTTGTCCGCGATGGACTCCTAAACTACTGAACTGATTTCAATGAAATTTTTGGTCAATGTGCAGTTTGGTCCAACTTAAAAGATAGGATAGCTTACATCTCAATTTATAGTCGCAATACAATATTATTTTATTGAAAATTATTTGTCTATTATTTGACAGTCACAATTATCTGTCAGCTCCAAACGATTCTGTCAGATGACGATATCTGTTGACTGGATTGAGTAAATATTTAATAGATGGCGCTATGTTAAAAATACAAACGTTTAATATAAGCTACAATTTAGTAGTATAACCACCACGTGTTCAAAAAAAATTTGCAGACTGTGTGCAGTTTGGTCCAACTTGAGAGTTAGGATAGTTTTTATCCCGATAAGTGACCCTCAATTTTTTTATTGCTAATTTCAGGAGTTTTTTTTGGAAAGCAAATGGTCGTTCGGAAAGGGCAGAACAACGACTGCCTGGTCAGCTAGTATATATATATATATATCATTCCTTGCGGAATTATTTTGAATATGTTTAATATGTATGCTGCTCAGCAAGAAATATCCTAAATATGTTCAGAATAATATCAGGTATCCTTACAGCATACAAATATAGTACCATAGTGAACTCATTTAAATATCACATCACGTTTAATAAGGCTAGTCGCCCACGGACAAGTTTGCCGTCAAGTACTTTATGTCGGTCTAATTTTTCCAAAATCACGTCCGAATTACATTCTACAATGGTTATCTGTCCAGATAATGCTGGCCCAAATAAGTAAGTCAGAAAAAATATCAGTTAGACGTTTTCAAAATATTTCATATCTTGATAAGCTTTATCGTGGTAAGATTTATTATACTGCTGTATTTGGATGGCGTAATAAAATTTACCACTCCAATTCGTCCCGTGGCACATACAATTCTTCAAATAGATGGAATATATAAGTAAATATGATAGATTTAAATGCTCGTACTGTGGCAGCTGTAGCGGCTTGAAGCGTCAAATGTACGAGGCGTTCGATACTGCGTTCAACAATCTTCTTGCTCAAAGTAGAGATTATGACTAAGAAAGAAGTAGATAATTGATATTGACTTTAAAGCAGGGCTTGAAGTATCACTAATATAGTAGTAACGTTACCGAAACCAAAGAAAGATAGGGTTATAACTATATATAACGTTATATGATTAATCGTTAATCAGTCAAATTAGTGTCGGCCATCGGCGTTTAGGTTACCACCCACTAAAGCAAAGCCATGTCTGCAAACGAAATTGTCGTGTTCCGGCATGATGCTTGGTTAAGCCATAATACGGGGTCTGAATAGTAGCGTGTGTGAACTATAATCTCTCTTACAAAGCAATAAGGACCGTGGCCGAGCTCACTTGACTACTCTAGCGCCATCTATTATCTATCTACGGAAGCGGTTGCGATGTATATCGATATGAAAATTTGACGGGCTAAATACATCGTTCTTTATTTAATACATTTCCATAGATGTCGCTACATGGTACCGCTAAGTAAGATTGACGAAGTCATTGGGCTCTAGTAATACACATATTAATAAACATTTCTTTACAAATAGTAAGTATGGTTTCATTGACTTTTGCGTATAACGTTACAACAAGTAATTGGATAAAGTTCCGGAGGACCGTTGTTTTTTATACAATTGAAGTGATAAACGAACTTAGAGCCCAACTCATGGTAAGTGGCTCCTGCAGTCTATCGGTACCTGCAATCAGCTTCAAACAAAGAAGGCTATAAATGTATTGTCACATCTGAGGACTAAGAGTCTAAAATCGTATATTATTGTTTTATTTTAAGTTCTCTCTACGTATTAGATAAATATTAAATTATTTCAATAACATTAACCCTATACATCTTTGCACAAATAATAATATTATTAATTGTGCAATGATGTATAGGGTTAGGTAATTAATAATTAATAATATTACCACATTCAATAATGATCAAAGAAAATTACCATATCTATACAAATAAATAAAATTGAAGTGTCTGTTTGTAATGTTAAAATAACAGCTTTTTACTAAATGCATATGAATGTATAAACGGCACTTATAACAAAAACACAATTTTTTTAAATTTTTGTCTGCCTGTCTCTCAGTCTGTCTGTCTGTCTGTATGTTCCTAATCTCCGAAACGGCTGGACCGATTTGGACGGGACTTTCACTGGCATATAGCTGATATTCTAAGGAGTAACTTAGGCTACTTATATTTGAGAAAAAGAATTAGGGTTCTGAGCAATATAATAAACGTGATAGAGCCATGTTGCAGCTATATTAATAGTATAGTTGTAGCTCGAATGGGTCGGCTCGACCGGGGAAGGACCACGTTCTTACGGAATACCAGCGTAAAATAGCAGTTTAAGACTGCTGTGTTTCGTATTACAAGTGTAGAGAACTGAAGAACCTTTTTACTGGAAACGAGGCATTTCATCTAAGTCCTCACAGGTGAGGACACATCTGCATTTTGATTCGTAATCGAGGATAGATGTAGATGTCTATGGGCACAGCAACCACTTACCATCAGGTGGACTGTGTGCTTCTTTGTCACCCTATCCTATAAAAATTATATAATAATTTGAAAAGTAAATGATAGATAATATTTTTAAATTTTAGAAAATAAATAATATCTTAGGCGTAATTTAAAAAATCCTATTAACATATAAAGAGGCCCGTAGTCGAAACTACGTAGAAGTAAGTACGATGAAATATACTTAAACTGAAGTAAGTCGTATTATATAACAACAATGAAATAATTAACCTGATATTACAATTAATCGCACGTAGGGTTATCGATATTACGCTGGAGTATGTGGGCCAGTAATGCGGGCAGTCGGCCGCAGCCACGCGAAATCGAAAGTGTTCTGCGGCCTACTTGCTGCTTTTGGCTTTTGGGTGATTATGTAACAGCAGTGCAACGGTGCATCGCTTTGTAACGGTTTATGGGATTATGTAAAGCTAACTCTATAAACTCATTGTCGTCACTAAATTGTTAAATGGAACCAGTGTAAGAATAATTCAATATATCTTTAAAATTTCCACAGTTTTTTAGCATTATCTCATTAAATAGTATCTAATCGTAAAGAATAAACAATATTTAAGTATTCATTTTAAAAATATTTTAATATAAAGCGCATATTTTAATTAAATCTGATGGTTTACTAGATGTACTGTATCTCATATCATCCCGTGTGTGTCGCAAGAGGCGACAGACCGACTTAAAATAAAAAAATGCTGTTGCTAACCCGCTTGCTAGGCGTAGTAACTATGCCAAATATCCCCCCTAAGAGGCAATCCATGGGGGAGATCTATGTTCAGCAGTGGACTTTAATAGGCTGTAACGGTAACTGTTTACTAGGTGGTTGGATTCTTTTTTGTCTAGGAGTCCGTTTGAGTATACCCGTGATCCAGTCTGAAGGTTATAGAGTCAGTACAGTTACACGCTGTGAGATATTCCATCTTTGTCCTCAACAGTGACAATGTCTCTGAAGCCTTCTTTGTTTGAAGTTGAACGCAGATGTACATGGACTGTCATAGTAGCCGTTTACACTGAGGTGGGATGTAAACTCTTTTGTGACTTCAGTTCACCATCATTACAGCCCGTCACAAGTCCACTGCTGAACATAGGCCTTTCCCAAGAAACGCCACAAAGCACGGTCCCGAGCCACCTGCATCCATCGACTTTCTGCATGTCTTATCAGGTCGTCACTCCATCTAGTGGGGGACGCCCTACACTTCGTACGCTGGTACGAGGCCGCCAATCGAGAACCTTTTTTCCCACTTCTTACAGACTGTCACTCCAGTTAAATATAAAAATCCGTATGATAAAATAGGATCATATAGGCCAATGTGCTAAACCTTCGTCGAGTGAGTTCTGTGAGTGACAATGTCAATCATCCAGTCGGGTTCTAGTGTATTAAGAGTAAGAGTAAATAATAATAATAATTATTATTATTAATTAAAATATTGGTAGGCCTAGAAACATTAAGGTTTCCGATAGTTGCCGGTTTTTATACGACTTGTATAATTTTTATCAGGTGAATAAAAAGTATGGACTAGCAAGCTGAAGTGGCAATGGGCCGGCTATATAGCTCGATGAACCGACAACCGATGGGGAAGAAAAGTTTTCGGGTGGCAGTCTCGTGCCGGCAGGTGAAGTGTAGGGCGTCCGCCCATTAGATGGAGTGACGACCTAGTTACACATGCAGGAAGTCGATGGATGAGGTGACTGAGAGTCATATTTTGTGGCATTCCTTGAGGGAGACCTATTTTCAGCAGTAGATTTGTGATAGACTATAATGATGATGATGAATAAAAAGTTTTTTTTTATGACAAAATGCATCTGATTCATGACGTTGGGATTAATATGTTAGAGCTTATACAAAAATCAACGTCGTTTGTCCTTCACCTAGTTACAGTTTTTAAGATTAATAGAAGAATTACGTGCAGACGATAAACGAAAGATAGTTAAAAATATACATTCCATTTAAATTTTCTCTAAATGAATTTTATTAGATATGTCTTTGAAAGAGATATTATATTTTTTTGTATTTATTTACCAGCTGAATATTCTGTGTGAGTATTTAGCAATGGATTGTATGACAAAAACAACTTTATGGTCTTGGAATAATTGCCACTTGTAATGGAGTCTCTGTTTATCTCACGTAATGACGAAATTTAAACGCAGAAATGTGTGCAGGAAACGTTGCTTAGTTATTAAATTACCCATTAAATTGTATAAATAAGTGGAAGTGGGCTAAATTCTCATGCTCATGACACAGGTCACTTCGATCATTTAGGAACTTTATGTTGAAATTTAATTAGCATAATAGCTTATTCTTCTATGTAGCCTAAAGATAATTATTATAAATATTTCTTCAGCACTTTAAGCAATTAAAGTATGTAGATTAGATCTGTGGTTACTGTATGTTGACAGAGTTGGAGATTTCTATTGTATAACTTCGTTGTGAGCAGCTTAAAGGTGCGAAATGTCTGGAACTGCTATTGACAATTCGCCTGCTATGCATGGTAACTATAATGTATTTCCCTATTCATTTCACATAATTTACGGGCTGATTAAGAAGATATAGTAAGAAGGATAAGGCCTTATCTAATTATTTTAGAAGAGGCGGCTTACAAGCATTTTTTTATGGGATGGCGTGACAAACGAGCACACAGTCCACCTGATGGTAAGTGGTTACTGTGACCCATAGACATCTACATCCATCCTCAATAAAGACTCAAAATGCAGATGCGTTTTTACCCGTAAGGACTAAGATGGAATGCTTCTTGTCCAGTAAAAATTGTCTCCGGTTCTCTACATTCACCATACGAAACACAGCAGTGTTAAGCTGCTATTTTACGCTGGTATTCTGTGAGAGCGTGGTCCTTCCCCGATCGAGCCGACCCATTCGTGCTACAATTATACTACTAATATAGCTGCAGCAGTGGTAGAGCCACGCGGCAGCTTTTGCTGTAGCACGGATGGGCCGGCTCGAACCGGGGTGGTACCACGACCTCACAAAAAACCAGCGTGAAGTAGAGGTTCACCTCTGCGTTTCGCTTGGTGAGTGCAGGTGGCCGGAGGCCCTTTTTACTGGAAATGAGGCATTACATCTTAGTCCTTACGGGTGACAACGCATCTACATTTTGATTTGTAATAGAGGATAGATGTAGATGTACCACTTACCATCAGGTGGACTGTGTGCTCGTTTGTCACCCTTATCATATAAAAAAAAATTAAAAAAAAGCATGGCTCTACCACGTACAACAAGCATGTGGTTCACCTGATGGAAAATGTCAACCGCCACCAATTGCAACACCGGAGGAAACTGCAATTGCAGGTGTGTTGTCAGCTCTTTAAAGTGGAGTAAGTTTGTTTCTTGAAGGTCCCTAAGTCGTATTATTCCAGAACAATCGCCGGTGGTAAACGATCCATAAAGTAGTCGTGCAAGGAAGAAAATTCCTAGTAAATCGCGTAGTGGTGTACTATCGAGCATCCAGATGGTGTGGATGGTATTGTGAGTTCTGTCAGGCTGTGCGTTTGGGGTATCATTTTATAGGTGGTAGAGCCACGTTGCAGATATATTATGGTTTTAGCGCGAATATGTTAGCTCGACCGGAGCAGCACCACGCTCACACAGAATACCAGCTTATAATAGTAGCTGAAAGTTGCTGTGTTTCGTATAGGAACCGGAGATCTCTTTTTACTGGAAACTAGGTATTATATTTTGCATATCTGTGAGGATATATTTGATGTTTATGGGCCACAGCATCCTTTATTCTACAAATGAAAAAGATAATCCATTATCTCATATCTTACCGAGTATTGTTAGAGGCGGGAGTGTGAAACAGGAGATGGGTAACAGCATTTTCCTTATGTTATAAGGATCTATAATTGCTCAATAAGGCTGCATTACCACTTACCACCAGGTGGGATTGTGGTCAAGCACTGGCTTATAATAAGTAAAAAAAATAAAATAAATTATAACAATATTTCGCTTCCCAATCCACCTGCCAAGAAGAACAACTATCACACCCCTGAGATGCAATCTATGGAGGACGCCTATATTCAGCGGTGGATTTTATACCCAAAGATGTCGCTGGATTTGAATTTTCCAACAATTCGTGTAATTTTTTTTAAATAACAGATTACAATCTGAGTGATTCACATAAATCGATTATGTTAAGATATGTATACTTTGTTGTTTTAATAAAATAATAATAATCTTTTTCACCAAAAACGGTCTCTCTTTTTACTGGAAACGAGCAATTCCATCTTATTCCTCAGAAGTTTCATGCAGGTTCATGCAGCTGCATTTTGATTCTTAACCGACTATCAATGTAAACTTCTATGGGCCACAGTATCCTCTTACCATCAGGTGAACTGTGTGCTCGCTGGTCACCCTTTTTTAATAATAAAATAAGGACCGTAACTAAACTATTACGTTCATGTGACAATTTTGACCATGATGGTGATGAATTATAATGATGTTTTGCAAAGATTACATTAAAGGACATCTGCGGATATTGGAAAGATGGCTGAAAACCAAAAAATTAAAAATTCTTATTTCAGCTATAACTCCGCCTCGTTCGGAGGTTCTTAAACAGTCGTTACTTCCCGAATCCCACTTGTTAGCACTTAGTATTTTTATAACATTTTGTTATTAAATAATTTAAAATTAAAAATTTTGTACAGCCGACTTCAATATAGGTTATTTGAGAATAACTCAATAACCATTGGTCTGACCTTGATCAAATTCATATGGGACTACACGAGAACTATCAGCTTTCTAATAAAAAAAGAATCATCGAAATCGGTTCGCCCAGTACAAAGTTATGAGGTAACACACATAAAAAAAAAAAAAAAACATACACTCGAATTGAGTACCGTCTCCTTTTTGGAAGTCGGCAGAAAATATCGTTACGTGAAATCAAGTGAAAATTTGTAAGAAAAGACTTCAACGCGAGCGATGCTGATGTGAGAGTTGAATGCTTCAACAACATAATATATTTTCGCATCCTTTGTTAAATTATTAAAGCCTAGTTATAGATCTTTGTTAAAGATTTAAGTAATGGTTAAATAAAAATTAAGGAAAAGGCTGCTATTTATTTCGGGATGTCACAATTATATTGGAGAAAATTATTACTACCGAAACAATGTTTTGAATGATTAAATATCAAGAGTAAAATTAGGCTGATCTATCTGACTTTTTAAATGTTTTTTTTTTACAAATATTAATACATGTTTTTATATTCAATTTGCGTTTCTTCATTAGTTTGTATAAGTACACTGTTGTTCATGACCCATTTCTTTGTAGAGAAGATTTGACATTATCGCCACATTTAGCAGGCACTTTAACGCTGTTTTAAGTCGCTTTGAGCCTAAAGATGTGAAATATTGTCCAGCGACACGACATGGTTATACCGTCATTTATCAGAAGTTATAAGATGTCTCTGGCTTTTCCATAGCTCTTTATGACACCCGTGTAATGAAATAGAGTGATGGATTAAATTACGTCGCCACCACGCAGCGATTTAAAAACAATATTAAAATGCAATCATTATCCGCTTTATTATGACCATATATTTAAGTAGTCGCTTGTTAGATATGGACCCCTACCAAAACAAGAAGAATTTTTTGTAAACTAAATTACCACCAGGCATGGCAATAACAGGCGGATTAGCGAATCTACATGATTTACGTAAAAAAAGCAAAGTTACGGTCTATATACTCCCTACTGCAGAATACAGGGTTGACCCCACATCTCATTTCTAAAAGGGTTAAAGGTGTTATATTATGTTGAAATTTGAAAACGAAAAAGCAACCCTAATCTGGACCCTGTTATCCGCTTTAGTATCCATGACATTTCGCCAGCTTCCGTAACCCAAGGGCCTTCAAGTTTAACAACTGTATCGGCCCCACCACAAGTCGGCGTTGTAGCAGCACTCGACCGAACGCTCACTCTCGTTCCCGCGCCGAGCCAGCGCGTCGCGTGGACCATGCGGTGGTGAGCAGTGCAAGTGCCTAGTGTTGTACTGAGACCGTGTTTTGTGTATCCTATCGCTACAATATGAGGTCCTTCGGAGCCACGGCGCTTGTCGCTTTCGTGATCTTAGCAGGTGAGGCGCGCAGATTCAAATCACCATTTAACTTTACACTCGAGATTGTTGAATCGAGATGAATGCAAGAAATATATATTCATATATTACTGTAAAATAAAACTTACGTTTTAATAAATATAGTCTTCAAAAACATTTATTGAGATAAAAATAATATAATTTGAAAACATAACTTTTCATTTTAATTTAATATACTCGTGCAACAAACTTTCGATGACCACACGTTTATAAACATACGTAAAGAAAAATTATATTTTTTTACATGTTGACATATACTTTCTTGAAATCATAATGTAACATAAACACTCACGCCTGTTACACAGAGGCAGAGACTACGGACTAGTCTTCTAGAAATTAAAGGTAGTAAGTAGCATAATATATTATATTCAAAATTTAAAAAAATAATTGAGTACATAATAACTAATATAATATTATTTATTATAATTGAAGTAAGAAGGCACATATTGAGCTAACTGTATACTTGTATGTAGCTGAAAATTATTGTGTGGAGCGAAAATTGGAAAATGTGTATAAGCTTACATGTCACCAATAAAATCAGATGAGTCGGTCATCCAGTTTTACATTGCACTTTGTGATTACTGATTTATTAAATACAACTTTTTTGATTTATTAAGTATAATATATTAACATATAAATAAATAAATAATCCATCATATCATTAATATTTATTAGTTTAATTATAACAAAATTGACGACATTATATTACTCAATAGCGAGTTTAAATTAAATCTTCTTCCAATACTGATAACAGCTTCACAGAAAAAAATATACGCCAAAGCATTCAATTTAATATATCTCTATCGTGACAAGACGTTTTGAGTGTCGAGGAGATATTAATTTAAGCAAAAGTAACAGAACTTTCTTTAAATCCGTTATATAATCTATCCATGTAATATTACTAAGCATTTATTCATATTTAACATAGTGACCATACAGAATATGCATTTAAAAAAATATAAGTTTAAGAAATAATTATGTCATTAAAATAACAATGATATAAACTAATATTCATATAGTAAGAACTACTGTTATTGTAAGCTTAAAAGTATACTTAAAAGTTATTGCGTTGAAAAATCCTCAAATAATCTTTATATCCGACGACATCACTTGATTTTCACCTTCGTTTTCTACAAGAATTTAAATGTTATACAGTACATATTTAAAATGCTCCATTGTCAGCGTCCATGGGAAAATTACAAGACAATAACTGTCCGTTTTCTTGAGCGTCAACGAATCACGTAGTGTTTGGAAACATTCAGTAATTGAGTATATTATTACCGACCGCTCCGTCGCGTCGGTAGTTTTATTCCAAATCCATTTCTTATATTTTGATAGACCATTTTGTCGTTTTCTCGAAAGTAAGAAGTATCTAGAATAAATGAAAAATGCAACAGCAAATTAGTTGTATTAAAACAAATTTTTGTTTGAGTTGATTGTGACGGCTCCATAAAGCAGTGGCTTAGTAGTTAGTTGCAGCGCTGGAGGCCGCGTGTTCGAATCACGCACGGAACAAGTATTTGTATGGTCTACAAATAATTGTTCCGGGTCTGGATATTTATCCTTATGCAATTTATGTTTGTAAATAGCCCCCACGATACATGGAAAGTCATAGTGTGGGGGTAACGTTAAAAAGAACATTGTCTAACATTGCACATAATCATTATTTGCCGTCGTTTATCGATTTTAAAATAAAGGCGTTTAAAATAAGTTACGGCAGTTCTTATTTTAAACGCCTTTATTTTTTTATTTATTACACCAATATTCATCTAATAGCACCTGTACAATAGTGCCAGCACTTCTGTGTTCCAGTTTGAAGTGATCTTAATCCTCAGAAGTGACAACGTATCTGTAACCTTCTTTGTTTGAGGTTAGGTTAGGAGGACTGTATGTTCATTCGTCACTTCAATTTTAGAAAAAAAATCATAATGTTTAGCGCTATCATATTAAACTAATATAATTTATATTGAAAATATTAGAATTAAACTTTTATGAGTATAAGCAACTGAATGCCAAAAGTTCTAAATCTGTAAAGGTCGTGAGTCAGTTCGTCCGAATCCTGTTAGAATGTCTATCAAAAATTAATCGTGCTTTTGCTCATAGCTATTTTTGTTTAACAAGAAAGTAGTATGAGTTTTAACCTTAGGAAAGTGATAATTAGATACAGTTATTTTAGAATTCTTAGGATCAGTACTTTTTTTTCTTAAATATAGTAACAAATTTAGATAAAAGTTTTAAAGATTATTTAACTTCTAAATTAACTAATACAATTGCAAACTATTATTGTTCGGTGCTTACTTCTTTTGCTCTGATTTCATCATCTTTTTAAAAGAAGTTTGCCATATTTGCTACGGTTTACTAATACTTTTTCTGCACACTAGATTGTCAAATGAGATACATTTGGAAAAACTGTAAAAAAGGATAACACTATTTAATGTTACCTCTAGAAGACAAAACAATCTTCTAGACAAGAGATAATAGGCTTTTATTACGCTAAGATATTACGATTTATCATCTAAGGTTTCATCATCTCTTAGAACCAGGTAAGATCGTAGTTAAGCACTGGCTTATAATAAGTAAATAAAAGAAGATACCACGCAATCATCGCCCATAAGTTATTGTCAAAATATTTACCCTAACCCACAGAATATTTAATAGTACAAGGTGCCGTTCCGTTACAGCCTATTAAAGTACATTGCTGAGTATAGGCGTCCCTCATAGATTGCAACGTAGGGGGGATTTTTGCCATAGTTGACAGGATTGGCAACCGCAATCTTTATTTTCAATCATTATTAGGAAGACGCTGCCCGTCTCCTGATTTGTTTACCTCTGTCACCTCTTACGACACCCACGGGTGATATAGGGTACTGGATATTCTTCATCGATACTACTAGACACAATACAATAGTACAATAGTACTAGGTACAGGTTATTCATTACAGTATGTGATAATCCATACAGAATAACGTTGCTGTCCTTCGTTTGGCTGGTGTAAACGACAACATTAGGCCATCGTATTATGATCATATGAGTTTTATAAAAATTATGTCTAGTCGATGTGTTAATGCCTACATGTAAGTTTGCAGATATTAATAGCGAAATATGTTAATAAGTTGCTCTATGACTAGCCATGTAAGGTCGATTGCTCTTTTTTGTTAACAGTTATTTGAGTGAGTCGTTGAAAATTCGTCATACTTAAGTGTATACGAAAATGCACACATAATCAAGTTTTAAACACATTTGTTTATAACTCCATTATGTGCTCCAGCGTCACGACAATTGGTGTGATTCGGAAAATTCACACTGCAATCCTTACAGTAGAACATGGCAAGATATTGGGAACCTGTCAACCTGTTTGAATATGTGCAATATTGACACATATTCAGAGTAAGCAAGCATAAATAGTAGAGTAGTATTATTAGTTGTATAATTCTGTTAGTTTGTAATTTTTAGCAGTTAATTTATTCAAAACAATAAATATTTGATCGCATTTGATTAAAAACATTTAATCAGTTTCTAATTACCTAATCAAGAGTCGAATAAAACTAGCCTGACAACTATATCATTATTAAGTGGCGAAGCTTGTGAAGACACTTATTGATTTCACGATGTCTGTCTGTCTGTCCGTCTGTCTGTCCCACGATTATCTCGAGAACGGTTTCGAATTTTCAAATTCTGTTTTCAGCAATCGATTACTGATCACCCAGGCATCTGAACCTCTTATATTGAAACTGATTGCTCAAAAAAAAGCTGATTGCTTCGCCACTTTGCTATGCTGTTAGCTTGCTAGGTTTATTTGTTCTCATGATATGAGAGACGAAATTAATCACGCACGTTCTAACGTATACATGTACACACATACATGCATACATCTATACACGTAAATAAAATTTAAGTGTCTGATTGTAACAGTAACGGTACAGTAACAATAATTATAACAAAAAAAAACATTAAAAGTTTTGTCTGTCTCTTTGTTCCGGCTCATCTCCGAAATAGCTAGACCGACTTTTACGGGATGTTCACTGGCAGATTAACTTAGGCTAATTTCATTTCTGAAAAAGAATTAGCGTTCCGCACAAAAAATTAAAACCCACGAAATCCAATCGTAATTATTTAGACGCGGGCGAAGTCGCGGGGAACAGCTAGTACGTATATAACTTTACAAATATATTCCTAAAACGTATAGAATCCGACCTTCGAAATCTTGTGGAGATATATTAAAAAGCAGATTTTGGACAATCGTATCCATTACAATAACTTACTACTGGGAAGTTTATTGGATATGTTTATGAATCACATTTAATATTTCAATTTATAATACTATGTTGTGTAACACGCTGAACCGATAAGTTACGGCTGATCTGAATTTGTGTCAGAACTGACGCGACGCAGTGACACGCAACTGTCAAGAAAAATAGGTGACAAAAGCGGTAACATTTACTTCATAGTCATTCAATAATTTGCAATGGAGCATTGTTACTCGTATGCAAACAATTTTACAATTCTAGTTCGAACAAGAATGAGGATCGAGATCGTGAATTCGTGATACGAGCCGCGATAGTTGGATTAACGATGGACGCTTTACAAACGGTCAACTATCGCTAGTGATGTAACATTATAATAGAATGATCGTATTTTGAATATCGGTTTGCATTTGGCTGATATTAAGTTGTCTGTGCAAATTCAAAAACGAAAAAAGACTGAAATATATATACGTATATAGAAGAGAGTTTGCTTTTAAAATATACATAAATAATGATTATTATTTCGTACTTTAAGGACAGGATTATAGTGCATGAGTGTGTGCGTACAAGCACAGGTGCAATCTATATTATCGCACTCTTATAGTGCAAGAGTCGGCAATCCGACACGACCGGAGAGTCTAGCGTATGACCAACGGTTTTGATGCATTCCGGGGCTCGGGGGTGATATACCACATACTTTTTGATTAACGGAGAATTTCTTTGCTAAAAAAAACTCAAAACTGATTACGACCTGACCAACCATTCAAACCCGGGACCTCATGATCAGCTCATGCTCACGACCACTAATTCAATCCAGCAGTTGATCTTCATAAAACTTATATGATAGTTAAATATTAAATGTTGTATCTGTAAAGTCGGAATTTTTTTAATGTGTTCGTCTACATCACTAGCATTGATTGCATAGTGTTGCGATGGTAACTTTCCAACCTTGGTAGTTACATTTGCATACCACTTTCGTTTGCGGTGCAGGTCTTCTGTTAATATCGGGGAAATTTTGTCTTTTATAATTGTTTTGTATTACAGTACTTAAGAGTTTCTATAACAACTAATAACAAATATAAGAATATAAATAACGTTTTTTTTTTTAAATTAAACGATAACAATGATTATACTCGTAATAAATTGTAATCGTTTTTTTTCCTCTATTAAGAATCAAAATGCTTATGTGTTTACGGTGTTATCCCTGATGTTGGTTCGACCGGGGAATAGGGTGTGTTAGAGTATATATAGTTATACTAGAGTCACTTTCTACTTGAGACATTATTTATAGGCTACAAAGGCAAGAAAGGTAAAAATACTCGTCATCTACTACTACTTAGAGCGTAGTGTTGCTAACAACTACCGGCATATATTCCATGTTAATTTTAAGACCTATACGCTGAAAGACACTAATCAGGTCATTGAGTTTCGTGCTAAGATCCTCCCACGATTCTGCTGTAATGACTATATCGTTGGAAAATCGAAGTTAATTAATGAATTTGCCATTGATGCTGATACTGTAGTTTGAAAACGTCTTCCACTGTAGTTTCCAAGATATAAGCTTGTCTGACACCTATCTGCATTTGCTTCGGTTCCCGTATTTATACGCCTTAAATTATTTTAAATGCCATGTTAGTCAGATGTATTGGAAACCGCAGGTTTTTATTATTTTGTTCTTATATGGAAGATGGTGTTGCCCGTCTTCTAATTTTCCTTTGTCGTTTCTTGTTTTTAGGATAGTGGATTTTCTTGCGCCGCGCCGCCACGATACATTACATATTAAGGCATATTAAAATATTTATGTACACAAAAAATCCTATATTTCAAAGGTAGGTGTATTCATTTGAACACAGAGTACTACTAGCTGCAATCTCGGCCAAGGCTCCAACTGACCATGTTTCACAAACTTTAACATTAGTAATTCCATAAGCGTACACTCGTTCGACTACTTTTAGTCTAGGAACAAAGAATTTAGATCTCGTTGACGAAATTTCAAGAATATCGAGACATAAAAAAACATTGTCGATACATTGTTGTTAATATCAACATTTATGTTATTATGACTGACTTTGTATTTTTACTTACTAGTAAATGTTTTGCCAATGTTTACGTGTATGTGTGTGCAAAAATGTGCTAATGACTTATTTATATTTAATTGTATACACATATGTTTATGTATTAATGTATCTAATAATAATAATTTAAATACTAATTGCATTGTTCAAAACTTATTTTTTAAATTATTTTCTTGATCATGGTATCGTACAAACACAAAGATGATAATTACTAGTTCATAATGTATTTATGATAACTTAGTACAGAATTCTTGTGGCACAATGTTTATTTAGTGCAGAATATCAGAATGTAGTTATGTAGAAAAGAAACTTTAAGAATTAACATTAATAATGAATTGACATTGGAACCGGTCTAAAGTTAACAAATATTTTGTAAACTCATCAATAATATAAAAATAACACAGTACTTTTTATTAGACTACTCTAGTTTCAGTAGGACAGGACTTTTAAATATTTGCGCAAAACATAATATGTTCGGCAAAAATACCTATAATTATAATGTTTCATTACTAGTTAACGATTGGGTTGATAAAAAATAATAATTAATTTTCTAAAACCTCGTCCTGGAAAGCGTAGTGTTGGGCGAATCTTCACTAGATGGAGTGACAACCTGATGAAACACGCAGGTAGTCGGTGAATGCAGGTGGCTCAAGACCCTACATGGTGGAAATCTATTGGGCAAGTCTATTTTCTACAGCGGACTTCTGATGAACTGTAGTGACTGTAGTTTTAAAATGTCGAGGGACATTACAGAGTTTACTTTGAGCAAACGATTAAACTTTAAACAATGACGACCAAATCGGACAACACGTTATCACAATATCACTACACCAGGCTGACAGCAAATGATTGGAAACGCCTCCATACCTTGACATTATCTTCTAGCCTACTTCAATCATCTTTTCCAACTTTTTTTTTGTTCGAATCTCGTCACGATGTAGGTATAATAACATCTACGAGTGACTTCTAATATTAATATTGTATCAGTACAGATCATCATCTTCATCATCATCATAATTATCGTCATTGCAGCCCTTAACAAACTCTCCAGATACCAGACCTGCATTAAAGTAAGACGTCTAGTATAATAGCTGACGACGACTGTGACGTGGCACTGCTTTCATTTTGATATTCGAAATATATTTAATAAATTTTAAATACATTTAAAACGCCTGGAAAATCTACGACACCAAAAATAACATGTAGAATTAAATTTTATTTATTTAAGGATTTGCTAAAATAATGTTAGAGCATGTTGAGGATATGAATCATAATTCAGAATTATTAACGTGTTCCATTTAATTTCGCGTATGATCAAAATTTTATTGATAACGGAAATATAAATAAATTAAGCCTAGTCTAATACAAGAATTATCTGTATCAATTTCCTTTCGGTATAATTTTAACGACACCCTTATAGGTCAAGGAATTCGCAAAATTAAGAAGTGACTGTAGTTCTTTACTTTGGTAGATTAATTCACGAATTGATACAATTCATATTAATTCAATTATATATAACAACAGATGTATTTGTTACAAGTTATCCGCTTTATAATATCTATTCATATATTGACGGTCACTCCTACTTAAAATTTATTATTCATAAAACTAAACAATCGGGGTGAAGGTTCTTTAAAACTTTATTTGAGACATTGGAAACCTTACCTAATATTTAAAAAAAATGATTTAATAACAGTATCGAAAGTTTAACTAATAAAAAATTTATAATTGATTGCTGCAAGAAGTAAAAAGAGTTTTTTTTTATTAAAATCGTATTTACAAGAGAACTTGCATTCGGCCTGATGTTAAGTGGCTACTACAGCCCGTATATATCTGCAACTTCACACAACGAAGTCTACAAAAATACATATATGCATTATCTGCTCGATGGCAGAAATACATCATTCTGATATTACGGTCTCGTAAATAGAAAAAGAGCCCTACCATCATGTAGGTTTCCTCGTGGTGTTTTCCTTCATCGCCGAGCAAGTGGTAAATCAGAACCTAATAATTGCAAATGTGCTAAATACAAATTTATACAGAATCGCTTTTTTATTTGATAAATTTATTAACGTTAGATTTGTTTATTCGAGTGCCTTGTGCATTGTTTGCCTGGTGGATGAAGAATGGATAGTGGTGTTATATACTTACAGCTGCAATTCGATGTAAAAAGTATATAGGAGATGTATTTTCTACCGACTTCAAAAAGGAGACGGTACTCAATTCGACTGTATGTTTTTTATGTGTGTTACCTCATAACTTTTTACTGGGAAAGCTGGTGCTTCACATGTAGGTGTTGATTAGGGCTGACTAATAGTTTTTGAGTTATTCTTAATAATTTATATTTAAGTCGGTTGGACAAATTTTTTAATTTTAAATTATTTTGGTCTCGCATTAGAAGATTGACGATCAGAGTTGACGTAAGGTAGGGAATTTTTATGATTTATATTTTATTTTACTTAAATATATATGTCGAAGAAGCAAACGTCATTTATGTAGTAATACGGTTGTAGCATTATAAACGTGTAAATTTCTCAATGATTACGATAAAGCACTGCGAGACATCTGTTAAAGATGTCTTATTGTGAAATTTCAACTATATTATCATATTAATCACTCATATTCAATGTTATATCGGCTTTTGCTAGATTATGAAGAAAGGAGATTTAAAGGCGTTAAAAATAAGTTTGTATCTCAGGTCATTTACCAGTGTGGTGAGTGCGGACAAATCTTTATTCTCGATCTCATGTTTGTTAGCGTAAAAAAGTCCTAAGGAGTGACAGAGAAGACATGAAAAGGTATCTATGACCTTCTTTGTTTGAAGTTACCTGCATGTGTCCATGGGATACAGTAGCAACTTACCATACGTTGGACTGTAACTTCATTTGTTACTATAATTTTATATTTTTAATAATATATATTTTTATAATTTCCCCGTTTTTGTAACTGAAGACGGAACAGCATGCAACACAAACCTGCGTGGTCTTTCGTTGTGCCGCATAGCAATACTGTAACAATTTATATCTAATAATAAATAAATAAAACGGTTTATCTGTTCTAACACGTTCTTTTTATCAGAATCATTATTAAATATATTTTTTGGTCTGATCTTAGTCTTATTCCATCCAAATGCAATATTTTTATAAATGACATCATACAAAAATATTATATGTATATTATATTATATATTTTCTGAATATACATAAACTAAAACACTTGAAAATTAAAAATTTTGTACAGCAGATTTCAATACAAATTATTAAGAATAACTCAAAAACTATTGGTCAAACCTTCAACAAATTTATATGGGACCACATGAGAAGTACCATCTTTCAAATAAAAAAAGAATCATCGAAATCCGTTCACACAGAAAAATTTACGAACGGTAACAAACATAAAAAAAAGGAAAATAAAACATAAAATCGAATTGAGTACCTTCCCTTTTTTGAAGTCGGTAAAAAAATAGTAGCCATTTATCTAAAACACTATTACAGCCAGTAATTAACAGCTGTATAATTCGGCTGAAGCACGCATTGATCTGCTTGATTGACTAAGGACCAATCCGTGACCATCTTTACTGAGACATTTTAACTTGTCTTACTTTAGTAGGAGGAACGTATTTGAATTTTAAATGTAATGGAGGATACTTGTAGGTGTATAAGCTAAAAATTCACACAAAGCCTTGTAAGGCATTTTTATGGGAATATAACAAAAGTTCCAGAAGGTAAGGCCGTGTGGCATAATATTATTTATAGTAATTTGACGGCTCCGTTGCCCATGAGTAAGCAATGAGTTACGAGGCTGAGGGTTGAAGGTTTCGGGTTCGAATCCGCAGGGAACAAATGTTTGTATGGCCTACAAATAAATGTGTTGAGTCTGGATGTTTGTTCTAGAGAAATTTATATATATATATATATATATATATATAAAATGTCTCCACGATACAGGAGAAAATCCTAGTTTAGGGGAAGGGTACTGGGTAATTTCAATAAAAAAACAAAAAGTGAATGTCATATACTTGTTTATTTCTTTTGTTGTTGTTTTTTATTTTTTTACTGTAATAAATTTTCTACACTAATAAAAGTCAAAGGAAGAGGTAAGTAAATTGCAAAAGATGTTGTATTTTTGACAATATTTGCAAAACTCTTCAAAAAAGCCTAAGTTTCGCGTTAAAAAGCGCATTAGTCATTGGACATCTGTGATGTCTTATACAATAGGTCAAAGTTTACACAATTTTTGACTGTTTCGCATATGAAATAGTCTATTAATTCGGTCAAAAGGCAAACTTCGGTAATTTATTATGTTATAGTATATAAAATTTTATATATAGATTTGGACATATTCTGAACGCCTAGGTTGGGAAAGAAAGGATTTCTAAAACGAATATTTTACGTGCTAAGCCTTGCGGGGATTATTGTAATCTATCTTGCGTGGAGTTGTGCAATGATAGTCGTTCGATAGCTTTGTTTGCTTTTTGTTCAATGCTTACGAGTATACTTCGTATATAAACGAACATAAACATAAAGCTGTAGTGTCAAACTAATGAAATAAATTTGTAAATTTCTCTTTGCTTCAATAAGTTTGTGTATAAGTAAACGATTTATTTTATGTATTGTATTTTTTCTTATATTTGCAGATTTTATATATATATTACGTGTCACGTTGTTTGTCCGCGACGGACTCCTAAACTACTGAACTGATTTCAATGAAATTTTGCACACTGTGTGCATTTTGGTCCAACTTGAGAGATAGGATAGTTTTTATCCCGCTAAATGACCCTCAATTTTTTTTATTGCGAATTTAATCATTTTTATAGGAAGGGTCGTTGGAAAGAGCAGAACAGCGTCTGCCTGGCGAGCTAGTATATATATGTGTGTATTTTTGTGCATACTTCTATATTGTTATTCTTATATGTTTAAATTAAAGTAATCTCCGTTATTAAAAGTTTTTCTAGAAGGGATTGTTGGTAACTGTACCTATCTGTACATTTATTACACAGTTTGTTTCTCAGGTTTTTATATTTATTGTATACACTAAAGAAAGGTAAAGAAAAAACGAACTAAGGAGTTGCACTTATAAATAATAATAATTAAATATAAAACTATTAACCTGTTGGTTATTTTGCTCTAAATATTACAGACATATTTTTAAGCACTTTTTATCTATTGTCCAGCCCTTTGTATTGTCGCATTATCCACCTGCTGTTCATTTTATTCGACGTATAATGAAGATGTTTTGATTTTGAAAGTTATATGGCATTTTTCAAAGAGAGATTTTTGATAATTTATAGGAATACCAAAATTTATTTTATAATTTTTAACCTTACTAGATAGAGATTCTTCTGTGTTTGGTAGTCTGTCCAGAATTTTAATAAAATTAATTCTGCAAAAAATAAGATGATTGTGTTGTTCCATGGGCAGCTTGTTTATAAAAAAGTAAAAGAAAAATGAAATTGCAAATTTAATTAAATAGTTACCTGTTATATAACTACGATGTTTAAAAAATGAAAATGTTCGTAACATCGCACCAGTTTGTCAGTTTGTTACGTTGAGTGAAAATCCTAGAGTATTGACCGCGTAAACGCAGTGTGGCAAAAACAACACAAGCGTATACGGTATAACCAAATACTTGTAAGTGGCTATGTTCTACTTAGGTATAACTCTAGAAAGTTTAATCATCGTTTGTTATAACTTTTTCTATGGTATTACGTAATATTGTTTGTTTATTAGTAAAATTAGTTTTTTAAAATATCAATTGACTACAATTATTATTGGTCATGTTTAATATTTGAATGGGAACACTATACAAAATATTCTCTTTACAAAATGTTGATATGTGTATTTAAAAAAATTAATACTCATATCACAATTGTAGTGGCTTAGGATCGAGTTTCATTTTTTTTCTGTCATTTTTTTTAGAGAGGCCTATGTTTTTAACCGTGGACTTGTGAAGGGCTATAATAATAATGTAACGGTACCGATAGCTAGGAAGAAAAATGTGGATATAAATTGTTCGTAAAAGTATTTGCGATGGTTAATGTTGGCGCACATTTATTTAAACGTGAAGTGACAATAATTGCCTTCAGACAGAATTTCTCGTCAGAAAAACCCGATAGCTGATTTTGTCTCTACATGGGGTTCGAACTCGGGACCACATAATAAGCAGTCGTGCTTACGATCGAGTCATTCTTAAGGTTTTTGTTATGTGTACAATATAATATATAAAATATTATGTATTACACAAACTATGAACAAAATAGAAGAGTAAGAAAATAACTATTATGCTAACTGTGTGATTGTACTTATATTTTATTTATTTTTTATTTATTTATTCACAAATTGCGTTACATTTGACTTAGTGACTAAACAAAAACATGCAAGTTCTAACAATCACATGCACCTCGAAAGGCATAGCAATATACATGTAAATATGCCATTTTAAATAGTTCGTCATTTGGCAATGTTGATTTGGAAGAGTAGCCTCTATATACCTCGATGGGCATGTTTTATGGAATTATCATTTAAAGAAATTGAGAAATATATGATGAACTTTTTACGTAATTGTATGTAATAATTTATTAATTAAAGTCTGTATATTTGAATAGCATTTATTTTAATTTATTTTGTAATAGTGTATGTTTCAAAAAATTGGACACATGGTCTTACACTCATGGCAACCAAGGTCATTCATTGGTCAAGTGGAATTAAAATCTCGCATCATAATCGTTACTGTAGGATAAAAAGTAGTTGATTTTAAACATGCAAAATATGTAATTTGAGTAACATTGCCACAGTTAAATTAAGTATCGGTATAGTGAAAACTTGTGAGCAGACAAAGCGCTATTTACTACCAATCTCTGGTATAGAACGCTTTTAGAAATTTCTATCGGTCTATCTAATCTAAAATTCTATCTTACCGTTATCTATTATGCGTATTGATTCCTTAATGAAGTATTCGAATATAAATAAAATTGTTCGAAGCGCGACGAGGCCTTAAAAATTTCATTTACGTTTTTGTGCTTTATTGTAGTCGACGTTAAAAAATATTTCTAAGCATATTTTCCTTATGGATCAAAATATCTTATGACTGCATTGTCGTGTCAATAAATTTTATAATGAATGAATGGGTGATAAAAAGATGTGAGAGGCAAGGAAATATTTTATGCAAAATAAGAGAAAAAGTAACGATTCCAGTATTGGCTATATTTATTTTCTGTCTTATTTATGGTCCCGCTTAAGAAATAATAAATTAATTATTCGTCTCCATGTTTTTGATTAATTAACTTAAATATTTGGGAAGGTTTATGAGTATTTTACTATAACAAAATATTACAAACATTTATTATTTATGTATTTATCCTAAATGTAGCTAAACAGCGAGGATTTTTTTTCCGTACGTTCCGTATCGAATACCATCGAAATATGTTTGCCTAATACATATATGATAATAAATATGCAAATGAGTCTTAAGTCTAGAGTTCTGTTTGAAGAAGACAAAAACAGACAACATCAATTAACAACTTTGTGAACGTGATATTGCAAAAACTGTGCTACAGAAAGTGGCTATCAATTAGTTGCGAGTTGCGATGTTCATGCTTACAAATTCTTTGTACTATACTCCTACACAATTTGCGAATCTCTTCTACCATTGACTTAACACATTCTTGATTTTAGCTTTTGATAACAGTTGCGAATTGTCGATGTCGCTCTACAAAATTATGTAAAATATATCATTTGGAACTCTGGTTAAAGCATAATTATGAAAAAGTTTGGTTTCTGGTTAAAGCATATTTATTATTTTTAAGAAACTGAATAGAATGTTATTTCTGAGGAATGAAAAAATTAAATCTAAGGATGCTTTCTAAGGGAAATGTGTTACACCAAGTTCGTTTATCGAATACGAGCGAAACTTTCCAGTTTCATAATAGTGTGATATAAATGAGAGTGTATATGAATGTGAGTGAGAATATAGAACAAAATAATTTTTAATAATTACAGAATATAAATAGTGCTCATTAAGAATATTTTATAAAATTATCACTACCGCGGTAAAAATCCTTTGCCTTGCGAAAAACCCAACTGAACTTTTTTCTTTTATATATTTAGTTACTTATTTTCTAGAATCAATTATATAAATCAAAAAAAAAATACAGCTCGGTAACGATCATCATCTTCCTAAGGGTTTGCAGTTACCACATGTTTATTTGTATTGTAAAAAATAACTATTTTTAATGAAATGTTAGGTTGATAAAACCTTTAGTTTAATAAACAGTGACTTTATATTTTATGGGATTCTATTATAAAAGCGTATATATTACTCCGTGATTGAGTTATCTGAATTTCAGTAATAGGCATCAACAGAATAAGTACCAGAGCTTTGTCATTTATTTATTTTATATTTCTTTGGTTACAGGTAAATAGAACTTCTTTTCTCGATACTTTTGGCGCCCAGCACGAGCTAAAATATACGAGGCCATTCTTATATCAACGATAAAACCATTCTCACGTTATAAAGAAGTAATTATTATCGTCCATTGTAGAATTCACATACAAAATGACTTCGTTTTGAAACTTTGTAATGTTGGCACACATTTCCCAAGCAAAAGGTTAACATATTAATTTGTCTCTTCATATTTATCAAGGCGCGAAGGTGACTTAATGTTCCATCAGTCATCGAGTTAATGTAGTGGGTAATATTAAATCAAGGGTGCTCGTTATTGTCGCAACCGTTTTATTTATGTCTTTTATTCATTTATCGAAGTATTAACATATAAAATAGTAATGTTGTTAAGATATTAAGGATTTTTAACTAAAAGTTTATTTGTTTTAAAAAAATATTTTGTATACGATATCCAGTTTCATGAGGAATAGTATAGTGTATTTAGCATTAGGCTAAACCTCGCAGCTAGCTTTAAATGTTATGTATTATTTGAAGGAAAAGCGCTCCCGAACTGCTTTATCTGCAAGCGCTGGCGTAATGGTTAGTGATACGTAAATATAATGTTCTACAAAAATATTGATAATTACTTCATATAAAAAAAGTCCAGAATACCAAATTTTTTTGGATAATCAAAAAGTGATTTATGAGCGTTATTACTAGGCATATCATATTAATCTTTACGAACGATAATTAGCAAACAAAGTGTAATCCTTCCTAGCCGTTAGATGGGAACCTAGAGAACCTAGAGTTTTTAACAGTGGTAGAGCCACGCGGCAGCTTTTTCTGTCGCACGGATGGGCCGGCTCGAACCGGGGTGGTACCACGACCTCACAGAATACCAGCGTGAAGTAGAGGTTTACCTCTGCGTTTCGCTTGGTGAGTGCAGGTGGCCGGAGGCCCTTTTTACTGGAAATGAGGCATTCCATCTTAGTCCTCACGGGTGACAACGCATCTGCATTTTGATTCGCAAAACGAGGATAGATGTAGATGTCTATGGGCCGCAGCAACCACTTACCATCAGGTGGACTGTGTGCTCGTTTGTCCTATAAAAAAAAACAATATATTTTAATATCACATAATAATATTACCAAAAATATTGTCTATAATATAATTCTTCAGGATTGTAAAACAATAAATCATTCAGCGATTTCTTAAATTATACGCGGGTGAAACCGCTAGACACAGCTATTAAAAATAAAAATGCACACCAAGCGCCCTGCCTATATTTTTATCATCGCCCACACGCAATCAAATTTGAAGATAAGATTCACACATTTTTTTAGTGTTTACAGTTATGATGGCAACGACATTAAAACAATTTTATAAAAAAAAACTTATATATTGGCACGTAACAAGAAAAACTAGTTTTAAATCGAAACAATTTGTAACATGTTGAAGTGATGTCACAATTTGCCTTTTGTATTTGTGATTCTGTCATTTCTGTCGTTTGATTTAATATTTTTATATCTAATAATCTATACTAATGTAGTTTCTCTGTAAGAATTTGTATGATTTGCAATTTATGGTATTGCGTTTTAGACTATTTAAGTTTTTTTTTCAAAATAAGGAAGACATTTTAAAATGTATATACTACATTATAATATTGCTACTGAATTTTATCAAACGCATTTGAAAGACAAAAAATCCAGTTAAACAAGTTGATGTAGCTTAGATTGGATGCTAAGATTCGATTTAGTTCGGTTCAGTATACACCTGTCCACGTAATTGCTGACAAAAATAGCTAAAAAATCTCGCTGTCGGAAGTCACCTGTCTCTTTACCTACATTCTCATGCAATGTGACACTAAGAAGATTGATGGATAGTTGCCACACTTATAAGTGTGGCAAATTTGTAGATAGTGTTTCTGATGATCTCCGTAATGCTGTTGATGTAAGTTATTGCATCATGGATACTTTATGTACTATAAATCGACTGCAGCAGATGTTAGTAATTAATTATTTACACAATATTTAAAAAATAATGATAATGATAAATGACAATACTCTTGTAACTTATAAGACTTGGTTAAGTGCGTGATGGGGAACGTGTAAGGACCTGCTGTAATCGTTATTTTTTTATTATCTAAAAAATAAAATTTAATACAGTTTTTGGTATAATTTTAAAGAAAATATTCAGTAATAGCTTTTGTCATGTTTTCTTTCAGTTTTTTAGTAGTGTGTTGTTCGGTTATATGCAGTTTATAAATAAAATTATTTTTGAAGTATGATTTTTTGAAAACCCGGCTTAATTCCTAAAAGTGGTTTATTATAACTATTTTAAAAGATCCATATTATAATACTACATTCGATAGGGAAACCGGTAAAGTTTGCCTCACCTGTTTACATAAAGGGAAACTACCTAAAATACATTATATTTGTAATATTTTTAACTGATGGTAAGTGGATGCTGTGACCCATAGTTACATCTAAGACTATGCTCTCATAGAATGCCAGCGTAAAATAGTAGCTTAACATTACTGTGTTTCGTTTGGTGAGTGTAGAGAACTGAAGACCCTTTTTACTGTTTTAGTCCTCAGGAATGACAACGCATCTGCATTTTGATCCTTAATTGAGGATAAATGTAGATGTCTATGGATCACAGCAACCACTTACCATCAGGTGGACTGTGTGCTTGTTTGTCATCCTATCCTATAAAAAAATCAGCGCGATTGTGTAATTCTAGTAAGAATCTTTTGATAATATTTTAATGAGCTAAACTAAAATATCAACATAAAAATATGGAGTTTTAATCGATATGGATTGATCTACCTACATATTATTACGAAATCAAAGATCAAACGTTAAATCGGAGACAACCACAATTCGAAGCGTTAAATACTTCTGCAATCTAAAATGTCTACTGCGTAACTAAGGTCGGGTCTTGTCACTCATCGTATGAAATACAGCAATACATCGCCATAATGCTACTATGTACCGCCATTATTCTCTGAGAGCGTTATCAATCACTGGTTGTGCCGAGGTTAATTTGATAAAACCCTCTAGAAGTTATGATGATGTAACAAAATGAAAATCGAACGAAATTATAAGTTTCTTGCATGACAGGGGAACTCTAAAAATTGTATTTGTACGCTTTTCTCCCGTATCGTGGAGGCGTAGTATATACATACGTTGCACAGGGACAAACATCCATATTAAATATATATCATTATAATATTCTATTCTATTTATATTATTGTCACATTGTTTGTCTGCGATGAACTCCGAAATCATCCAACCTATTTGAAAGAAATTTTGTAAATGTATATTGCTTGTTCCAATTTGAGAAATAGGATAGTTTTTATCCTGATAAGTGACCCTCAATATTTTTTATTGCGAATTTAAAGTTTTTTTAAAGAACATAGGGTTGTACGAAAGGGCAAACAAAGTTTACCTGGCCAGCTAGTAATAATATATTAATTAATCGTGTTCCCTACGTGTGTACTTCGCGAGTGGTTGTGACTTAATGATTGCATTAGTGGAGACAAACATTCAGTCACGTCATTATGCTGTTAAACATTCAATACACGAAAAGCAAATTCTGTTAATTTTGCGTCGAGGTTAACACTCCTCTAAGTTGCTATTTTCGAACGATTAATACCAAAAAATATTAAACACTTTCCGGGCTTTGAATGTCATATTTATAACATTTAATCGTGTACGGCAGTACCTGCAGCCTATGAAAACTAATAGTGTATAATATGTAATACCAAGAAATTTCAATTATTTTCTTGCACTTGCTTAATTTTTTTTTCATTAATATCCTCCGCAGAGAAAAATCTCAACAGTTGTAACCCGTGAATTTTGCGGGCTGGTGATGATGAACTGTTTTGAAATAAAAAGTTGTAATTAAAGGATCAAAACGACCGTAGAATAAATTATTAATAATTTTCGTAATTCTCTAAAAGGGTCTTTTACTATTTATATCTTGGACTCTAGTAAATTACGAGTAGGTATCCTTTAGCAATAAACTGATACATAATGATATTATTTTATAAATAGTTTTAAAATGAGTAAATAATTAAAAAAAAGATAGTAAGGTAGTCTAGGTTCTAGTTCATGTAGTCAACATGAACTGGAACCTAGACTACAAAATATTCTTAGGAATGATTACGTCCGTAGATGATTTCTCTTTATATGAACAATACAGAACCTACGGTTATTAAGAAGTGCAATTTTTTATATTTTAGATAACATATTGTAATGGAACAGTGACACATATTATAAAATATTATTTGAACGGAAAGGTAACAAAAGGTTCATCATCATTATAGCACTTTGCAAGTCCATTTTTGAACATAGGCCTCCCCCAAGGAATGCCACAAAGCCCGGTCCTGAACTACCTGCATCCAACGACTTCCTGCATGTCTTACCAGGTCGTCACTCCATTTAGTGGAGGGTCGCCCTACACTTCACCTACCAGTACGAGGCTGCCACTCGAGATCCTTTTTTCCCGATCGGTTGTCGGTTCTTCGAGCTATATGGCCGGCCTATTGCCACACCAGCTTACTAATGCGTTGGGCTATGTCGGTCACTCTGGTTCTACTACAGATATCCTCATTTATAAGTTTATCATGCAGAGAAACCCCGAGCATTGGTTGTACAATCTCGTTTTCATGTTTTGAGGTATACCTGACGAGAAGATGTGTCGTATTTTCCCGAACGCTGCCCAGCCGAGTTGAATCCGTCTATTGACCTGTCGGTCGAAATTGGACTTACCTAGTTAGTCGGACTATTTGTCCCAGGTAAACATACACGTCAACAACTTCGAGCTTAGTGCTCCCAACAATTACCGGCATAGGTGTGACATGGACATTAAACATGATATTTGTTTTGTCCATGTTCATCTTAAGACCTATCCGTTGGGAGACATAACAAAAGGTTAAAAAGATAAAAATATGAAAATACTTTTTAAACGCATATGAACAATATCATTGATCGTCGTAAAAGATTTTTAAGCATTAATATGCTGAAGTAATGTAATATATGTAAGCTAAAATATTAATAGCATTTCATTAGGTGGTGGATTTTTGTGCAAGTTCATGATTATACTTTTGACTAACAATAAAACATATTGTATTATGAAGTCACAATGACGGAATAGAGAACTAGACCGTAACGCTAATGGAGACTCGCGTTGCTTTTTTTTGTAAAATCGTACATGTGTTTATATAATTTACGAGAATATTATATAGGTACTGATTAATAAGCTTAAGGTGACGCGGGCTATTATTTATTCTGTGGCGCGGGTTACTTATGACATTAGGACGTAAAACATCTTAGACCCACCGTTACCATGGGTGTTACACAGGTAATCGAAACGTCGGAAAATAAAAATAAGTTAAAAGTTATACGCGATTTATTCATTGTATAACAAATGTAAATAATAAAGATTGCCGTACTTATATATTTTAGCTGAATGTATAAAAGAATACATTCAACTTAAATTTATAAAGATGGCTGCTCTTTTCGATATTTAATATTTAAAAAAATAAAACATTTGACTTAGAAATTATTAATCTTTTCATTTCTCTATATATTTCTGTTCAATCGTTTGAGCTTGGTATGAATTCTACAGGTGACATCACTTTATGCGGTTACAAATATTTGGTAACGGGTAATCCGCATTGGCTATACTAAGAATAGGCAAACACCATTTGAATTTGAGGTAAGTAGAAAAAACTGCGATTTACTATTTATCACGTTAAAGTTTGGAAGATAATTAATGTTTATTTTTATGAACGTCTTCCATATTTGAGATTGAGTGTAGAAATTGTTGAAATATTGATACGTGTAAAATTTGGCATTATTCTATAAGGATTAAAGTAAAAGTTATTCTTAGAAATTATACATACAGCCGCAGTAGCAGTAGTAGTTTCTTTATAATTCATAACGCGCGAGCAATAAGAGTATAATCCCACGACTGAAATTTTAATCGTTGATGTTTATTGACACTGATGTAATTATATATTATAAAAATGGTTTAAATTAATAATTCTATGTACATATCGAAAATAAATGTTTAGGGGCAAGCTCAGAGTCCAAAATTGTATCAAAATTGTAAAAGACTTACAGAACCATAATAAACGAAAATAGAGAGAACTTTGATAAGAAACTTGACAGTATTAATTATATCTAGGCACAGGGCTGTCTCTTAGCCAAGTTCGGAAAAGAAACGTACGGCACCGGCATTGTATATGTTTACACAAGAACCATTTTTATACTTTTTATACTTTCAACCATCTCAATAACTATTAGACCACATATAAATTTTAATAATGTATCACAAGTGACAACACGTTTCTTGTCCAGACCACTGTTTATTTGATATCTACATAAAGTATTAGCACCTCTTTAGCGTTTACGAAATGTACACTATGACAGTACTTTTAGCAAGGCTTCTAATGTAACGATGTTTAGAGGCCTTCAGCGTACTATAATATATATTGCCATTATTAGTTTGTGTATGATTAGCACTTTATTAGCCGACTTGCAAAAAGGAGAAGGTTCTAAATTCAACTGTCTTTTTTTGTTTTTGTGTTACGCGATATCAAAATTGTGAACTGGTGTTAATGATAATTTTATAGGTTCTATTGAAACTGTTTAAAGTAATTGAGATCGTGATATTCTAAGTCCACTTAAAAGGGTAAAGAGTTAAACTCTTTCTTTTGACTTAGTATTGAAATGAGATTGTGAAATTAATTTATTATTTTAAGTTCTTTAGAGTCGCCCTTTACTTTTTATTAAACGTTATTCTTTTGGTTTCCAAAGTTAGTTTTCGTCGCTAAAATAGGTCTATTTTTTCACCAAGTAATTGTATTGTACTACTATTGACTGAAGTGCTGGATATAGTATATTTGCAGGGTTAGTTTTAAAGAGTAGCCAAATTTTAGACATAATTTCAAATATATAAATTATGATATCGTTATTTCAGTATTTGAAAATACGAGTAATTATGGCTTCTACTTTTATTTGAAATTATCCCAAATTTAATGTGATTTGTGGGCAACAACGTTTTTGCCTACCGATCGACCCTTACAAATGTGTGCGTACGCAGTAAAATCAGTTAAAATAATGCAAGTGTACGCATTTTGAATTTAAAAGAAGAGAATGTTTGAGATTTTTTATAATTAATTTTTCTCCACCATTTGCCTACATTACTTATTCTGAACGTTCTTTGCAAATTAGCCGGTTATTGCAAAATAACCCTGTATGTAATATACTGGACCACGCTACATATAGAAAAATATATTTCGTTATATTTTGCCCGTACATTTATTGCTCTGTTTCAAAGTCCTGAAACCTTTCAGCTCGAGTTACAAAACCGTTTTCAGTGCCTAGAAGGCTGCAATGAAGTGAACGATATGAATGACAAGCTCGTGGAAACTGTCCATGCGGTCGGAGCTAAGTTCTGCAAGACCCGCCGCAGAAGAACACAAAAACTCTCTGATCACACTCTTAATCTCATGGCTGTTAGACGGGAGATGAAGCTACATTCTTCAACAGATTTTACAGCATACAGGCAACTGAACAGACAGATCTCCAAATGCATACGGCGGGACTTACGCAACTTCAATACAGCTTGTATTGAAGAAGCGATCGAGCGGAACCAAGGCTCCAAAGTCTTTGCCAGAGATCTGTCTGCCAGAAAGAGCCAACTGTCAAGGCTGAAGACCGAGTGTGGCAGTATCGTTTCCGGGGCATCTGAGATTTTGAGTGAGATTGAGAGGTTCTATGGACAGCTGTACACGTCATCGTTGGAGCCACACGCAAGTGTGAATAAGGATCCAAGAGCGAGTCTTATCCGACATTATTCCGATGATATCCCGGACGTCAGTCTGAGCGAGATTAGAATGGCTCTCCAGCATCGTAAAAACGGCAAGGCCCCAGGCGAGAATGGAATTACAACGGAGCTTCTGAAAGCGGGTGGAAAACCGGTACTTGAAGTCCTTCAGAAGCTCTTTAATTCCGTCCTCCATGGAGGCATTACACCGGAGGCGTGGAGTAGAAGTGCGGTGGTCTTGTTTTTCAAGAAAGGTGACAACGCTCTCTTGTAGAACTACAGACCGATTTCCGTTCTGAGCCGCGTCTACGTGCTGTTTTCGAGAGTCATTACGAATCGTCTCACACGCAGACTTGACGACTTCCAGCCTCCCGAACAAGCCGGTTTCCGAAAGGGCTTTAGCACCATAGACCACATACATAACCTTCGGCAAGTTGTACAGAAGTCCGAGGAGTACAATTTGCCACTATGCCTGGCGTATGTGGACTATGAGAAAGCCTTTGATTCCGTCGAAATTTGGGCGGTGCTGCAGTCCCTTCAGCGGTGCCAAGTTGACTGTCGGTATATCGAAGTGCTGAAGTGCTTGTACAGTAGGGCTACCATGGCTATCCGAGTACCGAACCAGAGTACGAAACCTATCCAATTGCAGAGAGGTGTAAGACAGGGTGACGTTATATCCCCGAAACTCTTTCAAAGACGTTTTCAAGCTTCTGGACTGGAAAGGATACGGTATTAACATCAATGGCGAGTACATCACTCACCTTCGATTTGCCGACGATATAGTGCTTATGGCAGAATCGCTGGAGGACCTAAGCACTATGCTAAATGGCCTCAATAGTGTCTCCCAACGGATAGGTCTTAAGATGAACATGGACAAAACAAAGATTATGTTTAATGTCCATGTCACACCTATGCCGGTAGTTGTTGGGAGCACTAAGCTCGAAGTTGTTGACGAATATGTTTACCTAGGATAAATAGTCCGACTAGGCAAGTCCAACTTCAACCGAGAAGTCAATCGACGGATTCAATTCGGCTGGGCAACGTTCGGGAAGCTACGACACATCTTCTCGTCAGACATACCTCAAAACCTTAAAACGAAATTGTACAACCAGTGCGTGTGCCAGTGATGACTTACGGATCTGAGACGTGGTCCGTGACTGCTGGCCGTATGAGGAAGTTGAAGGTCGCTCAGTGAGCTATAGAGAGGGCTATGCTCGGAGTTTCTCTGCGTGATAAACTTAGGAATGAGGATATCCGCAGTAGAACCACAATAGCCCAACGGATTAGTAAGCTGAAGTGGCAGTGGGCCGGCCATATAGCTCGAAGAACCGACAACAAGAGAAACAACAAAAGAAAGGTTCTTGAGTGGCAGCCTCGTACCGGTAGGCGAAGTGTAGGGGAACCCCCCACGAGATGAAGTGACGACCTGGTAAGACATGCAGGAAGTCGATGGATGCAGGTGGCTCAGGACCGTGCTTTGTGGCATTCCTTGGGGGAGGCCTATGTTCAGCAGTGGACTTATGAAAGGCTGTAATGATGATGATGATGATGACATTTATTGCAATTACATTACGAGTATCTGAAATGACAATGTTGTTCCGTACTATTGTTAATCATAACAGGTACGCTGGGTTCTAAGTCTAATAAGAAGTACCGTGAAATAACTTCGTGCCTTTTGTTTATTTAGGGAAGCATACGTAATCTGTTTCACATAAAAGAGTCGGTAAATTGTAGCATTGTCTTCCTTCCGTTTGAATCTGTGAAACTAGTCAATGCCGTAGAACATTGTTTTTACGAAATCGTTCCCTCATTAAGAGAGCTTATTTCGCAAATAATGAAATTTTTGTTCTCATTTCATTCATTAATTTAATAAAATGTCTATGAAAATATTGATGCTTGAAAATTATGACCTTTAGACGATAGCTATAGCCTTTATATTAATACGACTTTACACGTGGTAGAGTCACGCTGCAGCCATTTTGTGGTTGCAGTACGAATGGGTCGGCTCTAGGGACTAGTAATACTAGGGACCGCGCTCTCATAGAATACTAGTGTAAAACAGCAGTGTTTCGTTAGGTGATTAAAAACAATCGAAGGCCATTTTAACTGAAAAGTTTATCTTTAAGTTTATCTTTACGTGGTAAAGCCATGCTGCAGCAATATTAGTAGTATAGTTGTAGTACGAATGAGTCGGCTCGACCGGGGAAGGACCACGCTCTCACAGAATACCAATGTAAAATAGCAGCTTAACACTGCTGTGTTTCGTATGGTGAGTGTAGAGAACCGGAGGCCCTTTTTACTGGAAAAGAGGCATTTCATCTTAGTGCTCACGGGTGAAAACGCATCTGCCTATTGATTTGTAATGGAGGATAAATGTAGATGTCTCTGGGCCGCAGCAACCACTTACCATCAGGTGGACTGTGTTCTCGTTTGTTACCCTTCTCCTATATAAAAAAATCTTAATCATCATGTTTGATAACGCATTTGCATTTTGATTGTTTATCAAAGATAGATGTATATGTCTACGGGCCGAAGAATCCACTTACCATCAGGTGGACTGCGTACTCATTCGTCATTGGGGAGGCCTATTCAGCATTGGACTTGTGAGTGGCTGTAATGATAATGATGATGAATACAAATACTACTTAATTCTGAGTTGTATTCAAATCCGCAGCCCGTGACGCCGAAGCTAAAGCTGAACTAATGTGCTACCAGGCCGTGTTTTTATTGTTGTTTTGATTCTTAAAGATTTACACTCCTGTCTTTTAAATATGAAATATATCGGGTGTTATGGGATCCCTAACCGCTTAATTTAATATCGTTAGGATAATATTTAAACGTTCACCCATCAATAATTTATCGATAATGTTATAAAAGTTCCAATCGAGCGACGATAACGACCTTAAGTTCAAATCTTAAAAATAATAACTGTCAACCTTACGCGTTATTAAATTGATCCTAATGTAAAGAAAAAACGTCAATGACCACAATATAAAAGGTTTATGGTTTATATTTTCGTCGGAGTTAAATTATGTACATGTTGATAAAATTTTGTCCTCAATTTGCACCTACCAATATTTTTATTTATTCCATCTTTCCAAGGGTTGACTGCTAAAGAATGCCATAAGGCTTTAAGTCCGCCCTTTGTAACCCCTAGTTGATGGTGTGTTGCAAATAATAATAAATAAATAAACATATATATGTAAACATTAATATGTAAATACGAATTAAAATCCGGTACAAATCGTACAACGTCGGGGAATTTTGGAAAAATATTATTTTTCATAATAGTCCACCTGAGAGCAAGTGGCTATGGACACTAATTACTAACTTGAAACAAAGAACTAACAAAGCGTTGCCATTATCTGTTGCGTTGTGTTCCAGCGTGTTATCATTTAGCTTTTTTTAATTATATTAAGGGAGTGTTTGTCTATAATCCCATATGTTTCCCACGGTAAATTGTATTTCGTAGTGTAAGAAAAGCCTTTTCACTATGACTTATATCAATCACTTCGGAACCCTACGGAACACAGCAGTGTGTGTACTGCTCTGTTTGGCGGCAGAAATAAGATAGTATCAACTTAGACGGAATGAATTTAGAAATAGCTTAATTAATCATATTACTATCAATTTCATTTTATTAACATCGATGAAGTATTTATTAAATTAGCACAATCACATCAGGTACATTATACATACACACATACATATGATAGTAAAATAAAAATGTTTTAGGGACCGGTTTTATTTTTGACCGAACAAATTGAAAAATGTTATTGCAACAGAACTTTCAATTTGTGAATTCTAATAGTTGTCGTTATTTTACATAATTAATTAATGTGTAAATATACTGGGATTTTCTAAGTATAATGATCATTAAACGAGTTATCTTTTTTTTTTAAATTGACCAAGAGTTATTAGTATGTTGCTATTAGAAATCGGCAGCATATTAGAGAATTAAATCTGATTAATGGTAATTAGTATAACCTCATTAGTAGTAGTAGCAGCAGCTTAAGGTCATAAGTATAATTTTCAGAAATTTTTGGCTATTCATAATATCCACAAAATGCTTTTGCAGTACTACGTGTACGTGTACACAAATTAAATATTTTAGCGAAATTTGCTTGCGTGTTAAAATTATTTTTTCTGTGTTTTAACATTATTCATAAACTTGATTTAGCAAGTTAATAATCATTACAATAATTTTGTGAAATAATTTTATTTTAATTTTATATCTATGTTTAATTACAACTAGTTTAAAATTTTTGCCTTTACTCCCTAGTTCTTTGTTTCTTACGACTTGGAAAATATTGCCTCAAGGTACTTATTGGAGTTTAAGTTTACTCCTTCAGAAACGTTTCATAAATAGCGCACGGTATATAAAATAGAAGGGTAGTAAAATCAAGCGTTGCCAATAAGCGAAAGAAACCCTTATGTTTACCCTTCCCTTTACCTCTGCGCAACATACTCGCGCATCTCATGGTGCGAAATGAATAATGTAATATAAGTCATATATTTTATGTAACATCATTTATATTATATATTTTATCAAATCAATATAAATAAATATATGGGTTCATTAACTGCCTTTGCCTATGATATATAATATAAGGTCACGCGTCGAAGCTGACACGCACAATTTTATTTTCTACCTTCTTTCTAGGCTTCTTTCTGGCACAGTTTTTGTGATAAATCTCATATGCAACAGATTTTAAAGGTGTCGAGCTGTGAATGAATGTATTGTAGACGTTTTATACGATGCAAAATGAATAGAAGAATATAATTCGATTACTCTTATTTATGACCTGTCTCCTTAATTTGTGCGAACGATTCCATTTTTGCAGTGCGTGCTGGTCTAGATAAGTAATTTACTGAGGGGATCGAATAATGTAAAGCTATGAGGTGGAATTTATCATAAAATATATTTTCTTTTATATAAACATTACCCCCACAATAGGGGTTTCTACTGTATCGTGGATTCAGTACATACATAAATTTTACAAGGACAAACATAAATAAATAAAATAAAATATTACTATTAAACCGACTTTAAAAAAGAAAGAGGTTCTCAATTCAACTGTATATTTTTTATGCATGTTACGCGATATCATTGTCAATTATTGTGGACCGATTCTTTTTATACTTTAGGGATGGTTAAATAAATATGTAGAAATATCCATTTCTGAAGTTGAAAGAATAGAGAATGAAATTTTTATACGAAACTACGATATTCTTATGTTTATTTACTATGTATAAGTATGTATAAGCATTCGTTAAACTTATTGTTTAAAAATAAAATTCGACTTGAAAGGCTAATAAGAATAAAATATTTTCCACATATAAAAGCTTTTGAAGTCTGGGTTTTCTTCTTCTATAAATCTTCTGTACACTAGCCTTAGCACCGACTTCAGAAGCGATTATGAGTAAAATAATTTTATTCTTTTTAGTTCTTTGAAGTGAGCTTTACTTTTTATTGAAAGCTTTTTTTAAAATATCAAAGTAACAATTTCTTTTCCTACGTTTTAAATACCTTGCGTACTTAACAGGTGCTCTCACATATCTCCCAGGTGCTTGTCGTATTTACGGAAGTCTCATAACGTGACTATGTCGCGTGCTTATGTATCACCGTTTTTTTCTAATCACACGCAATTATACGTAAATGTAATTACTGCACACACAACCCGGCCTGTATGTGACTTTTTAAAATTTACTTTATGGCCCTGATCATTGAGTTCATATTACCGCGAAATTATACTTAACACATGAGCTATTAAAGTGTCATTTCAAAAAACGTCGTAACTCATTTCCTTTAGGGTAGATATTAAAAATGTAATAAATGGAGTGTTAAATTTAGAAATCATCAACCCACAAGTAACAACCCTATTCTTTAATGGAGGCGATAGGTGAAAAATTGCATAAATATTACGTAACAAGTAGAATTTCAAAGAAAACAGGATTGATTACCTTTTACTTAGATATTTAACTTTTATATATTATATACTTGTTAAGAGCGATGTTTATAATATTAGTAAAAAAAAGTAAGGTAAGACAGCCCGGTAGCAAAAGTGAAGCAAAAGCTACGCGCAGTTGGACGTAGAATAGTTAATCAAAAATATTATTTTACGTGCTAGAGCCATACTGCAGCTATATCAGTAGTATAGTTTTAGCACGAATGGGTCGGCTCGACCGGGGAAGGACCACGCTCTCACAGAATACCAGCGTAAAATGCCAGGAAAAGAGGAATTCCATCTTGGTCCTCACGGGTGACGACGCATTTTCATTTTGATTCTTTATTGTGGATAAATGTAGATGTCTATGGATCACAGCAACCACTTACCATCAGGTGGTCTGTGTGCTTGTTCGTCACCCTATCCTATAAAAAAATCATATAAGCAGCCCTAACAAAACCTTAAACACGCTTGCCTGTAAGGCTTTCTCATAAATTAGGAGCGTATAAAAATACGTTTAAATTATTATTATTATACCTAGTCAGCTCATAAATTCTGTCACATGTTTAATATAAAATAATTGAAACAAGTTTATTCATTATGTAACCATTTATATACCAAAATGAACTTAACAAAACATAGATTCTTATGACACTAAAGTTTATTCAAAATGACCTCCGTGATTTTGAATACAGGCCTTAAATCTGCGCGGCCAGTCGTCTATTGCAGCACGAACGAGGTCCATGTCAATATCGGCGGCTGCCTTAATCAAGGATGTCTTGAGTGACTCCAAATTGGGATGAGGCTTTGAGCACGCCTTTTCCTCCAAGTGTTGCCATATCTTGTAATGTAACGGTTTCAAATCTGGACTGGAGGAGGGCCAATCTTCGTGCCGGATGAAGTTGATTTCACGCGCCGCCAGCCAGTCTTGTGTGCTCTTCGCTCTATGAGCTGGCGCCGAATCTTGTTGGAATACCCAGTGCCTGTTATTGAACATGGTATGAGAAACAGGTTCCACAAGGTTCATCAGGACTGTATTTTGATACACAACTGCATTCGTTTTTACACCTTTCTCACAAAAATGTACCTCTGTTAAGCCCCAATAAGAAACTCCCAACCATACCATGAGCGAGAATGGAAAATGACCTCGTTGGACACGCGGAATACGGTTGCTCGCTTCTTCACTACTGTGTGCGTACACCTTATCATTTTGTTTGTTGTAGTTCTCTTCTACGGTAAAATTTTTTTCATCCGAACAAAGAATTTCCCGATATTTTTTTCCCGCGTACCGCTTCAACAAAGCGCGGCATCTCTTCAGTCTCAGGTCCATTAGACGAGCATTCAAACGATGTCCTGTTTTTCTTCGATATGCCCGAAGCCCTTAGTCTTCATTTAACACCCTTTTCACCGTGGTTCTGCTTAACCCCATCTGAAGGGCCAACAGTTTCTGCTTACGTTTGGGATTTCTTTGAATTCGCGCCTTCACAGCTTTTATCACTGCTGGAGTCCTAACAGACCGATGGCGACCACTTCTTGACCTGTCATCTACACTAGAGTCTTCATTGTATCGTTTTAAGGTACGATAAACGAATCTTTTGGTTATATTCAAATTTTTCAGTATGTCAAAAATTTGAATTGGCGCGTAACCGCAACGATGCAACGCAATAACTGCAACACGGTCTTCTTTGAGCGTCCACTCCATATTTAAAAATAAGTAAAATTCTAAAAAGTATACAGTTTTATTTTCATGAACAATTCGAAATTCGAATTCAATAAACTTTTTTGTGGCCAGCATTCTAAAAGAAAAGTTTTTACTGTGTGACAATACTTATGACCTGACTGTGTATTACCTACATAATCAAATCACTGCTAATCTAAATCTAGCCTATGCATAGAAATAAAGGAAGGGGGGGGGGGAGATAGGCTGAACAGAATTCACTGTTCTTGTTGCCGTTTTCTTTGGCTGTCGGGTCTTTGAGCGATTTGGCTAGCCCATTGCCATCTTGCAACATCAACAACATGCATTACCGTGTCGCAATAGCTTCCTGTTTCCAACTGCGTAAAGGTATAGCGTGAACTTTAACGTAAATGTCAATGGGTCACTAGGCTTTACATATATGTAGGTACGTAAACAGACAAAATATAGAAAAGATAACATTTAATTTTACCTTACCTTAGACCTTAGAATTTGATATTGATACCTTTACTCGTTCTTGGAAAAATGATCTTGATAGACGGATATCAAAGTGATCAAATGAGGGTTGCGTTTTATCTGTTTGAGGCACGGATCCCTAAAAATGTTGGAGGATAAAAAAGATTGATACAAATGTTGCTGGTTAAAAAGCCGTAGTCACTAGCTCTCTTCAAAAACATGATTCAGAGAATCAACTATGAAGCATTATTAAATTTTCAACGGCTAGTTTAAATTTATAACTTTCGAAACATATTTTTTTTTACTATTATAATTTTATACACTTATTTCTTTTTTGATAGATATGACTGTATATAAATTAATACATAATTACTTAGTTCTTATAGATTATCTTTAGATAAAATAATCAATAAAATATATTACATATTTTCAGTTCGTAATAAGGTTTTGTCACATGTATATCCGAGTAATATTTGTACCTATATTAATGCTATAATAATTATTATTTATATGAAACAATATTTAATACGAATGCGAGGATTAAAATAAAAAATATTTCCATAATAAGTTATTTTTTCTGACTAAATCATTTAAATTTTACGAGCGAATTCACTTATCGCCTTCACGTTTCTACAAGGGGATATCCTAACTTATTATTTAGATTCCAGGGAAGATAACTTGATATTCGATTTAAGATTGAAACCGGTCAAGGGTTCGGGTAAACAACCTTTGGAACAAATCATCTACCTGGTACAGAAATATATTTAATGTTATTCTTTTTCAATTTAGAGCTGTCATGTATATCGGTATAGTCTTTTCTTTTTTAAAACTTTTAAAGGTATTAATGTTTAAAAGCATTTTAGTATTAAAAAAAGTACTAACAAATACCAGGAAATAGAATATTTTCTTATCGATTCTTCGTTTTGTCAATTTATAACAATGTTTCAGATTGTAAATCAATTAGGTAGGTTTGGATTTGAAAAAAATATTGCAAAATTAAATAAGCTTTTTTTTTAGTAAAGTTTACGATGATTTACAAAGGTCACAATATTATATGTCATAAATATAATATTAACTAAATTATATAATAACCGTACTAAATTGCTGAAGGTTCTTGACATTCTTAACTATTTATTGTGAATTCCATAACATAATAAATAAAATGAAATAGTAATACAAACACAGGATATATCAATAACTTTAAAACAGGTATCACATATGTAAACGTATGTGTTGATGAACTTATAATGTCTCCAGTTTTTTTAAACTTGTTGTGATTTCGTACGACGAACCGCTATCCACGTTTATTAGAACAGTAATGGTCGGCAAGTTAAGTGAGACTCATCGAAAGTGGTTTCCTTAAGAATGACCAACTGGACTTTCGATTTCGTTTGGGTTTAATTTTATTGAAATATGAAGTGCGAGAGAAATTCGTTTTTACTTTCGTATTATGTATTCAAGCTAATATAAATATAATGACAAAGTGTAAAAACTCAATGACGAATGTGCCACGGGGCGGAACGTTCGGCATGCCTGACATAAAAGTCTGCTGCGCCTAAATCGCGTCTGTAAGCCGCATGCCCCTCTGAATGCATTCGAATTAGGTCTCAAGTTTTTAGTTTTTTTTAATTATCAAGGAGTCTAACAAAATCATTATAGTATATCATTAGGCTTCGATGGAGAGAGTTCGGCGGCACGTGCGGCAATCAATTTGGGTTGGCGCCGAATGCGAATGTCTCGCTCCGTTCAGTGGTCAGACTGAGGTACCTACTTAATTTCTCTACACGCCGCTAAGTGCGATAGCTTAAACTTTATTAAGATTGGAAATATAAAATTGCTAGTGTTAACGTCCTTCTACATACACCTTTATAAACATCTTGACGAGCTCTTATAATGCAACAGTTTAAAGCATTGATTTAAGATAAGAGAATACAATTATTTATAATGTCATAAGCATTATAAACTTCCGCAAAAAGTATCTACCTAATAAAATTAAGAACACTTGGAATAAAATTAAAGCAATTCATAAAATTACCGAACTTCGTATTTCATATGACATATTATGTAGATTAATTTAATCAATGTAATAATATGAATAATTTATGATAAGTATATACATATATACTATATATATTATATAGAATACGCGAATAACCAAAATTCCAGAAAAGGTTCAATATTTGTCAAAAATGTTTAATTTTTTTTAACGAAAGCTATATAAGATTTATATAAATAACGGCTTATAAAAAATACATGAATAAAAATAACTCTTAGCAGCGAAGTTATCACTACCAAACTGGTTTTACTATAAATTATTGCATAAATTATTTAAAAAAAATTATGTTTAAAACACTCTTTATTGCTGGTTCTTCTCCGTACGGAAGTAGGTACTTACTAGAAACCAGTTTGGTGCCAGTCTATACAAATAAACAAAATTGAAGTGTCTGTTTGTAATGTCAAAATTACAGCTTTTTATTAAATGCATATAAAAGTATATACGGTACTAATAACAAAAAGACAATTTTTAAAGTTTTTTTCTGTCTATCTGTCTGTTTGTTCCGGCTTATCTCCGAAACGACTGGACCGACTTTGACGGGACTTTCACTGGCAAATAGCTGATGTTATAAGGAGTAACTACTACTTTTATTTTAGAAAAAGAATTAGGGTACCGCGCAAAAAAATTAAAACGACAAATAACATCAGCGAGCGAAGTCGAGGGGAACAGCTAGTTGTAAATAAAAAAATACTTTCAACAATATTCAAACAATATTCTATTCTATAGACGAGTTGTCTACCCAGCGTGGTCAGTACGTTCTATAACATTGTAGTCTTTGGTTCTGAGTAACGCATGATAGTTGACGCGATCTTAGAAAGGCCTATTGACATTTGTAAACATTCGCTGTGTTATAGCGCTGTAAGAATATTCACTGCCCCATATTGTCCCGTGGGTGTTATAAGAGGCGACAAAGGGAAGCACACTTTTTTTTATATAAAACTAGTTTGCCAGGCAGACGTTGTTCTGCCCTTTCCAACGACCCTTCCTATAAAATCCTTAAATTCGCAAAAAAAAATTTGAGCGTCATTTATCGGGATAAAAACTATCCTATCTCTGAAGTTGGACCAAAATGCACACAGTGTGCAAAATTTCATCGAAATCAGTTCAGTAGTTTAGGAGTCCATCGCGGACATACAACGTGACACGTAATTTTTATATATAAAGATAGGGATGACAAACGAGTACACAGTCTACATTTATCTTCGACGAAGAATCCAATGCTCAGTCCGACCATTGAACGGAGCGTGGCATTCGCATTCGGTGGCAACCGGCAACCCGAGTTGATTGCCGCACGTGCCGCCGAACTCTCTCTACCGAGGCCTAATGATATACTATAATAAACTTTTTATACGCGTTGCTCATAAAAATATTTCTAGAAACTTGAGACCTAAGTAGAATGCATTCAGAGGGACATGCAGTTTACAGGCACGTTGTCACCCCTGAGGACTAAGATTACCATTGAAACAAAGCAGCATAAGGCTGCTATTTTACGCTAGTATTCCGTGAACGCGTGATGCGTGATGCTACGCCGGTCGAGCCAACCAATTCGTGCTACAACCATAATATAGCTGCAGCGTGTCTCTACCACGTTAAATTTGTTATTTAATTATTGTTAAACCTGGAGATGAACTACTAGAAAATTAAAATCTGCCGATCCCAACCCGCCTGCCAAGCGTGGCAGCTATGGTAAATATCCCTCTTATGAGGCAATCTATGAGAAGGCATAAGTTCAGCCGTAGTCTTTAATAGGCTGTAATGGATGGATAGATAATGGAATTTCAACTAAATTTCAATTCAATTATATTTATTTTATTTCAACGTATGCATGGCAGTTGGCATTTTTTTTGAAAATACCTATATCGAGGAGTGAATTAAAAATGAGAACAAGAAGAATTATAATACACGAAGGTCTGAAATACGACTAGTACAGACTACGATACTTAAGATTAAGGTTGGACTTGGGTTAAGTTTTGAATAAAAACCCATATCGTAATACTGTGTAGGTTAGCTGACCGCAACGCCACATATAAAATAATATGTTAGAAGGAATAGGGGCATAAAGTTTTAAGCAGATATCCGGGATCAGATCAGAGTGTTATTTTTAAATGCAATAAACACACTTGTTTATATGAGCCGTGCATTTAATGACATCATTGTTATTGATGATATTCGGAGACTATAAAAATGTAGCTTAACATTTTGTAATGTAACTTCATTTCTGTATTACCAAATTATTAAAAATCTCCCGCCATTTTTTTTATAAAAGTAAGGATGTCATCTGATAACAACACAGTTAACCCTGATGGTAATTGGATGCTGTGGCCAATAAACATCTCGATTATGAATCAAAACTAAAGATCAAGAACAAAAATGGAATACCTCATTACATTTAAAACGATTCGGTTCTCATAGCTTACTATGTAAAACATAACAGTATATATAATTAACATAAATAATTGTACTCTCGTAAGTCTGAATGTTTGTCATTGTGCAATTTATGTCATGCAAACCGTCTTCATAATACAACAGCAAGTCCTAGTGTAACGTTTAAAAAAATAACAGTTTTAATGCCAGTGCAGACAGACCGAAAAAGATGAAATATTTTACACTTACTTTTTTAAAAGGAAACAAGGAGACTACTCTTACTGTTAGGTAGTTCCGCTGACTAAGCTCATAGGCGCTGTCGCGTATGTATTTCATACATTTTTTCGCAGCCACCTCAAGTCAATAATCTGTCCGACGACGACCCTACTATTGAGCTTTATCCATATTTCTATTATTAGACATAATGCACCAGTTATCTATGACTACAAATCATAACTCCCCAGAACTCCCCAGTTGCAGGTGGACCATTAGATATTCGTTAATATGAAGCAAAAGTGTTTGAGTATCGAAGATTATTAATTTTATTTATATATATTAACAAATCTAAAATGATCTCATACTGTTAATTGTAATTGAGAGAATTCCATTTATCTATAGGATACAGTTGTTTAGAAACAAATTAAGATTTAAAGATTTCTAAATAATTCAGAGAAAACGCAGGATACGAACGAGGTTAAGGCGATTTTTCTATAATGCCTAATTTGTTAGGCTATTATAACATTATCCTTCACGCATCACACGCTACTGCATAATTTTGTTAATATTAATTGCCCTTGACATATGTTGCATCACGGTAGTCTCGGCGATTACGTGAAGATGTGCGGATCATTAATTTTTTACGCAATTCCTTTATACATTGCAAAGTGCAGGAGTGCATATTCTCTAGGTATTATTGAATAATTTGCAAAACTTAGTAAAATTAAAAACACTTTCATGAAAATAAAGCTTTTCTATTTTTATGCAGGCTTATAACAGCTTTTCATCATTAACATCATAATCGTTACAGCGCTTGACAAGTACCAACACTGCTGAAAATAGGCATCCCCCACAAGAAATGCCACACAAAATATTTTTAGTGTAATTTTTTAACAGACTTTCAATCCACTCCAGAATATGGATCTCTCCCGTGGTAGAGATTAGCCATTATGGCGGCGCATTGCAAGTTGGATTGATTTATTGAATGTGGTGAATTCAAAATTCACTGTTTCAACTGCTTTTCGTCATTGGTCTGGGTATTCGTATTTTCGTCTATTGTAAACCGGGTTGTATTTACTACTAATAATGTTACCATATATATACTAATATACCATACATTTACTAATGATGTAGACGGCTCCGTGGCGCAGTGGCTTAGGATTAGGGTTACAGGATAAAATCCTATTGTGGGGGTAACGTTTTTATAATAAAAAAAATTACCGCCATCTATCGGAAGTCGTGTCTTACGACATCTACGCGAGAGAATGGGGTGATTGATTCTTATTACACATCTAGCGAATGGCAGCACATAGGTTAGTATAATTACTACACAATAATAGGCCTTGTAATTTGTTTACACATTTATGTTTAATTTTAATTTCTTAAGTTTAATTTTTAATTAATTTTTGATTGCAATAATAGTAAGAAAATAAAATTTCCTTTAAAATCCATAAATATCATTTAACTGCACGTGACAGCTACGAGCAAAATATTGATATACTTAGGTAACAATGATAAACAAAATACACGGTTCGTAAAATTAGAAAATGAAAGAAGTATTAATGTTAAGTGTTATTATTGAATTTATATATCGTAATATAGAGTGGATGCTCCTATTACCAGCCTTTTAGTGCCAATTTCAACTCTAAAATTCCTACTATTTTAATTAGGACACAATATTTTTAAACATTTGTTTTAATCGACAGGTTAATTATGGACAAATGTAATGAACATTTATTTACAATCATATTATATCAAGAAGAGTTTTAAAAATGACGATAAGTAAAAAAGGCGTAATGGCTCAAATTCCAGCCACCCTGAACCGAATGTCGTCTTTTGTGTACCTAATGTTAGCATAGCATAGGGTTATGCCTTTTGAGTTTTTGGTTGGTACCCATTGTAGGTAAGTTTTAGAGGCAAAGTAATAAATTCGTAACAATTTATAATTTTGAATCTGCATGTCACAAGCATGGAATATGTATTAAGGCAGACGACAACATTATTTTATTGTTATGTTTTACTACTTAACTTACTGTGTTTTAGTTTAAAGCAGTTCAATTAATCTAAACAAATTATGATAAAATATTATGTACTACATCGATTTCTAATAATTTAATCATCAAACAAGTTTTCAAATCATCATCGTCATTACAACCTTACACAAGTCCACTACTGAACATCCTCCTCCATAAACTGCGGTAAAGCCTGGTCCTAAACGACTTTCTTTGTCATGAGTTTTTCATTTATGTTCTAAGTTATAATTAGTGTTACTAAGTTATAGTTTTTGCTTGTATATATACTATATTTATTGCTTGTTATTTCTTCTTTCTCAAAAATAATTGAATACTTACATAAGGTGTTATTAATATACATCGAATGTCAGATAGAAAAATTAATACATATTTTGCTAAACTTTAAAATCTAAAACCAATTTTAAAACAGCCGAATTGATCATAACTCCCTTAACTATGAAATAAGTTATGATCTAATTAATTGTATTTATTCCAGTTTATGACAGTCCTGATTTATATTACGTGGCTGAAGTTAGGCACTTCTTATTAGGTACGTCAAACCAAATAACAGCCGGGCGGCTGACATTATGCACTCCATACATTTCGTATGTTTTTTTTTATAGGATAAGGGTGACAAACGAGCACACAGTCCACCTGATGGCAAGTGGCTGCTGCGGCCCACAGACATCTACATCTATCCTCTATTCCAAATCAAAATGTAGATGCGTTGTCACCCGCGAGGACTAAGATTGAATGCCTCATTTCCAGTAAAAAGGGCCTCCGGCCACCTGCACAAACCAAGCGAAACGCAGAGGTAAACCTCTACTTCACGCTGGTTTTCTGTGAGGTCGTGGTACCACCCCGGCTCGAGCCGGCCCATCCGTGCGACAGCAAAAGCTGCCGCTTGGCTCTACCACTGTTAAATATGTAATTACAGCCCCATTAATTTCCACTAAAAGAAAATAAATAACTTGTAAATTTAAACAAACATAACTGCATTATACTATGTCAATAGTCATATTCATACAAATCAAAAATACTATATATATGAGATAATGCAGAGTAAGCATAATTTCACCGGGATCAAAACTTGTCAAAAAATTAGGAAAATTTGCGTTTTTCGTTGGGTACGTGTTTTGATTTTTAATTTAACACTGTTAGGTTTAAAAGAGGTAATATTTGGAATAAACTTTCCTCTAGTTACGAAGAATTTTTAGGTGACAATATTTGTAGTTCAGACAACTAGAAATCTTATTTACGAAGTAAAAGGGCGAAAAGGCTGCAATTAGGGGCATGGCTGGTATTATGGGCATCCACCCTACTACAGATTTAAAAATTTCTGGCAATTTCATATCCATTAAAGTATTCACATAATGAATGCAAAGATACAATAAATCGCCGAGAAAGCTTTATTTATTAGCGCGCACATCCTCTCATGGAATCTTAAGCAAGAGCTTGATTAATTGGCTTATTAATATCTCATACTTCCACCCACTACTGTGTGCGACAATAGACGCCGTGTTGGAAGTGGAGTTGTCAAGTACGCAGCGAAAATGATTGCGCAATAAGATTACTATCATCGTTGCGATAGTTACAATAGATTGTTAATCTAGGTCTGTACTAAAACCTACAGACCTCGTTAAAAATAAACATAGCAATGTTTATGCTGACATAACATTTAAAAGAAATATTGCATTGTACATTGCATCTAAGGAAGTTAACGGGATTTATGAAGATACAAGATCCAAAACAAAGCTTTTCTGAAAAAATTAAATGTAAAAAAAGTTTCATAAATATTTTATTTGTTACGAAAAAATCATTTGATGACTTTGAAATGCCCTTTTTAACAGATGTGTTTCACAATTGTTCTGGCATTAAAAGGAAAGTCATACGTAATAATTTTGATGAGAGTACATTTGAGTACAGAGTTGCACTGTCAGTGAACTTTCAATTACGAGTAGTTACTTTATGTCTGCATTAAAGAAAATTTATAATGTTACCATTTCGGCTTTCTAGATCATTTTGTTTTGATACATTATAAAACTTTTTTGTTAAAAAAAAAGAAGAAATAAAAGTTTTTTTAATTTGTATTTATTTCCAAGTAAATAATCTTATAACTTTTTTATTTAAGTTTTTTTGTATTCTATCAGACAATAACATAATTATTAGAATAATTCTGATAAATGTTAGAAATTTTTGGTAAACAATAGATTCGATTATTTTAATTATTTTAGTAGCTGAAAACTAAAACAAAATATTTATGATCTAATAATATAAATACAATCAGTTATTTCTATATCATTGAATATAGAAGTAATGAATAAATTAATAAAGTCGCATGGTACAGATACAGATGGCATTTTTGTCAACTTTCAAACTGTTTTCTGGTTTTAACGACATTTTTCGGTGAACGATAGTAAGGTGAGGATGGAGGATGGATCATAAATATCACAATCATTTGGTAGTCCACTGCTCGGCATAGGCATCTCCCAACACATAACTTCACACAACCTACGGCTCCCAACCAAATTGAGTTACACATTATTAAAATAGAGGCAATAAATGTAAAACAACAACAGGTTACAGTTTATTAGCCGATCTCAACCGTGACCCTTACTCTAAGATCAATGCTTTGCACACAAAAAATTAATACAGTATTCATGTTTGTAAATATAAAACCAGTTTCAAAATTATCATAACTCATAGTTGAAAATTTAATAAAAACACAAAATTTTGAAACTTCTTCTGGCCAATGCCACTGTTAATATATTCCAAATGTTTAATACCCGATTCTTGTTTAACGAAGAAAGCTGGTAAAGTAATTAGCTAACAATTTCACTATATCTATTTATTTATATATGTGTATGAATTGTATGTATTTAAATATGTGTGTATATTTTATGTATGTGTTGCATGTATATATTTGAACTGAATTATATCATGACAACTTAACTGCCCAAACTCACTCTCTGTTCTACCCAAGGTTAGCTGGTAGAGAGTGCCATATAGGATTAAGCTCGCCTTTTGTACATATATTTGGTGCAATAAAGAATAAATAAATAAATATAATTATACTTCCCCAAGATATCAAAAATCTTTTTTAATTATAAGAATTTCAAATTACCTTCCATTTTAAATTCCTATACTGTGACGTCACAAACCAACGCATTTTCTTCTTCTTCATCAGCTAGTATTAGCTCACTGCTGGAAATGGGCTTCTGTTATGGGGAGGATTGGCCTTAATCATCACGGTCGGCAGATGGATTGATCACCGCAGTACCAGACTTCTTCACTATTAACTATGCTGTCCTTTGCCACATATGCCTTGGGTATTTTACGCTTGAATTATAGACATGGTTATACAGCAATCTATCAAAAGCCATATGACTTCGTAATTTCCCATAGACGTTTCTTATTACGCTGACGGAACGAATTGGGTCGATGTTTTCTCTTACACCGCCATTGCATGATAAACTACACAATGATAATAAGTCACCTTCTGGAAGTACACGTAACTAGATCTAAATTGTAATTAAAAAGATTGTGACATCTACATATTATATAGTAAATACTAGCAATCCACCCCGGCTTCGGATGGTTAATTTCTGCATCTCAACAACAACGCCACCTACCGGGTTAAATTGTAAATCTAAACAATTCTCTAATCAACTTAATAACACACATAAAATGTCGTCAAAATCGATCCAGATGTTTAAGAGCAGTTCAGTTACATACATACGGACAGAATAATTATATAATATCTAATATGTATTATAAATATAAACATCTCTCTTAGACTATTATGTCTAATGATGAAAATCGCATCGAAATTTGTTTCGTAGTTTAAAAGATCTAAGCATACAGACGATGGGACGCGACTTTGTTTCATAATATGCAGTGATAAAGAAGAGAAGCCTGGTATTTCTCGACATGGATATTAATATGGATATTAATATTTTTTAACACTGGTAGAGCCATGCGGCAGCTTTTGCTGTCGCACGGATGGGCCGGCTCGAACCGGGGTGGTACCACGACCTCACAGAATACCAGCGTGAAGTAGAGGTTTACCTCTGCGTTTCGCTTGGTGAGTGCAGGTGGCCGGAGGCCCTTTTTACTGGTTATGAGGCATTCCATCTTAGTCCTCACGGGTGACAACGCATCTACATTTTGATTTGTAATTGAGGATAGATGTAGATGTCTATGGGCCGCAGCAACCACTTACCATCAGGTGGACTGTGTGCTCGTTTGTCACCCTTATCCTATAAAAAAAAAGAATAATTAACTTTACAGAACTTGATAGGAATCCCATTTTGTAATGATCTTATAAGATTTCCTATCTATGCAATCATTAAAATTAAAATAGCTCTGTGATCTCTATTAGATTAGCTCTGTGGTAACATTTATGCAATAATTAATTAAAGTACATTTGCATTTCAGGAATTAGATCATAACTTTTGCGGTGGAACGTTTAATTTTATACGTAATAAATTTAATTTGGAATATTACGCACGTTATTATAGTATTTCCGTATTCCTCTTTTTAAATGATTATTGTTCTTACAGAGTTTCTAATTTTCCAGTTTAAAACTTAATTTGGAAATTCTCTTTAATCAATGTACCAGAGTACATTTAATAAAGTTTATACAGACGTCTCAATTTTGTATAATTTGTTAAGGTGCCGCGGAAAAATTTCTTGCATAGCCTACCTTATGAAGAAGTTCATTAGAATTAGCTTATCATTTACCTACCTTATTATTAAAATCTTAACACCATAAACCGTTCAATTGTAAAAACGTAGTTTACTAGAAGATAAACTAGTAGGTCTCTCGTAAGTTGAACCCAAACTAAAATCATTCATTATTCTATTTCATTTATTATTCTACACCTAAATTAGAAGCGTAATGATTTTTAATGAAATTTTATAAGTTCCATATATAACTTTTTTTATAGGATAAGTGTGACAAACGAGCACACAGTCTACCTGATGGAAAGTGTTTGCTGTGGCCCATAGACATCTCCATCTATCCTCGATTACGAATCAAAATGCAGATGCGTAGTCACCCGTGAGGAATAAGATGGAATGCCTCGTTTCAAGTAAAAAGGGTCTTCGGTTCTCTACACTCACCATACGAAACACAGCAGTCTTAAACTGCTATTTTACGCTGGTATTCTGTGAGAGCGTGGTCCTTCCCCGTTCGAGCCGACCCATTCGTGTTACAACTATACCAGTAATATAGCTGCAGCATGGCTCTACCACGTAAAAAATATAACTTAATCGCACTGGGTCATTGAACTTGTTGTAATGGTAAATATTAAAACATTGAAAGAAATCTAAAAGCATATTTCTAATGATAGTATTTTAGTAGCATAAGTTTTATATTTAAAAAAAGAAAAGCTTTTTCAGGCGTTCAGTCTATTCGCAGGTCCATTATAAACGAATTGCTTGTGAGACTTGAAGTTATTCCATTAAATCTATATCTAATCGATCACTAATGGCGTTGAGGTTTAATTGAGAACGCTCGTTGAGGTAACAACAACCATAGTAATGTTATTAATTCTTTATAATTTACGAGTATCAGCGTTACAATATTTGTATCTGAAATGCGCTTATCGAAGTTAATAGGAAATAGAAACATGTTATGTAAAATAACTGATCGATATCTTACGTATATCGATCACTTATTTTACATAACATGTTATTTTACATACATAGGGCATACAATCCATAATGCAATTTCATAATTATACTGCAAACTTTTAAAAGACTTAGCATTACTAAGCAAAACACTCTCGTTAAATCACGTCTTATGATGTGTCCATTCGTCATCTCCCATTGTCCTCGTCTCTCGTTTCTCCGGGTCTCCGGTTCAATTCCTTCTTAGTCCTCAAAGGTGAAAACGTATCTGTATTTTGATTTTTAATCAAAGATAGATGTAAATTTCTATGGGCCACAGCATCCACTTATCATCAGGTGAATTATGTGCTCATTTGTTACTTTTATTAAAAAAAGTTTAAGTGTTTAATAATAATTTACTATTCAAGCCACTATTATGGTTCATAAATGTATTTAAAATCTTCTTGTAATATATTACGGATATAAATCGAATAAACTTAGTAATAGCACATCTGTGACTGATTTAAGTAGTATGACTGCTTTTCTGCCGTAGTCCGTCTAATTTTTTTTTATAGAAATAGTGTGACAAGTGAGCACACAGCCTACCTGGTTGTAAGTGGATACTGTGACTCATAGTCATCTACAAGGATAGATCCTCGATTAAGAATCTATTTTTTTTTATAGGAGAGGGGGCAAACGGGCAAATGGCTCTCACCTGATGATAAGTGATTACCGCCACCCATGAACAACTGCAACACCAGAGGAATTGCAGATGAGTTGCCGGCCTTTTAAAAAGCAGTACGCTCTTTTCTTGAAGGTCCCTAAGTCGTATCGGTCTGGAAAAATCTCTGGTGGTAGTCGATTCCACGAGGAAGTTGTGCGAAGAAGAAAACTTATTTTAAATCGCACACTGGTGGACCACCAGTCATCCAGATGGTATGGATAGTATCGCGAGTTTTGTCGCGATGTGTGATGGTGAAATTGTGCTGATGGAATTAGTCCGAACAATTCCTCAGAGCACTCTCCGTGGTAAATGTGATAAAATACGCAAAGAGATGCAACATCTCTTCGCAGTGCTAGTGAGTCAAGCCGATCGGAAAGAGTTCGGTCGCGGACGATTCGAAGAGCTCTGCGCTGGATGCGATCAAATGGAAGGAGCTAGAACTAGGGAGCCCCAGCCCAGAGATGGGAACAGTATTCCATGTGCGGCCGAACCGAAATGCACTGAGGACTTAGATGGAATGCCTCGGTTAGAGAAAGAGTCTCCGGTTTTCTACACTCACCATACGAAACACAACAGTATTGAGTTGCTATTTTACGATGGTAATCTGTGAGAGCGTTGTCCTACCCCAGTAAAACCGACCAATTCGTGCTACAACCATAATATAGCTACAGCAACGCTCCAGGTGTTACTTCTGGATAAGTACCACCATCTCACCTATTACTGTCGTCAAATTGCTGTGCTTGCACAGCTGTATTCCAGTCTGAAGTGTGTACAGAGTCAGAATAGTTACGAACTGTGAGGCATCCCATCTTATTCTACAGATACGACTGCAGTAGCTATTTAACATCAAGTGGACCGTAAATTTGTTTATTGCTTCAATTTTATAAAAGAATACTATTATTATTTATTTATTTATTTAGCACTATATACTTCGATAGGAAAATGTTAAAAATATAATTATCTACAAAGGCACTGCTTATTCCATGATGAAATTTCTTGCAGCAGGCCTATTGAAGGATAGTTGAAAGAAATAGAGGTAGTCAAAGTGTGCACTCACATAAAATATACATATACAATACATATTTATATAAATTTTATACATTATAAAAAATATAATTCAATATATATTTTAAGTTATTTATATGCATACCTACACATTACGATTTAATAATTATGGAGTGAATGATAGTGCTCTTTAACAAGTCTTTCAAACATAGACACAGATTTAGCATCATGAATCGTAAAGGGAAGTGAATTCCAAAACCGTACTGCGTTAACAGAAAAAGAATGAGAATAGATCATGGTATTGAAAGACGGAAATCGTAACAATGTTATAGTATTTGATCTACATGGTACATCTGGAGAATGAACAAAAGTAAAACGATTTTTTAGATACTGCGGAATAGTAGGTAGTAATAATTATTCTTTCTAAGTATGCACTAGGTAGCATGAATTACTTCAAACTGATACTCACTACGCTTGGCAACAGGTTACCATCGTGAGTCGATGCCATCAGACTGGTGATGTTGCTACCCATGACCAGTGTGTGAACTAAAGGATAGTGTTTATAGATTTCCGCAGTCAGTGTCGGACAGTGGTGCGTCTTTCGACAACTCTCAGTAATTTCATCAACTTGTGTAGTGTACTTGTTTTTTTTTTTAAGTTGTAATGGCTGTAATAGTGGGTGTTGTTACTGTTATTTTATTTTATTAAAATTCAAAGATTAAGGAGGCTTAAGAAGTTCTCAAAAAAACTAAATATAAAAACTTGTATCGAAATTTTCTATAATTTACCATTAATTACATGGGTAGTTAGTTCGTAAGCAATACGCTTAGTTTCTTAAGTGAGAGGCTAGAAGACGCATGTCATGCTTGACCTAATGAACTGTATAATACAGTTTGTTAAATTTTATTCTGTAATTAATTATGCTTAACAGCAAAAATAATGCCTTAACATAGGTGAGAGTAATGACGTTTGAGCGAACGAAATTGGAAGTAAAATAACTATAGTGCTACTATTATTATACTTATACTTTACTTATAAAATTCCACCTTCGATAATTTCTAGTTTGTGTCATTTTCTTCTTTCATCTTTAGTTTTAAATAATAATAATAATTTAGTATTTATAACATATAAAGTAAGTAATAATAACAAGAGAGAATAAAGTAATAATAACATAGCCTTTTTTTCGATTTTATAAATAAATCACTCAAAATAAGAATTATTCTAAAAGAAGTGATTTTTTTAAATATATATTAATTTTATTTCTTTTACCATGTGTTTTTCTTTTTTGTCATATTCTTACATAGTCATGTGATTCTAACACATTTAAAACTTGAAGTCTCTTGCTCATCGGGAAATTAGTTTAAAATCAATTAGTAAATTCGACCCGAACAGACACGAAAGTTAATAAAAACGGGGTAATAATTAAATCAGCTAAATCTCAATATTTATCTAACTTCGAAGATATCGTGTTACATATATTATAAACAATACAATGAAGTTGATAAACAGGTTTTTTTTCTGAATTCCCTTAAACTTTATTAAATATTAAACATATTTTTGTTAAAATAAACATTATGAAGTAAGTTTTTAATGTGCCTTTTTAATTAAATACTTACTTATAATTTTTGTCTGTTCCAGGTAATATTAACGAAAACACAGAATTGATGTATGTCCCATTGCTACTTTTGAATTGGTATGTATGACTACTAGAGCCCAATGACTTCGTCAATCTTACTTAGCGGTACCATGTAGCGACATCTATGGAAATGTATTAAATAAAGAACGATGTATTTAGCGCGTCAAATTTTCATATCGATATACATCGCAACCGCTTCCGTAGATAGATAATAGATGGCGCTAGAGTAGTCAAGTGAGCTCGGCCACGGTCCTTATTGCTTTGTAAGAGAGATTATTAAAAGTGTGGACTGTTAATTATTAAATCAATTGTAAGTTATTAAAAAAAGGTCAACAGGCCAATGTCAAGTAGTGCAATAACAGCCCCGTTGCCAGCCAGAGCTATTATATATCATAGGTGATTAAGGTAAAGATAAATAAATCAGTGTAATGCGCATACACATTAAGAAGTTTGGCGGCGCGGGACATTACGGCACTTTGAAATAGCCTTGACAACATAATATTATATTAAGAACTGGTACAATAATTGCGCAACTATTATTTCTGGGTTGAATGCTGGCGACATTTAATTTAAAATATTATTCTGGTTATTTATTATCTAAATTTTTTTTTATCCTTAGTCACTTCACTCCCCGTCGCCTCACGATCACAGCACCCAATCTGATGTCTCGCATCAGTTTATAGTCTAATTCACATTGTCTTTTTGGCTTACACATAAAAAATAAATATATTTTTAACCATTCTTTTATAGAATAAACCTAGCAAGCTAACAGCATAGCAAAGTGGCGAAACAATCAGCTTTGTAGCGGTTTCTAACGAAAAAAAAAATTCAATATAGGAGGTTCAGATGCCTGGGTGATCAGTAATCGATTGCTGAAAACAGAATTTGAAAATTCGAAACCGTTCTCGAGATAATCGTGGGACAGACGGGCAGACGGACGGACGGACGGACAGACGGACAGACATCGTGAAATCAATAAACCTAGCAAGCTAACAGCATAGCAAAGTGGCGAAGCAATCAGCTTTGTAGCGGTTTCTAACGGTTGCCGTTGAGCAATCAGTTTCAAAATAGGGGGTTCAGATGCCTGGGTGATCAGTAATCGATTGCTGAAAACAGAATTTGAAAATTCGAAACCGTTCTCGAGATAAACGTGGGACAGACGGACAGACGGACAGACATCGTGAAATCAATAAACCTAGCAAGCTAACAGCATAGCAAAGTGGCGAAGCAATCAGCTTTGTAGCGGTTTCTAACGGAAAAAAAATTTTTCAAAATAGGAGGTTCAGATGCCTGGGTGATCAGTAATCGATTGCTGAAAACAGAATTTGAAAATTCGAAACCGTTCTCGAGATAATCGTGGGACAGTCGGACAGACGGACGGACAGACGGACAGACATCGTGAAATCAATAAATGACTTCGCAAGCTTCGCCACTTAATAAGGGTTACAAACGAGCACACAATCCACCGGTAAATGGATGCTGTGGCCCATAGAAATTTACATTTATACTCAATTAAGGATCAAAATGCAGATGCGTTGTCACCCACGAGGACTAAGATAAAATGCCTCGTTTCCAGTGAAAAGAGTATCCGGTTCTCTACAATCACCATACGCATTACATAGCATTAAGCCTTTTTTTATATAAGAGGGGCCAATTAATGAGCATGCGGCTCACCTGATGGTAAGTGACTACCGCCGCCCATGAATAACCGCAACACCAGAGGAACCAGGGGAATTGTAGATGCGTTGTCGGCCATAAAGGTGTAAGCTCTTTTCTTGAAGGTCCCTAAGTCGTATCAGTCCGGAAAAATTGCCAGTGGTAAATAATTCCACAGAGAAGTCGTACGAGGAAGAAAACTCCTAGTAAAACGCTATTTTACGCTGGTATTCTGTGAGAGCGTGGTTCTACCCCGGTACCGGACCTATTTGTGCTACAACTATGATATAGCTGCAGCATGTCACTCCCACGTGGGCCTTATCATCACCTATCATCATCTTCGTCGCTTTAAAGCCACTATACCTCTTATAGCACTCCTAGTGGAGGATTTGCCACGAGTGGTAGACTTGGCGACGACAGCATTTTCTTGGTACTTTTAAGGCTGCTCTGCTTCTTCCCTTTCATATGATTCATTGTGATAAACCTTGTAGTATAAACAGTTCTGAGTGCTCTAAAATCAAAGTAACAAACTTCTTCATTACCATTTAAATAAAATAATAAAAGTTTTTTTTAAGAACACAAAACATGAGACTAGTTGTAGTGTTCACGAAGTGCAGTGATCTGTATTAAGTCAGTTCTTGTCAACTGCAAGGTGAACGACTGTTTATTTATAAAGATTAATATTTTAAAATATTTAATTTTTTCAATCGAATGCTTTAAATTATAAATATCACGGTTAAATAATGGTTTTAGATTGGAAACATAACTAAAGGTCATTCGACATAATATTATGTTGTCTTCAACAGTTCTTTATAAATTCAATTGTAATGAATTGACCCATTTTCTACATATTATTTGTCAAGTGTTTCTTAAAAGGTTTTCTTTAAAGTTTAAGGTGATGTAGAACTGACTTCTCAATCGTCTGATGAAAGTTATTGATGAAAACAATTTTTAACCTGACTGAATATAAAAAAAATATCATAAACTTAGAAATGAGGTTATTTGCAGTAGAACCAGAGTGACCGACATAGCCCAACGGATTTGTAAGCTGAAGTGGCAACGGGCCGGCCATATAGCTTGAAGAACCGACAACCGATGGGGAAGAAAGGTTCTCGAGTGGCAGACTCGTACTGGTAGGCGAAGTGTAGGGCGACCCCCCCACTAGATGAAGTCACGACCTGGTAAGACATGCAGGAAGTCGATGGATGCAGGTATTAGTTTACGTTGTATTTTATGATATGAAAAATTTTATCTGACAGAAATGCAATTTGTATGTAAGCACTATAGATTGAATTGAATTTTTTTATTAATTTATAATAAGCGGATTTGATATGAAAGGGACTAACAAAAAGGCCATCTATATTAATTCGGGATTTGTCAATATCAATGGCGACTTATAAACATTTTGATAAACAAAAGCTGTGGAGTATTAAATACTAAAAACATTTAATCATATGACGGTGCTAATTTACTTTATCTGATATATGACAGTATTAAGTGATATAAAGACAAGTATTAATGAATAATTTAACACATAATTCTAGCAAAAATGAACAGTAATTAAGTAGTAATTAACAGCATTTCCTTAAACCACTGCAAATCGTCAACATAGTCACCCTCACAACCAATAAAAAGCCTACTACTGAATAAACGCCTTCTCCATAGATTGCTCGTAGGTGTATATTTGCCATAGCTGCCAAGCCAGGCTGGTCATCGCAGATTTTTTTTACTATTTTGGGTTGATATCAGGAAGATACTGCTGCCCATACACTGTTTCATTTCCATCTTGCCTCTTACAACATCCCTAGGATGGATGACATGGGATAGTAAGCGACTGATCTTCTACCGAATTATGAGATGCGCCTGTGCTTACGCACACTATCCTGCGCAGGCAGCTAGTCTGGTCCTGGCCACCGTCATCAAAATTCGGTTAGGAGGACATTATTAGTTTGTCCAGTTCAACAGGCTAATGTTACCCAAAATTATATTTACAATTATTAATAAGTAATAATTGTAAATTAAATTTTACAAGGACAAACATAAATAAATAAAATAAAATATTACTATTAAACCGACTTTAAAAAAGAAAGAGGTTCTCAATTCAACTGTATATTTTTTATGCATGTTACGCGATATCATTGTCAATTATTGTGGACCGATTCTTTTTATACTTTAGGGATGGTTAAATAAATATGTAGAAATATCCATTTCTGAAGTTGAAAGAATAGAGAATGAAATTTTTATACGAAACTACGATATTCTTATGTTTATTTACTATGTATAAGTATGTATAAGCATTCGTTAAACTTATTGTTTAAAAATAAAATTCGACTTGAAAGGCTAATAAGAATAAAATATTTTCCACATATAAAAGCTTTTGAAGTCTGGGTTTTCTTCTTCTATAAATCTTCTGTACACTAGCCTTAGCACCGACTTCAGAAGCGATTATGAGTAAAATAATTTTATTCTTTTTAGTTCTTTGAAGTGAGCTTTACTTTTTATTGAAAGCTTTTTTTAAAATATCAAAGTAACAATTTCTTTTCCTACGTTTTAAATACCTTGCGTACTTAACAGGTGCTCTCACATATCTCCCAGGTGCTTGTCGTATTTACGGAAGTCTCATAACGTGACTATGTCGCGTGCTTATGTATCACCGTTTTTTTCTAATCACACGCAATTATACGTAAATGTAATTACTGCACACACAACCCGGCCTGTATGTGACTTTTTAAAATTTACTTTATGGCCCTGATCATTGAGTTCATATTACCGCGAAATTATACTTAACACATGAGCTATTAAAGTGTCATTTCAAAAAACGTCGTAACTCATTTCCTTTAGGGTAGATATTAAAAATGTAATAAATGGAGTGTTAAATTTAGAAATCATCAACCCACAAGTAACAACCCTATTCTTTAATGGAGGCGATAGGTGAAAAATTGCATAAATATTACGTAACAAGTAGAATTTCAAAGAAAACAGGATTGATTACCTTTTACTTAGATATTTAACTTTTATATATTATATACTTGTTAAGAGCGATGTTTATAATATTAGTAAAAAAAAGTAAGGTAAGACAGCCCGGTAGCAAAAGTGAAGCAAAAGCTACGCGCAGTTGGACGTAGAATAGTTAATCAAAAATATTATTTTACGTGCTAGAGCCATACTGCAGCTATATCAGTAGTATAGTTTTAGCACGAATGGGTCGGCTCGACCGGGGAAGGACCACGCTCTCACAGAATACCAGCGTAAAATGCCAGGAAAAGAGGAATTCCATCTTGGTCCTCACGGGTGACGACGCATTTTCATTTTGATTCTTTATTGTGGATAAATGTAGATGTCTATGGATCACAGCAACCACTTACCATCAGGTGGTCTGTGTGCTTGTTCGTCACCCTATCCTATAAAAAAATCATATAAGCAGCCCTAACAAAACCTTAAACACGCTTGCCTGTAAGGCTTTCTCATAAATTAGGAGCGTATAAAAATACGTTTAAATTATTATTATTATACCTAGTCAGCTCATAAATTCTGTCACATGTTTAATATAAAATAATTGAAACAAGTTTATTCATTATGTAACCATTTATATACCAAAATGAACTTAACAAAACATAGATTCTTATGACACTAAAGTTTATTCAAAATGACCTCCGTGATTTTGAATACAGGCCTTAAATCTGCGCGGCCAGTCGTCTATTGCAGCACGAACGAGGTCCATGTCAATATCGGCGGCTGCCTTAATCAAGGATGTCTTGAGTGACTCCAAATTGGGATGAGGCTTTGAGCACGCCTTTTCCTCCAAGTGTTGCCATATCTTGTAATGTAACGGTTTCAAATCTGGACTGGAGGAGGGCCAATCTTCGTGCCGGATGAAGTTGATTTCACGCGCCGCCAGCCAGTCTTGTGTGCTCTTCGCTCTATGAGCTGGCGCCGAATCTTGTTGGAATACCCAGTGCCTGTTATTGAACATGGTATGAGAAACAGGTTCCACAAGGTTCATCAGGACTGTATTTTGATACACAACTGCATTCGTTTTTACACCTTTCTCACAAAAATGTACCTCTGTTAAGCCCCAATAAGAAACTCCCAACCATACCATGAGCGAGAATGGAAAATGACCTCGTTGGACACGCGGAATACGGTTGCTCGCTTCTTCACTACTGTGTGCGTACACCTTATCATTTTGTTTGTTGTAGTTCTCTTCTACGGTAAAATTTTTTTCATCCGAACAAAGAATTTCCCGATATTTTTTTCCCGCGTACCGCTTCAACAAAGCGCGGCATCTCTTCAGTCTCAGGTCCATTAGACGAGCATTCAAACGATGTCCTGTTTTTCTTCGATATGCCCGAAGCCCTTAGTCTTCATTTAACACCCTTTTCACCGTGGTTCTGCTTAACCCCATCTGAAGGGCCAACAGTTTCTGCTTACGTTTGGGATTTCTTTGAATTCGCGCCTTCACAGCTTTTATCACTGCTGGAGTCCTAACAGACCGATGGCGACCACTTCTTGACCTGTCATCTACACTAGAGTCTTCATTGTATCGTTTTAAGGTACGATAAACGAATCTTTTGGTTATATTCAAATTTTTCAGTATGTCAAAAATTTGAATTGGCGCGTAACCGCAACGATGCAACGCAATAACTGCAACACGGTCTTCTTTGAGCGTCCACTCCATATTTAAAAATAAGTAAAATTCTAAAAAGTATACAGTTTTATTTTCATGAACAATTCGAAATTCGAATTCAATAAACTTTTTTGTGGCCAGCATTCTAAAAGAAAAGTTTTTACTGTGTGACAATACTTATGACCTGACTGTGTATTACCTACATAATCAAATCACTGCTAATCTAAATCTAGCCTATGCATAGAAATAAAGGAAGGGGGGGGGGGAGATAGGCTGAACAGAATTCACTGTTCTTGTTGCCGTTTTCTTTGGCTGTCGGGTCTTTGAGCGATTTGGCTAGCCCATTGCCATCTTGCAACATCAACAACATGCATTACCGTGTCGCAATAGCTTCCTGTTTCCAACTGCGTAAAGGTATAGCGTGAACTTTAACGTAAATGTCAATGGGTCACTAGGCTTTACATATATGTAGGTACGTAAACAGACAAAATATAGAAAAGATAACATTTAATTTTACCTTACCTTAGACCTTAGAATTTGATATTGATACCTTTACTCGTTCTTGGAAAAATGATCTTGATAGACGGATATCAAAGTGATCAAATGAGGGTTGCGTTTTATCTGTTTGAGGCACGGATCCCTAAAAATGTTGGAGGATAAAAAAGATTGATACAAATGTTGCTGGTTAAAAAGCCGTAGTCACTAGCTCTCTTCAAAAACATGATTCAGAGAATCAACTATGAAGCATTATTAAATTTTCAACGGCTAGTTTAAATTTATAACTTTCGAAACATATTTTTTTTTACTATTATAATTTTATACACTTATTTCTTTTTTGATAGATATGACTGTATATAAATTAATACATAATTACTTAGTTCTTATAGATTATCTTTAGATAAAATAATCAATAAAATATATTACATATTTTCAGTTCGTAATAAGGTTTTGTCACATGTATATCCGAGTAATATTTGTACCTATATTAATGCTATAATAATTATTATTTATATGAAACAATATTTAATACGAATGCGAGGATTAAAATAAAAAATATTTCCATAATAAGTTATTTTTTCTGACTAAATCATTTAAATTTTACGAGCGAATTCACTTATCGCCTTCACGTTTCTACAAGGGGATATCCTAACTTATTATTTAGATTCCAGGGAAGATAACTTGATATTCGATTTAAGATTGAAACCGGTCAAGGGTTCGGGTAAACAACCTTTGGAACAAATCATCTACCTGGTACAGAAATATATTTAATGTTATTCTTTTTCAATTTAGAGCTGTCATGTATATCGGTATAGTCTTTTCTTTTTTAAAACTTTTAAAGGTATTAATGTTTAAAAGCATTTTAGTATTAAAAAAAGTACTAACAAATACCAGGAAATAGAATATTTTCTTATCGATTCTTCGTTTTGTCAATTTATAACAATGTTTCAGATTGTAAATCAATTAGGTAGGTTTGGATTTGAAAAAAATATTGCAAAATTAAATAAGCTTTTTTTTTAGTAAAGTTTACGATGATTTACAAAGGTCACAATATTATATGTCATAAATATAATATTAACTAAATTATATAATAACCGTACTAAATTGCTGAAGGTTCTTGACATTCTTAACTATTTATTGTGAATTCCATAACATAATAAATAAAATGAAATAGTAATACAAACACAGGATATATCAATAACTTTAAAACAGGTATCACATATGTAAACGTATGTGTTGATGAACTTATAATGTCTCCAGTTTTTTTAAACTTGTTGTGATTTCGTACGACGAACCGCTATCCACGTTTATTAGAACAGTAATGGTCGGCAAGTTAAGTGAGACTCATCGAAAGTGGTTTCCTTAAGAATGACCAACTGGACTTTCGATTTCGTTTGGGTTTAATTTTATTGAAATATGAAGTGCGAGAGAAATTCGTTTTTACTTTCGTATTATGTATTCAAGCTAATATAAATATAATGACAAAGTGTAAAAACTCAATGACGAATGTGCCACGGGGCGGAACGTTCGGCATGCCTGACATAAAAGTCTGCTGCGCCTAAATCGCGTCTGTAAGCCGCATGCCCCTCTGAATGCATTCGAATTAGGTCTCAAGTTTTTAGTTTTTTTTAATTATCAAGGAGTCTAACAAAATCATTATAGTATATCATTAGGCTTCGATGGAGAGAGTTCGGCGGCACGTGCGGCAATCAATTTGGGTTGGCGCCGAATGCGAATGTCTCGCTCCGTTCAGTGGTCAGACTGAGGTACCTACTTAATTTCTCTACACGCCGCTAAGTGCGATAGCTTAAACTTTATTAAGATTGGAAATATAAAATTGCTAGTGTTAACGTCCTTCTACATACACCTTTATAAACATCTTGACGAGCTCTTATAATGCAACAGTTTAAAGCATTGATTTAAGATAAGAGAATACAATTATTTATAATGTCATAAGCATTATAAACTTCCGCAAAAAGTATCTACCTAATAAAATTAAGAACACTTGGAATAAAATTAAAGCAATTCATAAAATTACCGAACTTCGTATTTCATATGACATATTATGTAGATTAATTTAATCAATGTAATAATATGAATAATTTATGATAAGTATATACATATATACTATATATATTATATAGAATACGCGAATAACCAAAATTCCAGAAAAGGTTCAATATTTGTCAAAAATGTTTAATTTTTTTTAACGAAAGCTATATAAGATTTATATAAATAACGGCTTATAAAAAATACATGAATAAAAATAACTCTTAGCAGCGAAGTTATCACTACCAAACTGGTTTTACTATAAATTATTGCATAAATTATTTAAAAAAAATTATGTTTAAAACACTCTTTATTGCTGGTTCTTCTCCGTACGGAAGTAGGTACTTACTAGAAACCAGTTTGGTGCCAGTCTATACAAATAAACAAAATTGAAGTGTCTGTTTGTAATGTCAAAATTACAGCTTTTTATTAAATGCATATAAAAGTATATACGGTACTAATAACAAAAAGACAATTTTTAAAGTTTTTTTCTGTCTATCTGTCTGTTTGTTCCGGCTTATCTCCGAAACGACTGGACCGACTTTGACGGGACTTTCACTGGCAAATAGCTGATGTTATAAGGAGTAACTACTACTTTTATTTTAGAAAAAGAATTAGGGTACCGCGCAAAAAAATTAAAACGACAAATAACATCAGCGAGCGAAGTCGAGGGGAACAGCTAGTTGTAAATAAAAAAATACTTTCAACAATATTCAAACAATATTCTATTCTATAGACGAGTTGTCTACCCAGCGTGGTCAGTACGTTCTATAACATTGTAGTCTTTGGTTCTGAGTAACGCATGATAGTTGACGCGATCTTAGAAAGGCCTATTGACATTTGTAAACATTCGCTGTGTTATAGCGCTGTAAGAATATTCACTGCCCCATATTGTCCCGTGGGTGTTATAAGAGGCGACAAAGGGAAGCACACTTTTTTTTATATAAAACTAGTTTGCCAGGCAGACGTTGTTCTGCCCTTTCCAACGACCCTTCCTATAAAATCCTTAAATTCGCAAAAAAAAATTTGAGCGTCATTTATCGGGATAAAAACTATCCTATCTCTGAAGTTGGACCAAAATGCACACAGTGTGCAAAATTTCATCGAAATCAGTTCAGTAGTTTAGGAGTCCATCGCGGACATACAACGTGACACGTAATTTTTATATATAAAGATAGGGATGACAAACGAGTACACAGTCTACATTTATCTTCGACGAAGAATCCAATGCTCAGTCCGACCATTGAACGGAGCGTGGCATTCGCATTCGGTGGCAACCGGCAACCCGAGTTGATTGCCGCACGTGCCGCCGAACTCTCTCTACCGAGGCCTAATGATATACTATAATAAACTTTTTATACGCGTTGCTCATAAAAATATTTCTAGAAACTTGAGACCTAAGTAGAATGCATTCAGAGGGACATGCAGTTTACAGGCACGTTGTCACCCCTGAGGACTAAGATTACCATTGAAACAAAGCAGCATAAGGCTGCTATTTTACGCTAGTATTCCGTGAACGCGTGATGCGTGATGCTACGCCGGTCGAGCCAACCAATTCGTGCTACAACCATAATATAGCTGCAGCGTGTCTCTACCACGTTAAATTTGTTATTTAATTATTGTTAAACCTGGAGATGAACTACTAGAAAATTAAAATCTGCCGATCCCAACCCGCCTGCCAAGCGTGGCAGCTATGGTAAATATCCCTCTTATGAGGCAATCTATGAGAAGGCATAAGTTCAGCCGTAGTCTTTAATAGGCTGTAATGGATGGATAGATAATGGAATTTCAACTAAATTTCAATTCAATTATATTTATTTTATTTCAACGTATGCATGGCAGTTGGCATTTTTTTTGAAAATACCTATATCGAGGAGTGAATTAAAAATGAGAACAAGAAGAATTATAATACACGAAGGTCTGAAATACGACTAGTACAGACTACGATACTTAAGATTAAGGTTGGACTTGGGTTAAGTTTTGAATAAAAACCCATATCGTAATACTGTGTAGGTTAGCTGACCGCAACGCCACATATAAAATAATATGTTAGAAGGAATAGGGGCATAAAGTTTTAAGCAGATATCCGGGATCAGATCAGAGTGTTATTTTTAAATGCAATAAACACACTTGTTTATATGAGCCGTGCATTTAATGACATCATTGTTATTGATGATATTCGGAGACTATAAAAATGTAGCTTAACATTTTGTAATGTAACTTCATTTCTGTATTACCAAATTATTAAAAATCTCCCGCCATTTTTTTTATAAAAGTAAGGATGTCATCTGATAACAACACAGTTAACCCTGATGGTAATTGGATGCTGTGGCCAATAAACATCTCGATTATGAATCAAAACTAAAGATCAAGAACAAAAATGGAATACCTCATTACATTTAAAACGATTCGGTTCTCATAGCTTACTATGTAAAACATAACAGTATATATAATTAACATAAATAATTGTACTCTCGTAAGTCTGAATGTTTGTCATTGTGCAATTTATGTCATGCAAACCGTCTTCATAATACAACAGCAAGTCCTAGTGTAACGTTTAAAAAAATAACAGTTTTAATGCCAGTGCAGACAGACCGAAAAAGATGAAATATTTTACACTTACTTTTTTAAAAGGAAACAAGGAGACTACTCTTACTGTTAGGTAGTTCCGCTGACTAAGCTCATAGGCGCTGTCGCGTATGTATTTCATACATTTTTTCGCAGCCACCTCAAGTCAATAATCTGTCCGACGACGACCCTACTATTGAGCTTTATCCATATTTCTATTATTAGACATAATGCACCAGTTATCTATGACTACAAATCATAACTCCCCAGAACTCCCCAGTTGCAGGTGGACCATTAGATATTCGTTAATATGAAGCAAAAGTGTTTGAGTATCGAAGATTATTAATTTTATTTATATATATTAACAAATCTAAAATGATCTCATACTGTTAATTGTAATTGAGAGAATTCCATTTATCTATAGGATACAGTTGTTTAGAAACAAATTAAGATTTAAAGATTTCTAAATAATTCAGAGAAAACGCAGGATACGAACGAGGTTAAGGCGATTTTTCTATAATGCCTAATTTGTTAGGCTATTATAACATTATCCTTCACGCATCACACGCTACTGCATAATTTTGTTAATATTAATTGCCCTTGACATATGTTGCATCACGGTAGTCTCGGCGATTACGTGAAGATGTGCGGATCATTAATTTTTTACGCAATTCCTTTATACATTGCAAAGTGCAGGAGTGCATATTCTCTAGGTATTATTGAATAATTTGCAAAACTTAGTAAAATTAAAAACACTTTCATGAAAATAAAGCTTTTCTATTTTTATGCAGGCTTATAACAGCTTTTCATCATTAACATCATAATCGTTACAGCGCTTGACAAGTACCAACACTGCTGAAAATAGGCATCCCCCACAAGAAATGCCACACAAAATATTTTTAGTGTAATTTTTTAACAGACTTTCAATCCACTCCAGAATATGGATCTCTCCCGTGGTAGAGATTAGCCATTATGGCGGCGCATTGCAAGTTGGATTGATTTATTGAATGTGGTGAATTCAAAATTCACTGTTTCAACTGCTTTTCGTCATTGGTCTGGGTATTCGTATTTTCGTCTATTGTAAACCGGGTTGTATTTACTACTAATAATGTTACCATATATATACTAATATACCATACATTTACTAATGATGTAGACGGCTCCGTGGCGCAGTGGCTTAGGATTAGGGTTACAGGATAAAATCCTATTGTGGGGGTAACGTTTTTATAATAAAAAAAATTACCGCCATCTATCGGAAGTCGTGTCTTACGACATCTACGCGAGAGAATGGGGTGATTGATTCTTATTACACATCTAGCGAATGGCAGCACATAGGTTAGTATAATTACTACACAATAATAGGCCTTGTAATTTGTTTACACATTTATGTTTAATTTTAATTTCTTAAGTTTAATTTTTAATTAATTTTTGATTGCAATAATAGTAAGAAAATAAAATTTCCTTTAAAATCCATAAATATCATTTAACTGCACGTGACAGCTACGAGCAAAATATTGATATACTTAGGTAACAATGATAAACAAAATACACGGTTCGTAAAATTAGAAAATGAAAGAAGTATTAATGTTAAGTGTTATTATTGAATTTATATATCGTAATATAGAGTGGATGCTCCTATTACCAGCCTTTTAGTGCCAATTTCAACTCTAAAATTCCTACTATTTTAATTAGGACACAATATTTTTAAACATTTGTTTTAATCGACAGGTTAATTATGGACAAATGTAATGAACATTTATTTACAATCATATTATATCAAGAAGAGTTTTAAAAATGACGATAAGTAAAAAAGGCGTAATGGCTCAAATTCCAGCCACCCTGAACCGAATGTCGTCTTTTGTGTACCTAATGTTAGCATAGCATAGGGTTATGCCTTTTGAGTTTTTGGTTGGTACCCATTGTAGGTAAGTTTTAGAGGCAAAGTAATAAATTCGTAACAATTTATAATTTTGAATCTGCATGTCACAAGCATGGAATATGTATTAAGGCAGACGACAACATTATTTTATTGTTATGTTTTACTACTTAACTTACTGTGTTTTAGTTTAAAGCAGTTCAATTAATCTAAACAAATTATGATAAAATATTATGTACTACATCGATTTCTAATAATTTAATCATCAAACAAGTTTTCAAATCATCATCGTCATTACAACCTTACACAAGTCCACTACTGAACATCCTCCTCCATAAACTGCGGTAAAGCCTGGTCCTAAACGACTTTCTTTGTCATGAGTTTTTCATTTATGTTCTAAGTTATAATTAGTGTTACTAAGTTATAGTTTTTGCTTGTATATATACTATATTTATTGCTTGTTATTTCTTCTTTCTCAAAAATAATTGAATACTTACATAAGGTGTTATTAATATACATCGAATGTCAGATAGAAAAATTAATACATATTTTGCTAAACTTTAAAATCTAAAACCAATTTTAAAACAGCCGAATTGATCATAACTCCCTTAACTATGAAATAAGTTATGATCTAATTAATTGTATTTATTCCAGTTTATGACAGTCCTGATTTATATTACGTGGCTGAAGTTAGGCACTTCTTATTAGGTACGTCAAACCAAATAACAGCCGGGCGGCTGACATTATGCACTCCATACATTTCGTATGTTTTTTTTTATAGGATAAGGGTGACAAACGAGCACACAGTCCACCTGATGGCAAGTGGCTGCTGCGGCCCACAGACATCTACATCTATCCTCTATTCCAAATCAAAATGTAGATGCGTTGTCACCCGCGAGGACTAAGATTGAATGCCTCATTTCCAGTAAAAAGGGCCTCCGGCCACCTGCACAAACCAAGCGAAACGCAGAGGTAAACCTCTACTTCACGCTGGTTTTCTGTGAGGTCGTGGTACCACCCCGGCTCGAGCCGGCCCATCCGTGCGACAGCAAAAGCTGCCGCTTGGCTCTACCACTGTTAAATATGTAATTACAGCCCCATTAATTTCCACTAAAAGAAAATAAATAACTTGTAAATTTAAACAAACATAACTGCATTATACTATGTCAATAGTCATATTCATACAAATCAAAAATACTATATATATGAGATAATGCAGAGTAAGCATAATTTCACCGGGATCAAAACTTGTCAAAAAATTAGGAAAATTTGCGTTTTTCGTTGGGTACGTGTTTTGATTTTTAATTTAACACTGTTAGGTTTAAAAGAGGTAATATTTGGAATAAACTTTCCTCTAGTTACGAAGAATTTTTAGGTGACAATATTTGTAGTTCAGACAACTAGAAATCTTATTTACGAAGTAAAAGGGCGAAAAGGCTGCAATTAGGGGCATGGCTGGTATTATGGGCATCCACCCTACTACAGATTTAAAAATTTCTGGCAATTTCATATCCATTAAAGTATTCACATAATGAATGCAAAGATACAATAAATCGCCGAGAAAGCTTTATTTATTAGCGCGCACATCCTCTCATGGAATCTTAAGCAAGAGCTTGATTAATTGGCTTATTAATATCTCATACTTCCACCCACTACTGTGTGCGACAATAGACGCCGTGTTGGAAGTGGAGTTGTCAAGTACGCAGCGAAAATGATTGCGCAATAAGATTACTATCATCGTTGCGATAGTTACAATAGATTGTTAATCTAGGTCTGTACTAAAACCTACAGACCTCGTTAAAAATAAACATAGCAATGTTTATGCTGACATAACATTTAAAAGAAATATTGCATTGTACATTGCATCTAAGGAAGTTAACGGGATTTATGAAGATACAAGATCCAAAACAAAGCTTTTCTGAAAAAATTAAATGTAAAAAAAGTTTCATAAATATTTTATTTGTTACGAAAAAATCATTTGATGACTTTGAAATGCCCTTTTTAACAGATGTGTTTCACAATTGTTCTGGCATTAAAAGGAAAGTCATACGTAATAATTTTGATGAGAGTACATTTGAGTACAGAGTTGCACTGTCAGTGAACTTTCAATTACGAGTAGTTACTTTATGTCTGCATTAAAGAAAATTTATAATGTTACCATTTCGGCTTTCTAGATCATTTTGTTTTGATACATTATAAAACTTTTTTGTTAAAAAAAAAGAAGAAATAAAAGTTTTTTTAATTTGTATTTATTTCCAAGTAAATAATCTTATAACTTTTTTATTTAAGTTTTTTTGTATTCTATCAGACAATAACATAATTATTAGAATAATTCTGATAAATGTTAGAAATTTTTGGTAAACAATAGATTCGATTATTTTAATTATTTTAGTAGCTGAAAACTAAAACAAAATATTTATGATCTAATAATATAAATACAATCAGTTATTTCTATATCATTGAATATAGAAGTAATGAATAAATTAATAAAGTCGCATGGTACAGATACAGATGGCATTTTTGTCAACTTTCAAACTGTTTTCTGGTTTTAACGACATTTTTCGGTGAACGATAGTAAGGTGAGGATGGAGGATGGATCATAAATATCACAATCATTTGGTAGTCCACTGCTCGGCATAGGCATCTCCCAACACATAACTTCACACAACCTACGGCTCCCAACCAAATTGAGTTACACATTATTAAAATAGAGGCAATAAATGTAAAACAACAACAGGTTACAGTTTATTAGCCGATCTCAACCGTGACCCTTACTCTAAGATCAATGCTTTGCACACAAAAAATTAATACAGTATTCATGTTTGTAAATATAAAACCAGTTTCAAAATTATCATAACTCATAGTTGAAAATTTAATAAAAACACAAAATTTTGAAACTTCTTCTGGCCAATGCCACTGTTAATATATTCCAAATGTTTAATACCCGATTCTTGTTTAACGAAGAAAGCTGGTAAAGTAATTAGCTAACAATTTCACTATATCTATTTATTTATATATGTGTATGAATTGTATGTATTTAAATATGTGTGTATATTTTATGTATGTGTTGCATGTATATATTTGAACTGAATTATATCATGACAACTTAACTGCCCAAACTCACTCTCTGTTCTACCCAAGGTTAGCTGGTAGAGAGTGCCATATAGGATTAAGCTCGCCTTTTGTACATATATTTGGTGCAATAAAGAATAAATAAATAAATATAATTATACTTCCCCAAGATATCAAAAATCTTTTTTAATTATAAGAATTTCAAATTACCTTCCATTTTAAATTCCTATACTGTGACGTCACAAACCAACGCATTTTCTTCTTCTTCATCAGCTAGTATTAGCTCACTGCTGGAAATGGGCTTCTGTTATGGGGAGGATTGGCCTTAATCATCACGGTCGGCAGATGGATTGATCACCGCAGTACCAGACTTCTTCACTATTAACTATGCTGTCCTTTGCCACATATGCCTTGGGTATTTTACGCTTGAATTATAGACATGGTTATACAGCAATCTATCAAAAGCCATATGACTTCGTAATTTCCCATAGACGTTTCTTATTACGCTGACGGAACGAATTGGGTCGATGTTTTCTCTTACACCGCCATTGCATGATAAACTACACAATGATAATAAGTCACCTTCTGGAAGTACACGTAACTAGATCTAAATTGTAATTAAAAAGATTGTGACATCTACATATTATATAGTAAATACTAGCAATCCACCCCGGCTTCGGATGGTTAATTTCTGCATCTCAACAACAACGCCACCTACCGGGTTAAATTGTAAATCTAAACAATTCTCTAATCAACTTAATAACACACATAAAATGTCGTCAAAATCGATCCAGATGTTTAAGAGCAGTTCAGTTACATACATACGGACAGAATAATTATATAATATCTAATATGTATTATAAATATAAACATCTCTCTTAGACTATTATGTCTAATGATGAAAATCGCATCGAAATTTGTTTCGTAGTTTAAAAGATCTAAGCATACAGACGATGGGACGCGACTTTGTTTCATAATATGCAGTGATAAAGAAGAGAAGCCTGGTATTTCTCGACATGGATATTAATATGGATATTAATATTTTTTAACACTGGTAGAGCCATGCGGCAGCTTTTGCTGTCGCACGGATGGGCCGGCTCGAACCGGGGTGGTACCACGACCTCACAGAATACCAGCGTGAAGTAGAGGTTTACCTCTGCGTTTCGCTTGGTGAGTGCAGGTGGCCGGAGGCCCTTTTTACTGGTTATGAGGCATTCCATCTTAGTCCTCACGGGTGACAACGCATCTACATTTTGATTTGTAATTGAGGATAGATGTAGATGTCTATGGGCCGCAGCAACCACTTACCATCAGGTGGACTGTGTGCTCGTTTGTCACCCTTATCCTATAAAAAAAAAGAATAATTAACTTTACAGAACTTGATAGGAATCCCATTTTGTAATGATCTTATAAGATTTCCTATCTATGCAATCATTAAAATTAAAATAGCTCTGTGATCTCTATTAGATTAGCTCTGTGGTAACATTTATGCAATAATTAATTAAAGTACATTTGCATTTCAGGAATTAGATCATAACTTTTGCGGTGGAACGTTTAATTTTATACGTAATAAATTTAATTTGGAATATTACGCACGTTATTATAGTATTTCCGTATTCCTCTTTTTAAATGATTATTGTTCTTACAGAGTTTCTAATTTTCCAGTTTAAAACTTAATTTGGAAATTCTCTTTAATCAATGTACCAGAGTACATTTAATAAAGTTTATACAGACGTCTCAATTTTGTATAATTTGTTAAGGTGCCGCGGAAAAATTTCTTGCATAGCCTACCTTATGAAGAAGTTCATTAGAATTAGCTTATCATTTACCTACCTTATTATTAAAATCTTAACACCATAAACCGTTCAATTGTAAAAACGTAGTTTACTAGAAGATAAACTAGTAGGTCTCTCGTAAGTTGAACCCAAACTAAAATCATTCATTATTCTATTTCATTTATTATTCTACACCTAAATTAGAAGCGTAATGATTTTTAATGAAATTTTATAAGTTCCATATATAACTTTTTTTATAGGATAAGTGTGACAAACGAGCACACAGTCTACCTGATGGAAAGTGTTTGCTGTGGCCCATAGACATCTCCATCTATCCTCGATTACGAATCAAAATGCAGATGCGTAGTCACCCGTGAGGAATAAGATGGAATGCCTCGTTTCAAGTAAAAAGGGTCTTCGGTTCTCTACACTCACCATACGAAACACAGCAGTCTTAAACTGCTATTTTACGCTGGTATTCTGTGAGAGCGTGGTCCTTCCCCGTTCGAGCCGACCCATTCGTGTTACAACTATACCAGTAATATAGCTGCAGCATGGCTCTACCACGTAAAAAATATAACTTAATCGCACTGGGTCATTGAACTTGTTGTAATGGTAAATATTAAAACATTGAAAGAAATCTAAAAGCATATTTCTAATGATAGTATTTTAGTAGCATAAGTTTTATATTTAAAAAAAGAAAAGCTTTTTCAGGCGTTCAGTCTATTCGCAGGTCCATTATAAACGAATTGCTTGTGAGACTTGAAGTTATTCCATTAAATCTATATCTAATCGATCACTAATGGCGTTGAGGTTTAATTGAGAACGCTCGTTGAGGTAACAACAACCATAGTAATGTTATTAATTCTTTATAATTTACGAGTATCAGCGTTACAATATTTGTATCTGAAATGCGCTTATCGAAGTTAATAGGAAATAGAAACATGTTATGTAAAATAACTGATCGATATCTTACGTATATCGATCACTTATTTTACATAACATGTTATTTTACATACATAGGGCATACAATCCATAATGCAATTTCATAATTATACTGCAAACTTTTAAAAGACTTAGCATTACTAAGCAAAACACTCTCGTTAAATCACGTCTTATGATGTGTCCATTCGTCATCTCCCATTGTCCTCGTCTCTCGTTTCTCCGGGTCTCCGGTTCAATTCCTTCTTAGTCCTCAAAGGTGAAAACGTATCTGTATTTTGATTTTTAATCAAAGATAGATGTAAATTTCTATGGGCCACAGCATCCACTTATCATCAGGTGAATTATGTGCTCATTTGTTACTTTTATTAAAAAAAGTTTAAGTGTTTAATAATAATTTACTATTCAAGCCACTATTATGGTTCATAAATGTATTTAAAATCTTCTTGTAATATATTACGGATATAAATCGAATAAACTTAGTAATAGCACATCTGTGACTGATTTAAGTAGTATGACTGCTTTTCTGCCGTAGTCCGTCTAATTTTTTTTTATAGAAATAGTGTGACAAGTGAGCACACAGCCTACCTGGTTGTAAGTGGATACTGTGACTCATAGTCATCTACAAGGATAGATCCTCGATTAAGAATCTATTTTTTTTTATAGGAGAGGGGGCAAACGGGCAAATGGCTCTCACCTGATGATAAGTGATTACCGCCACCCATGAACAACTGCAACACCAGAGGAATTGCAGATGAGTTGCCGGCCTTTTAAAAAGCAGTACGCTCTTTTCTTGAAGGTCCCTAAGTCGTATCGGTCTGGAAAAATCTCTGGTGGTAGTCGATTCCACGAGGAAGTTGTGCGAAGAAGAAAACTTATTTTAAATCGCACACTGGTGGACCACCAGTCATCCAGATGGTATGGATAGTATCGCGAGTTTTGTCGCGATGTGTGATGGTGAAATTGTGCTGATGGAATTAGTCCGAACAATTCCTCAGAGCACTCTCCGTGGTAAATGTGATAAAATACGCAAAGAGATGCAACATCTCTTCGCAGTGCTAGTGAGTCAAGCCGATCGGAAAGAGTTCGGTCGCGGACGATTCGAAGAGCTCTGCGCTGGATGCGATCAAATGGAAGGAGCTAGAACTAGGGAGCCCCAGCCCAGAGATGGGAACAGTATTCCATGTGCGGCCGAACCGAAATGCACTGAGGACTTAGATGGAATGCCTCGGTTAGAGAAAGAGTCTCCGGTTTTCTACACTCACCATACGAAACACAACAGTATTGAGTTGCTATTTTACGATGGTAATCTGTGAGAGCGTTGTCCTACCCCAGTAAAACCGACCAATTCGTGCTACAACCATAATATAGCTACAGCAACGCTCCAGGTGTTACTTCTGGATAAGTACCACCATCTCACCTATTACTGTCGTCAAATTGCTGTGCTTGCACAGCTGTATTCCAGTCTGAAGTGTGTACAGAGTCAGAATAGTTACGAACTGTGAGGCATCCCATCTTATTCTACAGATACGACTGCAGTAGCTATTTAACATCAAGTGGACCGTAAATTTGTTTATTGCTTCAATTTTATAAAAGAATACTATTATTATTTATTTATTTATTTAGCACTATATACTTCGATAGGAAAATGTTAAAAATATAATTATCTACAAAGGCACTGCTTATTCCATGATGAAATTTCTTGCAGCAGGCCTATTGAAGGATAGTTGAAAGAAATAGAGGTAGTCAAAGTGTGCACTCACATAAAATATACATATACAATACATATTTATATAAATTTTATACATTATAAAAAATATAATTCAATATATATTTTAAGTTATTTATATGCATACCTACACATTACGATTTAATAATTATGGAGTGAATGATAGTGCTCTTTAACAAGTCTTTCAAACATAGACACAGATTTAGCATCATGAATCGTAAAGGGAAGTGAATTCCAAAACCGTACTGCGTTAACAGAAAAAGAATGAGAATAGATCATGGTATTGAAAGACGGAAATCGTAACAATGTTATAGTATTTGATCTACATGGTACATCTGGAGAATGAACAAAAGTAAAACGATTTTTTAGATACTGCGGAATAGTAGGTAGTAATAATTATTCTTTCTAAGTATGCACTAGGTAGCATGAATTACTTCAAACTGATACTCACTACGCTTGGCAACAGGTTACCATCGTGAGTCGATGCCATCAGACTGGTGATGTTGCTACCCATGACCAGTGTGTGAACTAAAGGATAGTGTTTATAGATTTCCGCAGTCAGTGTCGGACAGTGGTGCGTCTTTCGACAACTCTCAGTAATTTCATCAACTTGTGTAGTGTACTTGTTTTTTTTTTTAAGTTGTAATGGCTGTAATAGTGGGTGTTGTTACTGTTATTTTATTTTATTAAAATTCAAAGATTAAGGAGGCTTAAGAAGTTCTCAAAAAAACTAAATATAAAAACTTGTATCGAAATTTTCTATAATTTACCATTAATTACATGGGTAGTTAGTTCGTAAGCAATACGCTTAGTTTCTTAAGTGAGAGGCTAGAAGACGCATGTCATGCTTGACCTAATGAACTGTATAATACAGTTTGTTAAATTTTATTCTGTAATTAATTATGCTTAACAGCAAAAATAATGCCTTAACATAGGTGAGAGTAATGACGTTTGAGCGAACGAAATTGGAAGTAAAATAACTATAGTGCTACTATTATTATACTTATACTTTACTTATAAAATTCCACCTTCGATAATTTCTAGTTTGTGTCATTTTCTTCTTTCATCTTTAGTTTTAAATAATAATAATAATTTAGTATTTATAACATATAAAGTAAGTAATAATAACAAGAGAGAATAAAGTAATAATAACATAGCCTTTTTTTCGATTTTATAAATAAATCACTCAAAATAAGAATTATTCTAAAAGAAGTGATTTTTTTAAATATATATTAATTTTATTTCTTTTACCATGTGTTTTTCTTTTTTGTCATATTCTTACATAGTCATGTGATTCTAACACATTTAAAACTTGAAGTCTCTTGCTCATCGGGAAATTAGTTTAAAATCAATTAGTAAATTCGACCCGAACAGACACGAAAGTTAATAAAAACGGGGTAATAATTAAATCAGCTAAATCTCAATATTTATCTAACTTCGAAGATATCGTGTTACATATATTATAAACAATACAATGAAGTTGATAAACAGGTTTTTTTTCTGAATTCCCTTAAACTTTATTAAATATTAAACATATTTTTGTTAAAATAAACATTATGAAGTAAGTTTTTAATGTGCCTTTTTAATTAAATACTTACTTATAATTTTTGTCTGTTCCAGGTAATATTAACGAAAACACAGAATTGATGTATGTCCCATTGCTACTTTTGAATTGGTATGTATGACTACTAGAGCCCAATGACTTCGTCAATCTTACTTAGCGGTACCATGTAGCGACATCTATGGAAATGTATTAAATAAAGAACGATGTATTTAGCGCGTCAAATTTTCATATCGATATACATCGCAACCGCTTCCGTAGATAGATAATAGATGGCGCTAGAGTAGTCAAGTGAGCTCGGCCACGGTCCTTATTGCTTTGTAAGAGAGATTATTAAAAGTGTGGACTGTTAATTATTAAATCAATTGTAAGTTATTAAAAAAAGGTCAACAGGCCAATGTCAAGTAGTGCAATAACAGCCCCGTTGCCAGCCAGAGCTATTATATATCATAGGTGATTAAGGTAAAGATAAATAAATCAGTGTAATGCGCATACACATTAAGAAGTTTGGCGGCGCGGGACATTACGGCACTTTGAAATAGCCTTGACAACATAATATTATATTAAGAACTGGTACAATAATTGCGCAACTATTATTTCTGGGTTGAATGCTGGCGACATTTAATTTAAAATATTATTCTGGTTATTTATTATCTAAATTTTTTTTTATCCTTAGTCACTTCACTCCCCGTCGCCTCACGATCACAGCACCCAATCTGATGTCTCGCATCAGTTTATAGTCTAATTCACATTGTCTTTTTGGCTTACACATAAAAAATAAATATATTTTTAACCATTCTTTTATAGAATAAACCTAGCAAGCTAACAGCATAGCAAAGTGGCGAAACAATCAGCTTTGTAGCGGTTTCTAACGAAAAAAAAAATTCAATATAGGAGGTTCAGATGCCTGGGTGATCAGTAATCGATTGCTGAAAACAGAATTTGAAAATTCGAAACCGTTCTCGAGATAATCGTGGGACAGACGGGCAGACGGACGGACGGACGGACAGACGGACAGACATCGTGAAATCAATAAACCTAGCAAGCTAACAGCATAGCAAAGTGGCGAAGCAATCAGCTTTGTAGCGGTTTCTAACGGTTGCCGTTGAGCAATCAGTTTCAAAATAGGGGGTTCAGATGCCTGGGTGATCAGTAATCGATTGCTGAAAACAGAATTTGAAAATTCGAAACCGTTCTCGAGATAAACGTGGGACAGACGGACAGACGGACAGACATCGTGAAATCAATAAACCTAGCAAGCTAACAGCATAGCAAAGTGGCGAAGCAATCAGCTTTGTAGCGGTTTCTAACGGAAAAAAAATTTTTCAAAATAGGAGGTTCAGATGCCTGGGTGATCAGTAATCGATTGCTGAAAACAGAATTTGAAAATTCGAAACCGTTCTCGAGATAATCGTGGGACAGTCGGACAGACGGACGGACAGACGGACAGACATCGTGAAATCAATAAATGACTTCGCAAGCTTCGCCACTTAATAAGGGTTACAAACGAGCACACAATCCACCGGTAAATGGATGCTGTGGCCCATAGAAATTTACATTTATACTCAATTAAGGATCAAAATGCAGATGCGTTGTCACCCACGAGGACTAAGATAAAATGCCTCGTTTCCAGTGAAAAGAGTATCCGGTTCTCTACAATCACCATACGCATTACATAGCATTAAGCCTTTTTTTATATAAGAGGGGCCAATTAATGAGCATGCGGCTCACCTGATGGTAAGTGACTACCGCCGCCCATGAATAACCGCAACACCAGAGGAACCAGGGGAATTGTAGATGCGTTGTCGGCCATAAAGGTGTAAGCTCTTTTCTTGAAGGTCCCTAAGTCGTATCAGTCCGGAAAAATTGCCAGTGGTAAATAATTCCACAGAGAAGTCGTACGAGGAAGAAAACTCCTAGTAAAACGCTATTTTACGCTGGTATTCTGTGAGAGCGTGGTTCTACCCCGGTACCGGACCTATTTGTGCTACAACTATGATATAGCTGCAGCATGTCACTCCCACGTGGGCCTTATCATCACCTATCATCATCTTCGTCGCTTTAAAGCCACTATACCTCTTATAGCACTCCTAGTGGAGGATTTGCCACGAGTGGTAGACTTGGCGACGACAGCATTTTCTTGGTACTTTTAAGGCTGCTCTGCTTCTTCCCTTTCATATGATTCATTGTGATAAACCTTGTAGTATAAACAGTTCTGAGTGCTCTAAAATCAAAGTAACAAACTTCTTCATTACCATTTAAATAAAATAATAAAAGTTTTTTTTAAGAACACAAAACATGAGACTAGTTGTAGTGTTCACGAAGTGCAGTGATCTGTATTAAGTCAGTTCTTGTCAACTGCAAGGTGAACGACTGTTTATTTATAAAGATTAATATTTTAAAATATTTAATTTTTTCAATCGAATGCTTTAAATTATAAATATCACGGTTAAATAATGGTTTTAGATTGGAAACATAACTAAAGGTCATTCGACATAATATTATGTTGTCTTCAACAGTTCTTTATAAATTCAATTGTAATGAATTGACCCATTTTCTACATATTATTTGTCAAGTGTTTCTTAAAAGGTTTTCTTTAAAGTTTAAGGTGATGTAGAACTGACTTCTCAATCGTCTGATGAAAGTTATTGATGAAAACAATTTTTAACCTGACTGAATATAAAAAAAATATCATAAACTTAGAAATGAGGTTATTTGCAGTAGAACCAGAGTGACCGACATAGCCCAACGGATTTGTAAGCTGAAGTGGCAACGGGCCGGCCATATAGCTTGAAGAACCGACAACCGATGGGGAAGAAAGGTTCTCGAGTGGCAGACTCGTACTGGTAGGCGAAGTGTAGGGCGACCCCCCCACTAGATGAAGTCACGACCTGGTAAGACATGCAGGAAGTCGATGGATGCAGGTATTAGTTTACGTTGTATTTTATGATATGAAAAATTTTATCTGACAGAAATGCAATTTGTATGTAAGCACTATAGATTGAATTGAATTTTTTTATTAATTTATAATAAGCGGATTTGATATGAAAGGGACTAACAAAAAGGCCATCTATATTAATTCGGGATTTGTCAATATCAATGGCGACTTATAAACATTTTGATAAACAAAAGCTGTGGAGTATTAAATACTAAAAACATTTAATCATATGACGGTGCTAATTTACTTTATCTGATATATGACAGTATTAAGTGATATAAAGACAAGTATTAATGAATAATTTAACACATAATTCTAGCAAAAATGAACAGTAATTAAGTAGTAATTAACAGCATTTCCTTAAACCACTGCAAATCGTCAACATAGTCACCCTCACAACCAATAAAAAGCCTACTACTGAATAAACGCCTTCTCCATAGATTGCTCGTAGGTGTATATTTGCCATAGCTGCCAAGCCAGGCTGGTCATCGCAGATTTTTTTTACTATTTTGGGTTGATATCAGGAAGATACTGCTGCCCATACACTGTTTCATTTCCATCTTGCCTCTTACAACATCCCTAGGATGGATGACATGGGATAGTAAGCGACTGATCTTCTACCGAATTATGAGATGCGCCTGTGCTTACGCACACTATCCTGCGCAGGCAGCTAGTCTGGTCCTGGCCACCGTCATCAAAATTCGGTTAGGAGGACATTATTAGTTTGTCCAGTTCAACAGGCTAATGTTACCCAAAATTATATTTACAATTATTACTTATTACATCTATAAAAGCATTTATTTAAAAAGAGAATAGCCTTTTTATCGAATTTTACCGAGGTGTAACAGATAAAAATGTCAATGTTCCATGCATAACGAAAATATGAGTTCGTTTATAAAAAAGGACACGCAATAAAAGCCCTTAAGGCATTTAAGTTGCTAAACACCTTACTGGGCTCAAGCATGTTTTGCAACATGATATTGGTTAAGGTTATTTATGTAATGGTAAAACTGGAGCAGTTGTTGCACTGAAATCCACTTGTTGTCACTAAGCCAGAGTAACATTAATTTAGAAAATGTTTAGAAAGCTTTAAACCAGTTTAAAGACTTGTTAAGTATTTTGCAATTAAATTTACGAAGGAAAAGTAAATATAATTTTATGTGGTCATACAAATAGGCGAATAGTTAGTCTTTTCAATTGCGTCAAATTTCTATGGAATTATTCACAAATATTTGATGTGTGGGGTTATTTGATGGGGGTTATTTAGATAGTTATTTTTGAACTGAAAAGAACTTTCAAAGGTACAGAATCGCTATACATGTCCGGAACATCCTGGACAATCAGTGAGATTCCCAGTTGTAGATTGACCAAAAGTGCTACCACGTCGAATAATTACTGTCATAAATTTTTTATCGATAATCTAAGAAAATGAATTGGTATAATTTAAACATACAAAGGATTATTGAAGGATTATAATATATTTAGCACACTGTCACTAGTCTATGCCTTTTTCTCTTCTTTTTAAATTTATTGTTTTTTAATAGCGATTTCAATTTATATTCTTTTAAATTACTCCTGGGAGAGTTTTGGTATTTTCCCCCGAATATTTTTATTATAAAGGTACATATCTAAAGTCAAATATTTATGTTGACACATCAACGTCTGTCTAACAGCGAAACCACTTGTTGCGTTCAGGCGGTGCTGTATGGCAGGTGTGTCCGCGCAAGACAACGATAAAATACGTTCACTAGAACCATAGCGGCGTTAGATAGAACGCCAGATGTTTTTATAGAAGTTTGGGTTAACGTTACAAGTAAAAAGGGTTTTCATACATCAAACGAGTTTCATCCCAACACAAACACCGTAACATTATGTTGAGCAAGCGTGATCCTTCTCAAGTCAAGTCAACCTACTCGTGTCACAGCCATAATATGTTCCAGCTTGTCTCTACCCCATAAATTATCAAGTATGTTCTGGAAACAAAGCCATAGAATCTGTCGTTTCTGCGGTCGCACCGTGAAGCTACCTAACAGCTAAGCTAAGCTAACAGCTGCATTAAATTTAAAAAAAAAAATGTTTTTGGAGTTTACGCGCTGACGAAGATGGTGATAATAACAAAATATTAAGAATTTTAATTTAGATTAAGGGTGATAAGCAAACACACAGTCCATTTTATGGTAAGTGGGTGCTATGACCCAGAGACATTCTAAATTTATTATCGACTAGCTGCTCCCCGCGACTTCGCCCGCGCGTAATTTAATACGATTGGACTATTATTACGAACCCATGAAGGGTTTTAATTTTTTGCGCGGAACCCTAATTCTTCTTCTAAAATTAAAGTAGCCTAAGTTACTTCTTATCACATTAGCCGGAAAAAACAGATAGAAAGACAGACAGACAAAATTTTTAAAAATCGTGTTTTTTTTATAAAGTACCGTATATACTTTCATATGCATATAGTAAAAAGCAGTTATTTCGACATTACAAACAGACACTTCAATTTTATTTATTTGTATAGATTAAGAACCTAATGCAGATGCACTGTCAACCCTGAGGACAAGGATGTAATGCCTCGTTACCAGTAAAAAGGATGTCCAAATTTCTTCGCTCACCAAATCAAATACAGCAGGATATTTCTGCTGTTTCATGCTAGTATTCTCTGTGATAGAATAGAATAGAATAGAATAGAATAGAATAGAATATTTTTTTATTCAATATTGATTATTACATAATTCTTATTGAAAGTCATTTTTTATTTACCACTGGTTCGGAAAATACCTCTGTCCTGGGAAGAACCAGCAAGAAACCCAGCGGGACTTTTTTTTTCAAACATATTTCACTTAACAATAATTTCATTTATACAATTTTTAAATGATTTTTAATAGAACCAGCATGGTGGCGATCACCTTATTCCCAGGGGTTATTTTCATTCATGTATTCCTTGATATTATAATAACCCTTTTTGTACAGTTTTTCTTTAATAAAACTTTTAAACTTGTTTATTGATAAACTTTGAATATGTTCTGGGATTTTGTTGTAAAAGCGTATACATTGCCCCATAAATGAATTACTGATTCTGTGGAGTCTAGTAACTGGTATTACAAGCTTATGTTTGTTCCTAGTGTTTAAAGAATGCACATCTTTATTCTTATTAAAGCTATTTATGTTTTTATGTACATACATTAGATTTTCATAAATATATTGCGATGCCAAAGTTAATATGTTTATTTCTTTAAATTTTTGTCTGAGGGACTCTTTACAATTTAGGTTATAAATCGCCCGAACGGCTCTCTTTTGCAAAACAAATATAGCTTCAATATCAGTCGCATTACCCCATAGCAAAATTCCATAAGACATTACGCTATGAAAGTAACTAAAATACACTAATCTAGCTGTCTCAACATCTGTGAGACTTCTAATCTTTCTTACAGCATATGCTGCAGAACTAAGTCTGCTTGCTAATTTAGATATATGGGGGCCCCATTGAAGTTTCGCGTCAATAGTAATACCGAGAAAAACAGTGGTATCCACAAGACTCAACTCCTCCCCATTTAATAGCACATTGGTATTCGAATGTTTTACATTAGGTATTGTAAATTTAATACACTTTGTCTTATTTCCGTTCAAGAGCATATTGTTGGCGTTAAACCAATGTACTAATTTCGATAGAGCATTATTTACATCGTCATAATTAATTAACTGCCGTTTGAGTTTGAAAATTAAAGAGGTATCGTCAGCAAATAATACTATATCGTGATTGTCCCCTACAAGATAAGGTAAGTCATTAATATAGATTAAAAACAGGAATGGGCCAAGAATCGAGCCCTGAGGAACGCCCATTGATACTACCGATCCGGAGGAACCTTTACCATTTATCACGACTTTTTGAGTTCTGTTACTTAAATATGAAGTAATAAGTCTAAGCGCCAAATTTTTTACACCGTAATGTTGTAGTTTCCTGATTAATGTTTCATGATGAACACAATCGAAAGCCTTGGAAAGATCACAGAAAACACCTAAGGCATTCTGTGAATTCTCCCAGGCATTAAAAATATATTTCATAAGCTCAACGCCGGCGTCAGACGTCGAGCGACCCCTTGTAAATCCAAATTGGTTTTTATGAAGTAATTTATTTGTATTAAAAAAAATTAACAATTGATCCAAAATAATTTTTTCAAAAATTTTACTAAGAGTTGGTAGTACAGAAATAGGTCTAAAATTAGCGGGGTCCAATGTACTACCAGATTTAAATAAAGGTATTACTTTACTATACTTCATTAAATCAGGAAACACACCAGAATCGATACAAGTATTAAAAATAATAGCAAGATGAGGTGCAATTAAATCTATTATGGACGCAATAACTGTCACGGAAATCCCCCACAAATCTGCGGTTTTCTTTACATCAATGGTTTTGAAGTATTTTACAATATCTTGCGGTAATACTTTTTCAAATCTAAATTCTTTTAAACAGATATTAACATTCTGTTTGAGTAATGACTCGGCGACAGTTGGAGAAGAATTCAAAGACTCTGTTGTCAAAATAGGAATATCAGTGAAATATTTCTCAAACACCGCTGCGACTTCTTGATTTGCTTGATTTCTAAGCGGTGGCTTTTGCTGTCGCTCGGATGGGCCAGCTCGAACCGGGGTGGTACCACGACCTCACAGAATACCAGCGTGAAGTAGAGGTTTACCTCTGCGTTGCGCTTGGTGAGTGCAGGTGGCCGGAGGCCCAATTCCCCCCCCCCCCCCCCCCCCATCAACATGGTAGTGGAATTAAATAAAAGACTACCCCAGGAGGGTACCAGCACACCTGGAGAATCCCTCGCTGAGCATCCACGACCATACTACCCCACTCCTGGGCGTGGGTGCTCAGGCTGCCCCGCGTATTCTGGGGGGGGCGAAATTCCGCTCAAGACGAAACCTGCTCGGGGCAAGCGGAGCAAGAAGACAAAGGCAACCCCTGCCACGCTTACCGTGGATTTCTGCAATATCAGGGGACTTCATTCAAACCTTAACGCCGTCCACTACCATCTGGAGATAGCTAAGCCGGCCTTGCTCTTTCTTACCGAGACACAGGTGTCCTCTCCGGCTGATACTTCGTATCTCTCCTACCCGGGGTACAAATTAGAACACTCGTTTGTGCCCCGGGCTGGAGTTTGCGTGTATGTCAGAGAGGACATCTGTTTTCGACGCCTCGGCAGCCTTGAAGGTACGGACCTGTCCATCCTATGGCTGCGCGTAGACAGCGACGACCATCCCCGCGTCTACGGGTGCCTCTATAGGTCCCATAGCGGTAATGCCGACACAGACCGACTCATAGACCACGTCCAAATGGCTGCAGACTCCGTGCTACAACAGGTCCCATCCGCAGAGATCGTGATACTCGGTGATTTCAACGCCCACCACGCTGAATGGCTTGGTTCTCGTTTAACCGATCATGCGGGTAGATCTGTCTATGACTTTGCTTTGGCATATGGTCTAACACAACTGGTTACTTCGCCTACGCGGATCCCAGATGTGGAAGACCATGTACCTTCCCTGTTGGACCTTCTGCTGACCTCTCATCCGGACGGATATCAGGTCTCCGTCGATGCCCCTCTGGGCTCTTCGGACCATTGTCTGATCCGGAGTACGGTGCCACTCACGCTCCAATCGCAGTTGCGATCTACAGCTTGCCGCCGTGTTTGGCACTATAGGTCAGCTGATTGGGACGGGATGCGGTCTTTTTTTGCATCCTACCCTTGGGGGCGGGTTTGCTTCTCGCCGGAAGATCCCAGCGTTGTTGCCGATTCTGTTGCTGATGTGGTGCTTCAGGGTATGGAACTTTTTATTCCATCCTCTGTGGTGCCCATCGGAGGCAGATCCCAGCCATGGTTTGGGCGCTCCTGTAAAATAGCATCACGCTATAAGCAGGAGTGCTACCAGGCCTGGGCTGACGCATCAACGTCTCGGGATGTAAACACCAGCGCATTAAAAAAGAAGTATAATTCCGCCTCCAGGTCCTTCAAAAGCGTCATTGCTAAGGCAAGGTCTGAGCACATCGGCAGAATTGGCGAGAAGCTAGTTCGCCTTCCTTCGGGAACCCGTGCATTCTGGTCTCTCGCCAAGGCTGTCCAAGGGAACTTCTGTCAGCCATCTCTTCCATCTCTGCACAGAGAGGACGACTCACTGGCCCATGCCGCAAAGGAGAAAGCCGATCTGTTGAGCTCTCTTTTTGCGTCCAACTCGACTCTAGATGACGGGGGGAACACACCGCCGACCATCCCGCGATGTGAGTGCTCCATGCCGGATGTGCGATTTACACAGCGCTCGGTCCGCAAAGCACTCTTCTCCCTGGACGTCAACAAGTCGAGTGGGCCCGATGGAGTCCCTCCCATTGTGCTGAAGACGTGTGCTCCGGAGTTGGCACCGGTTTTAACGCGTCTTTTCCGGTACTCCTACTCCCAAGGCGTAGTCCCGAACTCATGGAAGACAGCTTTGGTGCACCCGATCCCTAAAAAAGGCGACCGCTCAGACCCGTCCAACTACAGGCCTATCGCCATCACCTCCTTGTTCTCCAAAATAATGGAAGCCATTATAAACTGCCAGCTCATGAGGTACCTTGAGGATCACCAGCTGATTAGTGACCGCCAGTACGGTTTTCGTCGGGGTCGATCAGCTGGTGATCTTCTAGTCTACTTAACTCATAGATGGGCGGAGGCAGTAGAGTCCAAGGGGGAGGCATTAGCCGTTAGTTTGGACGTAGCGAAGGCCTTTGATCGGGTCTGGCACAAAGCGCTTCTTTCGAAGCTTCCTTCCTATGGGCTTCCCGAGAAATTGTGCAAATGGATCACCAGTTTCCTTGCTGATCGGAGCATCAAGGTCGTAGTAGACGGTGAATGCTCTGATTTCAAGCCTATCAACGCTGGTGTTCCACAAGGCTGCGTGCTATCACCAACGCTGTTTCTCCTGCATATCAATGATATGTTGCTAACTGGCAGCATTCATTGCTATGCGGACGACAGCACTGGTGATGCCTTATATACCGGCCGTGCCAATATTTCTCGGGAAAACGTCGCCGAGTACCGGGACAAACTTGTGTCTGAAGTCGAGTCTTTGCTTAATAAAGTCTCGGATTGGGGGCGACTAAATCTAGTCCAGTTCAATCCCCAGAAGACACAAGTTTGCGCGTTTACCGCTAAAAAGAACCCCTTTGTCGTATCTCCTCAGTTTCAAGGCACTCCCCTTACTGCCTCAGCCAGTATCGGAATCCTTGGCGTCGACATATCGAATAGTGTGCAGTTTCGTGGTCACTTGGAAGGGAAGGCCAAATTGGCCTCTAAAAAGCTTGGCGTGCTCAGCAGAGCGAGACAGTATTTCATGCCGGCACATCGCTTGCAACTTTACAAAGCGCAAGTTCGGCCCCACATGGAATACTGTTCTCATCTCTGGGCCGGGGCACCCCAGTGCCAGCTCCTTCCACTTGACCGCATCCAGCGCAGAGCGGTTCGAATCGTCGACGACCGAGTTCTTTCTGATCGGCTCGATACACTGGCACTGCGTAGAGATGTTGCATCTCTTTGCGTATTTTATCGCATTTATCACGGGGAGTGCTCTGAGGAATTGTTCGGACTAATTCCAGCCGCTCAATTTCACCATCGCACATCGCGACAAAACTCGCGTTACCATCCATACCATCTGGATGATTGGCGGTCCACCACTGTGCGATTTAGAAGAAGTTTTCTCCCTCGCACGACTTCCTTGTGGAATCAATTACCACCAGCGAATTTTCCGGACCGATACGACTTAGGAACCTTCAAGAAAAGAGCTTACACCTTTCTAAAAGGTCGGCAACGCATCTGCAATTCCCCTGGTGTTGCGGTTGTTCATGGGCGGCGGTAGTCACTTACGATCAGGTGAGCCGCATGCTCGTTTGCCCCCTATTCTATAAAAAAAAAAAAAAAAAAAAAAAAAAAAGTCAATTCATTGTTAATTTTTAATTGATAGTTTGCGTTACGAGGTTTTTCATTACCGGTTTCGCTGTTAATTATACTCCACGTCATTTTAATTTTATTCTTAGCCATCTTAATTTTGTTGCTAATATGTAACGATTTGGCTGTGGAGCAAACTTTTTTAAACATTTTAGAATAATTTTTGACATATTCTTTAAAAGCATCAGAAGGATTATGTGATCTTTCATGGTAAAGGTCATATAACCTTCGTCTGCTTTTATGAATTCCCACTGTCGCCCACTCATTAAATACCTTGCGACTGTTTCCGGAGAATGTTTTAGAAGTAAATGTTTTTTTAAATTCATTGCTTATAAGGGTAAATAATTCTCCATATAAAAAGTCTGCATTGTTCTTATAAGAAAGCGATGGAAGGTTTTTTACCATATTACTTCTAAATCTCTTCAGGCGTTTTGCATTAATAGGAACAAACACAATTTTCTCAATTTCCTGTTTTTTGTGCATATAAGGTAATGAAACCAGTTGTCCACAGTGATCTGAACTAAGTTTTTGAATTATTGATTTGTTGATTGGTACAACACCTGTAAAAATATTATCAATACAAGTTGCACTACACCCTGCAATTCGTGTAGCTTCAAAGAATAAATTATCAAGATTATAGGATTTGAACAAAGAGCAAAATTTAATACTGATGGAAGAAGTTTCCAGGAGATTGATATTGAAGTCTCCACACACTACAAGAGATTTATTCTGTTTATTAAGCTTAACTAAAACTTCTTCCATAATTTTTTCAAAGGTATCATAATTTGAACATGGGGGTCTGTAAACACTGACAACAATAAGGTGCTCAAGCTCAACACATGCCATTTCTACAGTACGCTCAACAGAGAGGCTCACGATGTCTTTACGTTCTTTACATGATAAGGATTTATTAGCTAATATTAAGGAGCCACCACGTAATTTAGTATCTCTATTGAACGAACTGACCACCTGGTGATTACTGAAATTAAATATGGAGTTGTAACTTTTTAACCAATGTTCAGTAATACATAAAATATGAATAAGGTTACTATTTAAAAATAATTCAATTTCTAGTTCTTTGCCTAACATACCTTGTATATTTTGATGCACCAGGTTAATACAGTTTTTATTATTGCTATTTTGTGAAATTGCACAATGAAGTATAGTTGAATTGTATTCTAAGGTATTTAAGTTATCTTTGCTAGAGATTACCTCTATTGTCTTATTATCTAATTTAAATTACTTGGAACTAATTCCAAATCATTTGTGAAATTATTTTTCTGCTCAATAAAAGCAGGTGTTAAGATAGCCAATAATTTGGCTGGGTTAAAATATAAATAATGAGATAGCGTATTTGCTACCAGTCTCAAACTAAACTTTGATAGGTAATACCTATCTCTTGTCAAAAACTTCTTAATTAAATTATTAATATCCACTAAATGAAATTTATCATTATTATTCTTACAATTAAATGTCAAATTTAAGTTATTATTGCATGTCGAATTATGCATCATTAAATTTAAATTATATCTTAGTTTATTTTCCTGTGGCCACCCCTCTATGTAAGGCAATGTAAACAAGATAACTTTAACCACATTTATGTTATTGAGATATTCAATATATTTTAATAATTGATTCTTGTTCATATTGCCTCTTCTCCCAACAAAAATTATTAATATACTATTAGGGTTAAATTTACTAGTTAAAATTTTATTCATAATATCACTGAATGATGCTCCAGGCATGCAGTAATTACTTATCTGTTGCCTTTTTAAACAGTTATTCAATGATATACCCAATTTTTTTCCTATGTCATCACTATACACAATTACATTATTTTTTTCATTACTTTTTAAATTTATCTGCTTTGTTATGGTACTATCATAGAGTGCAGGTAAAGAAAATGAAGTATTACTGCTTGTCATATTATTAACACACACTGTCCCTAAAGAACCTGGCATTGAGTGCTGATATTCATTTTGATATTTTAATAAGGAATCAAAACGTTCCTCGTTATATTTACATGACTTTACCAGATTATCCATGGCCAGTATGTGTTCTTTTATCTCATTCCCTGCTGATTTACACTTATTTGACATAGTTTGTAATGAAGTTTGAAGTGATAAAATTTCTGAATTAAGACACTCTATTTCAGTCTCATAACAATTTTTCATGTTTTCCACCTCAATTGAATATAATTTAATTTTACTAATTAACTCTTGCTTTTCCTTACATACATTTGAATAATTTTTAATATTAATTTTAGTTTTAACTAATTTTTGAACTTTCCTAATATATTTATTGATTTTTATATATTTTCTTAATTTCCTTCTGCTGCATGTAATCCTTTTTGCTGTTCTTGATGAGGTAGAATCTTTAGTCAAATCTATTGTAGTGGAGGGTTGCAATGTTTCATGAGACTTACATTCTACGAGCTTATCGAACAGACTCTGAGTTTGTAATGCTTGCATGTTATCAATGTATTGTTTAAATTGTGAAATCTGCTCATTAGCTTCAGTTAATTGCAATTTCAATGCAGCAATTAATCTGAGGGCTTCCTCATATTCTTTGCTACATCGGTCAAACTCATCGACTGTCCCCTGGAGCTGATCCCTTTCCTTTAAAATATCTGTATAGTCTCTATGTATCTTAACCATATCACTTTTCAACTGTGTATTTTTCGAAATTATACTTATTATTTCCTTTTCGTTGTCATCCCTTTCTTTAAGTAACAGCTCACACTGCTCCCTGGACGCCCTCAGTTCTTGGAGCGCCAGATGAAGTTGGTTCTCCATCTGGCGCGTTTTGGCGTTGCGAGTATTCATTTTACTATATATTTTATATAGCAAAAGAAAACAAAGATGGAAAATCAAGGGAACAGAGTAAGCAAATATCTAATTGTAGGACTCTAATAACAGATCTCAAATTAAATTATCAAGAAAACAATTCAAAATGAAATCCGAAAACAACAAAACTTAAGATATATCGTAAATATTAAAAGGGATAACAAGAATTACAGTAACTTTTAAACCTAACTTAGGTTTAAAAAAAGTTAAACGATGTTCGTTACCTGCTGTCACTTTAAATTGAGAGGCACTAAAAATTTATTTATTTAGATATTTACCACTTTTATTTATTACACAATACAATTTGTTCCTGATTAACAACTATAACTTAAATTTGAGGTGGAAATTATCAATTACAATATTTATTTTTACGAAATTATTTGGGAGCAAATTATTTAAGTATTTGTCACCGGGGTTGCCACAGCAAAAAACCCTGAATGATAGCGTGGCCCTTCCCGGTGAAAACAAACCATTCATACTGCAGCCTTAATATTGCTGCAGCGTACAAAATAAATAAACGTTCCTAACAGATGACATCTTAATCATCATTATATATACAGGAGATAAGGAAGAGTACTCAATCGTTTGAAGGAATTCCAACGAAGAAATCTCTTCAAATTAAAGATTCGAAAATAACAGGGAGCGTTTAAACGCGGGAGAGTTTTAGAGCGGGAAAATTATATACGGAAAATCGCATATATTGTACTTTATGTCAGGAATAAAATTTACACCTAAATGATTTTAAAATTTAAATTATAATTTTAATGAGTCATTAAATTTATCTCCAAGCAATGCAGAATTATTAATCGTAAAGTTAAACAAATTGGCATTGAAATATAACTAATATTTTATGTTAATACTTCCTTTTAAAGGACCTGTACCGTTTAAAACGTGTTAAATAACATTTAGTCAGGCAATCGAGGTGTCTCATATTGTAATTGAAAAATGCTTAAAGTTTTAAAATTCAGTAACAAATTTTAGGGTTATTGGCATTGTGAGAGCAAATCAGGGATAATCAGTGCGGTTGGCAATCCGTCTGCCAAACGTGGCAACTTTGGCAGATATCTCCCTTTTGAGGTGGTTAATTGGGGAGATATTTTAAGTGGCAGTGGCAGTCAGCATCATGATGATGGAACATGTATTCAAAAACGCTCAATCCAAATACCACATCACTCTATTGATGGGGTATAATATTATGAGTGCGAGGGTGTGGGATCGTATCTGCTTTCACCAACTTAATACAAATCATTCAAGTCATGCAATATGCAGGGCAAGTGTTCTTTTCTTAAAGTCTATATCCTATGCCAGTACCTATATTCAGCTCTTGATTTAAAAGGCCTATAAAAGGTTTTATTTTGTTTTAGTTCGATTTATTTATATTTTGAAGTATGTTAGTAAGTTGCAAAATTAAAGTTTTTAAAATTTCTGATCTTTATATGCAACTTTTGTAATGACGCTTTTCTACTTATATGCAACTTATTAAAATAAAAACTTTGGAATGAATACAAACTATACTAATTAAAATTTACATTACCTGCATTCACTGGCCTTTTGCTTTTATTACAAATAAGCTGCTCCCCGCGACATCGCCCGCGCGTAATTTATTACGATTGGATTTCACGGGTTTTAATTTTTTGCGCGGAACCCTAATCTTTTTTCTAAAATAAAAGTAGCCTAAGTTACTTCTTATGACATTAGCTATCTGCCAGTGAAGGTCCGGTCGAAATTGGTGCAGCCGTTTCGGAGATTAGCCGGAATAAACAGACAAACAGACAGACAGAAAGACAGACAAAAATTTTAAAAATCGTGTTTTTGTTATAACTACCGTATATACTTTCATATGCAAATAATAAAAACAGTTATTTCGACATTACAAACAGAAACTTCAATTTTATTGATTTGTAGAGACTAGTGGCCTGCTCCAGCTTTGCCCGGGTTGAACAAATCTATCTTAAATGTTAAGTAGGTATAATTAATTTTAAATCTTCTTCCACATTTTTGTTTGGTTTTAAAATAAATTGATTCTTTCTTCTTTGCATTCCCTGAACTAGAGCAATCAAAATTCCGACTCTCTCTTTATAATATTATAGTACGGACTAGCTGTGACCGCATAGAATAATTTTCAGTTAAAGTTACAGCCTATATACGTCCAACTGCTGGGCACAGGCCTCCTTATTTCTGAGAGGGTTTTTAGGACAAGGAAGTGTCCGCCGCGTTGCCTCAATGCGTGTTGGCGAACTTCACGTCTTCCAAATGTATATTTTTTTTCTTATTTCTTATTAACCGCCGAGCACATGGTAAATCAGCACTTAAAATTGCAATTAACAATTTTATTGGTGCCGGCGGAGATCTACTACTATTAATCTTACAGCGAGCGCTAACCATTAGAGCTACCACGGTTAATTTTCTATTTTAATCATATTTTGATCACAATTTAATGTGATTTAATGTTTTTGCGCGGAAGCCTAATTTAAAAAAATAGCATAAGTTACTCCTTATAACATCATCTATCTACCAGCGAAAGTCCCGTCAAAATCAGTACAGCCGCTTCGGAGATTAGTCGGACCAAACAGATAGACAATTTTTTTTTAAAAACGTTACTCCCACACTAGGATTTTCTCCTGTATTGTGGAGGCAGTTTACAAACACAAATTGCACAAGGACAAACATCCAGACCCGGAACAATTATTTGTAGGCCATACAAATACTTGTTCCGTGCGGGATTCGAACCCGCAGCCCCCAGCGCAGCAACTGATTTCCAAGCCACCGCGCCACGTAGCCGTCATTTTGTTATAAGTATCGCATAAACTTTCATATGCATTTAGTTAAAAGTTCTTATTTTGAGATTACAAACAGACACTTCAATTTTATTTGTTTGTATAGATCACTTAGGATGCACAAATCACTTAGAATACTTGAATTGCATTGTTTAGTGACGTTTGAGTTAGAAATATATTATCTATCATTGTGATCTTTGAGTGATCTATTATATTATACCAATTGTATGCAAAGAGTGCACGACAAGGTTTTTAACCTCAGAGGTGGTTTTATTAAAACAAAAAATAGAGTTTTGTTAACAAATAATAATTTTCGCGTGAGAACTGATGATTTCATATTGTAGAAATATGGAATATCATGTAATTCTAACACGTATGTATCATTTATGAGGATAATATTTAGTGTGTCCCTAATTTACATTACTAGATTTGTGTTTTAATTTTACATAATCGACTTTATTTATTAATATGTTATATCAAATTTTAATACGTTCATTCTTAATAATATTCTATTATATATATGTTAGTATCATATTTAGGTTTTTTTAAACGATGTTTGATAATGGATTATACTTGTGTTTATTTTTATAAACAGTTAAAGTCACTTAATTGATAATGATTCATGTTATATAAATTTGTCGCTTCTTATCACATATATACTCGTATTCAACAATAGAGTAACAGTTAAATTGTAATTTCGACATTGTTAGGAATTTATTGTTCTCCTTTACGACAGCCTTGGATCCGATTTCCTAACAAAAGCCGTTGTAATAATTAACTAAAACCTCATTGTTAATACTATCTTAAAAACAAGTTGCAAATTATTTACACAAGCAACAGTCGCGCATGACGATAATTATTCGTGCCCTGCACTGGCAATACCGAGGAATCGACTTTCAACACTTGCCTGGGAACTTGTGAAATACATCCCCTCTTAATATAAGCTCAAAGATTATAGTCAGTGGCGATTATGAATTCCTAGTACATTATTAGCTTATCGAGTATTTTTAAATAATTTAATTAGGCATTTTAAAAACTTTTGAAAATATGTATTTTTAAATATGTTCTTATACTAGCTGTTCCCCGCGACTTCGCTCGCGTGTTAGGGTTTTTATAATTTTACGCGGAACCCTAATTATTTTCTATACATATATACATATACAAATATATAAAATTGAAGTGTCTGTTTGTAATGTCAAAATAACAGCTTTGTACTAAATGCATATGAAAGTATATACGGTACTTACAACAAAAACACAATTTTTAAATTTTTTGTCTGTCTGTCCGTCTGTCTGTCTGTCTGATTGTTCCGGCTAATCTCCAAAACTTGGCTGGACCGATTTCAACGGGACTTTCACTGGCAGATAGCTGATGTTATAAGGAGTAACTTAGGCTAATTTTATTTTAGAAAAAGAATTAGGGTTCCGCACAACATAATTAAAACCCTAAATTACACGCGGGCGAAATCGCGGGGAACAGCTAGTTCTAAAATCAAAGTAGCCTAAGTCACTCCTTATAAAATCAGCTATCTGCTACTGAAAGTCCCGTCGAAATCGGTCCAGCCGTTTCGGAGACTAGCCGCAACAAACAGACAGACATACAGACAAAAATTTTAAAAACTGTACTTTAGTTATAAGTACCGTATTTAGTTTAATATGCATTTAGTAAAAAACTGTAATTTTGACATTACATACATAAACTTAAATTTTATTTATTTGTATAGATTATGAATGCAGTCACAGTAGCTCGAGGGTTAAGCGCTCGCTGGTAATTTCACAGCATGCGAGCAACCCGGGTTCAATCACCATCGGCACTAATGCAATTGTTGTTTAATTAATGATTTTTATGTGCTAGCAGGTAAAAGTGATGCTATTTTCTCGAAATATTTTTTTAATTTCTTCGACATATAGACTTCCTGATGATGTTTTCTTTCACTGCCAAACACGGGGAAATCATTATTTAATTTTGCAATTAATAATTGTAAGGGTTGCGAGAGACTAACGCGGTTTGCTTGCGTATTAATAAAATTAACTACACGTGTTTAGCCTCTGAGATCTCATTCTCTAATGTCTATCGACGTGTATAACGTATCGATATCCGTCCGACACCTTATATCAAAAAAGCGGAGGGTATCCTGTCGAAAATATATTTTGATATTATAAAAGCTTTAAATTTTTTTTAAAAGCTTATATATATATATATAGATATATATATATATATATATATATATATATATATATATATATATATATATATATATATATATATATATATATATATATATATATATCTATATAGTGCACGCAATTGAGGGAGGGCGGGAGGTGATCTTCATACTAGGTAAGACACATCATTTTATTTTATAACGCGGATATTCGCGAAGTAAATTTTTTAAAAGCTTTTATATAATGGATTTCCGCAAAGTAACGCCTGATTCTATTAATTATATTTTGATATTGCATAAACAGAGTACCCTTAACCGACGAGCGTGTATGCGTAGGTGTGGGTGTGGTGTGAGTGTGTATGTGGAGGAGGCGAGAGAAGTGTATCAGGATCGTGCCAAATGGAAGTACATAGTCTCTGCCTATCCCTCTGGGTGACAGGCGTGAGTGTTTATGTATGTATGTATGCATAAACACAGTAGTGAGGTACTTGCGTGACCTACGCAGTCGTATTTTTGTGACGTGTATAAATAAGCAGAGATGTGATTAGTGTGCTTATAGTAGTAGTGTGTATATTGATGTATATTTGATCGATTAACGAGCTCTACATAAATAAGTTTATCCTCGGTTAAGAATCAAAACACAGATGCGTGGTCACCCCTGAAAACTAAGATGGAATGCCTCGTTTTCACTAATAAGGTCTTCGGTTCTTTATACTGACCATACGAAACAGCAGCATTAAGTTGCAATATTACGCTGGTATTCTGTGAGAGCTTGGTTCTTTCCCGATACAGCCAAATCTTTCGTGCTACAATCATAATATAGTTGCATCATAACTCTACCGCGAGTTTATGAAATATCTCTATTAATTTCTCTCACTTCGATAACTCGTTGTAAATATTTAATTTTACTTATGTTCCACCAACGTCATTGGAGCGTGCCGCTCCGCTTTCCGCGTCCCTCCCATTCGAGAGGAATGTGTTTTCACTGTTGTATCTCGACACCACTCTTCCGTGTTAAGATCTTGAAACTTTTCTCGGCCTGCAATAGACATATTCCGGTGATGCTAATTTATTCCTAGGGATTTACGTAATTAAGTTGCGCGTGGTGCATTTTTTGTACTTGTATACTAAAAGAAAAACGTCTACGACAGAAATGGACAATGCACGTAACTTATTTTCATCGTCATCATCTTCATTGCAACCATTCACAAGTCTACAGCTGAACATAGGCCTCACCGAAGGAATGCCACAAAGCACGGTGCTGAGCTGCCTGTATCCATCGACTTCCAGCTAATTGCATGTGTTCCGTGTATTGAGTACAAAACATTTTAACATATTTTATTTATTTATTTATGCACAATTTGAAATATATGTGCTTACCGTGGTAGAGCCATGCTGCAGTTATAATATAGTTGTAACACAAATAGGTTGGCTCGACCGAGGAAGGACCACGCTCTCACAGAATACCAGCGTAAAATCGCAGCTTAATGCTACCGTGTTTCCGAAAGAAAAACCAGTTTCCATAGAACCGGAGACCCTTTTTACTGGAAACGAAGTATTCCATCTTAGTCCTCAGGGGTGGCAAAGCATCTAATATTTGGATCCTTAATTGAGAATAGATGTAGATGTCTATGGTCCATAGGATCCGCTTACCCATCGGGTGGAGTTTGTGTTCGTTGGTTACCCTTATACTATAAAAAATATGTAAAACAGGTGGCCTTACCACTTTGAAAGTGATCTCTTACAGACAACCTTCAGCATAAGGGAACATGTACAAAGTCCTTTTCTAATTCCAGTACGGCGATCACACAGTATGAGATAACTCTAGCCAGTAACTTAAAGATGTGCCGAAGGATTTTAAATAGTAATTTAATTTAGTTTTAATGGTAATTTTCGAATCATAGCAATAGTTGAATTTATAGATGTATAACTACTTTACTACTTACCAACCAACATGAGTAGTCATTAACTTTTGTGATTTTACTTGACTGCATGATAAGTCCAGAAGAAAAGTAATGGTTTTGATTAATATGTACTGGTATAATACGTATGCCCATTTTTATGACATCCTGTTAGTACTAAAGTAGTCTTTTGATTTTATTATAATTGGGCGAGTGTCATAGGCTAATATGACGTCATCATAAAATGTATAAGGTCGATTAAATCTGTTAAAACCTGCCATCTAAGTAAATCACAATATTCTAATGTATATGAAATCATGTAAGAGATTCATTCGAAATATAAATATGTATATATGATTTTGTATATTAAAATTTTTCTTATAATATTATTTAGTTTACCGTTGCTAAGCTCTCTGTTTTTACTTGAAAAATTACTTGTTATTTAATGTTATTTGAAAATGCTAAAACACTTGATTTTCTTTAAATAGAAAGAAAAAAAGCCGCAGAAAAGATTTATTTAGAACCAATTACATAATTCAAAATGGCTATCCGAGTACAGAATCAGAGTACGAAAAGCAAGGCTATCCAATGGCAGGAAGGTATAAGACAGGGTGACGTTATATCCCCGAAACTCTTCACCGCTGCATTGAAAGACGTTTTCAAGTTACTGGACTGGAATGGATGCGGTATTAAAACATCAATGGCGAGTACATCACTCACCTTCGATTTGCCGACGATATAGTCCTTATGGCAGAATCGCTGGAGGACCTAAGCACTATGCTCAATGGCCTCAATAGTGTCTCCCAACGGATAGCTCTTAAGATAAACATGGATATAACAAAAATCATGATTAACGTCCATGTCCATGTCCTATGCCGGTAGTTGTTGGGAGCACTAATCTCGAAGTTGTTGACGAGTATGTTCTCCTGGGACAAATAGTCCGACTAGGTAAGTCCAACTTCGACCGAAAGGTCAATCGACGGATTCAACTTGGCTGGGCAGCGTTCGGGAAACTACGACACATATTCTCGTTAGATATACCTCAAAACCTGAAAACGAAATTGTACAACCAGTGCGTATTGCCAGTGATGACTTACGGATCTGAGACGTGGTCCTTGACTGCTGGCCGTATGAGAAAGCTCAACGTCGCTCAGCGAGCTATGGAGAGGGCTATGCTCGGAGTTTCTCTGTGTGATAAACTTAGAAATGAGGATATCCGCAGTAGAACCAGACCAACCGACATAGCCCAACGGATTAGTAAGCTGAAGTAGCAATGGGCCGGCCATATAGCTCGAAGAACCGACAACCGATGGGGAAGAAAGGTTTTCGAGTGGCAGCCTCGTACCGGTAGGTGAAGTGTAGGGCGTCCCCCCACTAGATGGAGTGACGACCTGGTAAGACATGCAGGAAGTCGATGGATGCAGGTGACTCAGGACCGTGCTTTGTGGCATTCCTTGGGAGAGGCGTATGTTCAGCAGTGGACTTATGAAAGGGTGTAATGATGATGATGATGATGAATGATGATGACAAAATTCAAACATTTTACGTCTGTTTTATTATCTAAGACCAAACGGTATGACTTCAAGGTTGAACTTATAGCTTTCAAACTGCTTTTGTCGAGACTCATAATACCTGGTGTTGCCGGTCGTAATATATATGCCCAAGCATTACACATTGACCGGCGTATGTTGCAAACGTTATCTGTTGCCGGCGGCTGTAAATGGTTTATTTACTAATTGGCCTCTTGTTAAGCCTACCGTATTGAATCTGATAAGAGGCTGCTTCTAAATTATATTTATATGAAATTAAAAGTGATTACACAAGTCAAATAATATACATTTCAAAACTAAAATTAATAATTAAAAGCAGAAGGACCCCCTTGAACAAAAAATAAAAGCTGTGATCACAGGTACTGTAAAATACTCCAAATGTCAAGAAATTTATAATAAATATATTTTAATTTTACTTTTATATTTATGCTAGAAACAGTAAAGGATACCAGAAACAATAATTTTTAAGAGTGGTAGAGCCATGCTGCAGCTATATTAGTAGTATAGTTTTCGCACGAATGGGTCGGCTCGACCGGGGAAGGACCACGCTCTCACAGAATACCAGCGTAAAATGGCAGCTTGACACTGCTGTGTTTCTTATGGTGAGTGTAGATAACCGGATACCCATCTTACTGGAAAAGAGGTATTTCATCTTAGTCCTCACGGGTGATGACGCATCTGCATTTTATTTCTTTATTGAGGATAAATGTAGATGTCTATGGGTCACAGCAACCACTTACCATCAGGTAGACTGTGTGCTTCTTTGTCACCCTATCCTATTAAAAAAAAACAATAATGGATGTTACGAACAGAAATGATAGATGACCAAAGGGTTTAATTATCGAACCATTTACGTATTGTATAGAAAGTTTTGGGGTCAAATTCCGGTCGCGGTCAACGAAAGGCATAAATCATTGGCTTTTTAATAGTGTAGAGGTGTTATATTATCCCCGTATAATATATCTTAATACTTAAACATATTTAAAAGTTTACTCCGCAATCCAACCTATTTTCTGTGATGTTTACGCTGTTAACCTATGCGGCTCTTACAGCTTCATCGGACACAGGGCTCCGATGAAGCTGTAAGAGAACTTAATTAAATTCGGGCCTACTGCTTATTCGAACTTTGGACCTGCGGCATTTTAGCTACGAACGATTGCGGTCATCAAATTACATTGTACACTTACAATTCTAATGGCTAATTTTGAAAAAATAATAATTATTTATCAGGCATGTAAAATTTGATTAAACGCACTGTAGCAACGCGATGGACTTCCCCACGCCATTACCTCAATAATGATGTTCTAAGCGTTTTCCCAGCAGACTTTTTCTTTACTTACTTGAAATTAAAAATTACATCTAAAACATAATTTATCTTAAAACAAAAGTTATTTCATTAGTAATAACAGCTCTTATAGTAGTTATTATTAATGTACTCGTAATTATCTGTATGCTATATTTGCCGAAGAGAAGTAGATACGGCCTTGTCATAAAGTGACATGCGGAAGTCAACAAGATTATTTATTTATTTAAAACTTTATAGCACAAAAATGTACAAAGGCGAACTTAACGCCTTAAGGCACTCTTTAACAGTAATTATAGAAATAGCTTCCGATTATTAATAGGCTTGAAAAGGAAAGGGCAGCACTCAATGCGGAAATGAGAAGAGTATATTATGTTGGTATATTCAATGTAAAAACTTGATCTCTTAAATACATTCAACACTAGCTGTTGCCCGCACCTTCACCCGCGTGTTATTTAGGGTTTTAATTATTTTGCGCGGAACCCTAATTCTTTTTATAAAATAAAAGTAGCCTAAGTTACTCCTTATAACATCAGGTATCTGTCGGTGAAAGTCCCGTCAAAATCGGTCTCCCCATTTCGGATATTAGCCGGAACAAACAGACAGACAGACCGACAGACAGATAGACAGACAGACAAAATTTTTAAAAGTTTTGTTCTTGTTATAAGTATCGTATACACTTTCATTTGCATTTAGTAAAAAGCTGTTATTTTGACATTACAAACAGACACTTCATATTTATTTATTTGTATAGATACTTAAGTCAGTATTTAAAGTTTATTGGCTACGTAAGACAATCTACTATCCCATATTAGACTGTGTGGGTGTTGTATGAACTTAAATAGGTAAATTAAACCTAAAATTAAAATCATATTTTTTTAAAATAAAAACAACCTTAAATAACAAATAAAAAATATAATATGGAACCTTAGCATATACTCGTAGTAACACATTATATAAACATAGTTATAGATTATTGAAGCGTCTGGCATAAATTATATTAAGTTGATCAAAAATATTCGATCGTAAACCTTAAAACAGGGTAAAAGTTATTTAACATAAATACATAAATTTGTTATTCGGTCAGTCACATCGTAGCGGCTCTTTTTTTTAAATATCTGTGCGTATACCTTAATTTATCAAAAACACTTCCAATGATGGGAGATTGTTTACATTAATCGAGAGTATATAATATAAAAACATGCGAACAGTTAAAACTGGAAGTTTTTTGTTGTCATTTCATCACCTTATATGGATTTCGTGCCACATACGAAGAAACCGCTGTAAAAATACCGCAGTTAATTGGTGCACTTGTCGGACTCTAAATTGCAGGAACACTAAATGTAGTTGGTTTGGTCATAATTTTCATTACAGCCCGTTATAATAAATATTGAGCACGAGTCTTCCTTGTTTCACATGGCAAGTTTTATTATGTGACTTATTTGTTAGTTCGTAAGCGGTTTATTGCTAGAGATGAGCTCTATTAATAGCTTTCTTAATTGCAATCATAGCAACTTAGCAGATGGACTTGCGATTGCAGTACGAGGAGTAATGCACCTTTGGTTCCGTTTCCCGTCGCCGGTTCGATGAGTGATAACTATGTATTAATTATATTCAGTAATTTCTATTGGACTCACATGGGCTCAAATATTATGGTATATAGATTTTGCTATGATATGAGTGTATAAACTAATTTGCTTAATTCCGCGTGAAGATAATTTAAAATTAAAAATTTTGTACAGCCGACTTCAATATAAGCGACTTCAATATAGGTTATTTAAGAATAACTCAATAACCATCGGTCTGACCTTGATCAAATTCATATGGGACTACACGAGAACTATCAGCTTTCATATAAAAAAAGAATCATCGAAATCGGTTCGCCCAGTACAAAGTTATGAGGTAACACACATAAAAAAAAACATACACTCGAATTGAGTACCGTCTCCTTTTTGGAAGTCGGCAGAAAAGTAAGCAAATTAGTTTATAACAACCCCATTATAATGGATTTCCGCAAAGTAACGCCTGATTCTATTAATTACCTGAACTAGGATAAACCAGTATTACAGGTGTATGTGTTAATAAATACAATACCAAATATTTTCTGTTTCTATAAAATTAATAACTAATCAACTACATAAATTGGCTATAAATCAATTGCCAACATTATGTACGTGTTAATTTAATTTAAAATGTTTTTAAAGTAATTTGAGAAACGTGAAAAGTTCACACTTCCGAGATTTAAGTTATTTTATTATTATATACCCGTAAAATTAAATATTAAAAAGAAAAACATATCGTCTTAACTGTGCTACATTTTGAAAAAATAATCCATAAAATTTTAATGCACCTTAAACTTGAAAGGCGATGCAATTTGAAGTGCTTAATTTGATATGATATAATATACCAATATATCGTGACGATAGGAAATCTCTTTTGATTAATAAAAGATAGAGCTACAGAAGTAATTAATTTATATTTAGTTGATAGGAGTAGCTTATACAGGTGTTCGATAAAAAATATAAGACAAATTCATAAATCATTAAAGTAACAACACCGAAGGCTTTGGAATGCATGAGTAGCAAGAAAATAAACCAGATCTTTGTAAAAATGTCACACGAGTACTGCTCTAGGTAGCGATAAATCGACCATTGTGTACGATACTCCATTATAATTTTATATAAAATCATGAAATCGTCTGGAAAACGTGGTTTTTATTTTCTATTTTCATCTTCTTCAACTTGTTTAAAACGACCAGGCCTTTTACTTTTACTAGGGTTATTTAGTTATTCCATTCCTCTAATAGGATGAATCAGCCCGTACCCTTTTATGCTTACAGGTAATTAGCCATTTTCCTGATATATCCTGTGGCTAATTTATTTTAGTATTAATATTTTAATGTGAGACACTTTAACCTGGTGGACACAATGGTCGGACTTTATTTTTTCTTTTATTAGAGAAAAAACAATGGCAGGTGTAAAGTAAATCCAATAATAATAAATATACATATGTCAACAATAGTGTTTTCGTAGCTTTTTGTATTTTTTTATATAATATGGGTGACAAACGATTCATCTAGTAAGTGGATGCTATGAATCAAATTAAATCTCAATTAAGAATCAAAATGTAGATGTGTTATCACCCTTGTGGACTAGGTTAGAACATCTCGTAATCAGTGGAAATTAAGCTGTTATTTTACACTGCTATTCTGCGAGAGCGTTGTCCCTCCCCGATTGAGCCGATTCATTCTTGCTGAAAGCACAAAATACACCATGTTGAGAACTTATTTTCTGTGTAGGAGTTTGTCTAGGTGGGAACTGGGGATCACCCTCTTAACACTAATTGCTGCCAACAATAGGTGGACACTGTAGGCTGCACAGCAGTTGTCTGATCTCTAGGCTATAGAGAACCAGTATGTTTACAGGCTTTGAAGCATTGTATCTTGGTTCTCGAAGGTGACAAAGCATCTCTAGCGTCATTTGCCCGAAGTTGGTTCAGGTGTCCATAGGCTGGGATAGCCGCGAAAAAACGTAAAGTCGTTTGTCACTTGAGTTACTTCAGTTTTATAAAAAAAACGTACTTTATATTCTAGGCCTAATTTATTTTGTAATTATTCCTAATATTGATGTAAAATCTTTATGTATAAAAATTACGTGTTACGTTGTTGTCCGCGATGAACTCCTAAACTACTGAACTGATTTCAATTAAATTTTGCACACTCTGTGCATTTTGGTCCAACTTGAAAGATAGGATAGTTTTTATCCCGTTAAGTGACCATCAATATTTGTTTTTTGTGAATGTTTTTTTTATTAGACAAAGAGTCGTCGGAAAGACCAGACAACGTCTGCCTGGTCAGCTAGTATTAATATATAAACTTAGACTAGATGTATAATTTTCTAGTTGGTATTTTTGTGTCTGTGTTTTTTGTATATTATTGTATGTAGCAATCGTTTTTCGAGGCCAATCTATAAATCATAGCTGTATTTTGTTCCGGTAAAAGTTGGGCGGATACAATGGCCTTGTATGAGCACCCGACATTTATTAGTTTTAAATATCCGTTACACCTATCTGGTCTATACAGATGACAGATCTGGACCGCCTAAAATATTTCAAGGTCGTCAAACAACTGGTTTGATAACTAAGGCTTTTTTTACACGGGTTGTAATGCAGAAATTTCAATATCTCTATATATAAAAATCAATTGCTGTCCGTTAGTCTCGCTAAAACTCGAAAATGGCTGGACCAATCTTGATGAAATTTTTTGTGTGTCCCCGTAGGTGGCGCTGTTGTCGAGATTCAGAAATCACCCTCACCCCAACCAATCATGTGAAGCGCGGTGGATCGTTAGTGTAATGACCACCGTTTGTAGTTCTTAAGTTTTCCGTAATTGTAACACTTTGTATAAATGCAATAAAGAGTTATCTATCTACCTATAAAATTTGTGAAATTTTTTAACGTAAAAAGTCTCATTTGTAAAGGAGAAATTGCAAAAATGAGGGAAATCTTTTTGCTATAAAAACTTTTAATAATTAAAACCGAAAATTGACTTCAAATATATAAAATAATAGAATAATTTCACATACTGAAAGGGGGGGGGGGGGGGCATGGTTTGAAGTTTTTTTTATCATTTTGAGTAGATTGAGGTATATCATAATCTAAATGTCGTTTATTTTTTATTTTAGCACTAAAATACTTAACTCCATATTTTGACCACTTCAGCGATGGATAAATTTGTACATATTCCCACCACTACAACAGTGGTAGAGCCACGCGGCAGCTTTTGCTGTCGCACGGATGGGCCGGCTCGAACCGGGGTGGTACCACGACCTCACAGAATACCAGCGTGAAGTAGAGGTTTACCTCTGCGTTTCGCTTGGTGAGTGCAGGTGGCCGGAGGACCTTTTTACTGGGAATGAGGCATTCCTTCTTAGTCCTCACGGGTGACAACGCATCTACATTTTGATTTGTAATAGAGGATAGATGTGGATGTCTGTGGGCCGCAGCAGCCGCTTGCCATCGGGTGGATTGTGTGCTCGTTTGTCACCTTTATACTTTAAAAAAACACTACAACTGGTGGTTCAGATCAACGCTGAAATGTACCCTTTTTAATTAAACAAAAATCATTAAAATAGGTCCACAATTGATGAAAATATCGTATAACATACATACAAATGAACCCCGTTTTTCCAAAGTGGGCTAAAAGGAAAAAATCTAAGACTTGCAAGCTTTTGTTCCTAAAATATTTACGTTAAAAATTACTATAATGTTATGTTTTTTTTTTCAGGTAATAATAACATAAGAATATTATCATCGCAGTGACTGCACATGGTGTTGACTACGCGATTGTAAGTGGTACTAACGTGAGTGAACTGACAAGAATCAACTATATTTTTTAATGTTTTTTTTATTTATTAAGGGTGACAAACGAGCACACAGTCCACCTGATGGTAAGTGGTTGCTGCGGCCCATACACATCTACATCTATCCTCGTTTGCGAATCAAAATGCAGATGCGTTGTTACCCGTGAGGACTAACCCGTGAGGTTACGCGGATATGTTCTAAATAAAAAAAAATGGTTTTTAATATATAGTTATGTAACTATATATTAAAAACCTTCAACACCAGTTCTAAGCAGTCCACATCAAGATATGGACCTCTCTCATTATAGAGGAGGATTTTCCATTATATGCTTGGTATGCAGATTCTTTACCGAATATCCAGATGTATAGCCCTTTTTTCGAGTCAGTAGCCTATGCTGGGTATAGCCTGGGTATTTTTAGTCGGCTTACTGACAGTATTTATAGTCAAAGAGGACGAAATGTGGTGGTTGTTTGCTGTCTCTACCACTATTTCAAAATATTTCCACATTATCATCACACTTAAAACATTCTTTAATACAATATCAGTTTTAAAAAATGTAAAGAACGAGACTATTTTTATTATCTTCATCAGTCCGCAAAGAAGAGTGTTCTTAACAAACTGATGAATTTAATTATGATATTGGTCACGGGACTCTACCATAGCTATGTCAAAATCATCATTCATGATATAATGATTGCTGTTAGAAGTACAAGAAATCTCTTCCGGTGACCTCTCTGAAATGGTGTTTTAAAACATTTATTTAGGCTGTAGATCTTACAGGCGTTTCGCATATTATGTGGCATTTACGATACTCGAAATTTTCTTCTCACTTACGCTGCTACCTCACGAGGAAAATCAAATTTACAGATGCCAATTATTGAAAGCAAATTGATTGCTATTTTAGTCTTTAACATAAATTTACTAAAAATAGTCAGTTATTTTATATTAAATCCACTTCAACGTGCTTCGCTTTATAAATCCTAGGATTTGCTAGCTGTAACATCTACATGTAAAACATTCACGTCGGACGGAGCTAGTTGTCAGTTGTTTTGTTTCGGTCTGGGTCGAAACATGCGTGTACCTTACTGACGGCATGTATGCGAGTGCCAGTCGACATTTAATTTATTATTGCAACACTCGTATTATTGCTCCATGTACGAAGTGCCTACGCGGAAGTCACTCACGGGTATAATGCTACAGATATGTATAATGGTTCTACGACCTTCAGACAATGCGAATCTTTACTCTATAATGGACCAATACTCATTTACTTTCATATTCAGGCTGGTATTATTTGCTTTAATCGAGATAAATATCGGAGTAAATACAGTATCGTATCGGACATTTATCTCGGTATAAGCAAAAAAAATATTACAAGAATCAATGTTTTAATCAATCCGTAATCTGTTATATACATATTTTCAAGGAAATTAATGGTATATATTTATTAACTAGCTGTCCCCCGCGACTTCTACCGCGTGGAATTTATTAAGATTGGATTTCATGGGTTTTAATATTTTTTGCGCGGAACACTAATTATTTTTCTAAAATAAAAGTAGCTTTAGTTAATCCTTATAATATTAGCTATCTGCCAGTGAAAGTCTCGTCAAAATTTTCGATTCAGCCAGTTCATTATTGAAAGTTAAAAAAAATATTCTGATATACTGCATAAATTAATCAATGATCACATTTATCATTCATCTATCTATGCAATAAACCAGAGTATTATTTTTATTGCTCGCCTTGAGTTTCCGCATGGAAACTGCTTCCCTTACAAGGCGTGGTCAGACAAGGACACCGACGCCGTTCACTCACGATCTAGCTCAGATTGTCGCCTGCAGGTAGGCATGCAGTATGAAATGTGTTCAAATGTTGTCGATGCTTTGGAAAATGCCTCAGGTTAAATTCTCAATGTATAATATATACGTTGCATGTTTTTGACGTAATATATGTATAAGTATTATATCTAAGGAAAAGCAATGTATAAATACATTTCATTTTACATTGTTTAATAGTTGTATCTTTGTTTTTTTCATACATATATTAATGATATGCGCTGTCAAAGTCAACTTTAATTTTGTAGCTTAATTGTAATATAATCAAATTTTAAGAGAATTTTAAAATTTAAAGTCAAACCCATTTTTGACATTAAAATTAAATGGTTGTAGTAAGGATAAGATTTCTACACTGAATATTTGTCATTTGTTTATTTGAAAATTAATTTTGAAACAATTATTATAGGATCGAAATTAGATTTTAAAGACCGTATAACGGCTTTACTTTTCTAATGTTATTGAGTGCTATATTACATTCTTCAATATTAGATATTCCTCATCATAAAGTGTCTGGCTCTCCTAATTTCTTTTAATCTCTATCGAAAAACAAAAAAAAATTAATGTCATTGTTATTAAGATTATTTTATTTCGTAATTTACTCCGATCGTATCAAGCAAATGTAGTATAAAAAATTACTAATGTTTGAGTAGGTGTTCATCAAAACTGACTTCTGTTACAAAAAATATTAAAATCATTTTGCTCAACGGTGCCGAAATAATTGGTTAGTACCGAATAAACGTTTATCATATTTTTATAGTCCTTATTATTCAGATAGGTATATTTATTTAAATATTATTCCTGAATTATTCTATTGATATTAATATAATTGATACTAATTATGAAGCCACATTTGTTGATTTTTCATAAAAATCAGACAAAAGTTGAATTTTTTACTAAAACATTACATAACAAACGTCGGGAATCAATTAAAATAAGTTAATTAAACACGATAGAATCCGTAAAAGTATTTTTATTCAATGTTTAGTGTTCGCGTAAATATAAGAAATCATTATGTAAAACATTAAATAAATAAAAACTGGCCAAGTTCGAATCGGACTCGCGCAACGAGGGTAGGTATATAAGTTTAAAATTATTAAAAATGTTTTTATTATATGATGTAACTAAAAATTTTTGCTTTTCGCAATTTTTCCTTTATCTGTACTATAAAACGTTGTTTCGTACCAAATTTCAAGATTCTGAGTTCATGGGAAGTACCCTGTAGGTTTTGATTCCTTTGCGAATGTTGAACATTTGCGGCATAAACGGCTGTATCTTTTCATTGAGTTGGCGTAGAAGTTTGATTTTTCAAAGCTCCAAAGGACAGCAGACTTGAGTATTTGATATGAATTTCAGCTTGATACCTCCACGCGTTCCTGAGAAAAAAGGCCTTGACAGACAGACAGACAGACGGACAACAAAGTGATCCTATAAGGGTTCCGTTTTTTCCTTTTGAGGTACGGAACCCTTAAAAGGAGGGCTTTAATCTTATGAAATGGACTATTTATTTGATATAAATATATGCATAATTAAGTGTAGCTTTTAACAACTGTTGCCAATGGTCCTTTTACCAAATTGCTACGTACCACCACACCAGAAAGTTATTGCGAGTATCTATTGAAATAGACCTTAAGTGCTTTCCTGTTACTAAGTTTGCATAACATTCGTTGCAGCATAACAAACAAAATCTACAAATAACATTCTATATACGAGTATAAATAGCTTGCTCAAAATGGTCCTATTCTAGTACTTATATAAATCATGATAAAACGTAATGTAAAAAAAAGTTCGGAAAAGTTCAGATAGACTAACTTTGGTGTGACCAAAGTTTGTCCAATTCATGCTAAAAATATTCGATTGAATGACATTGTTAAATAATTGAAGTCGTTCTCTAGAAATCGCCAGTGCATAAAGTTAAGATCATTGTTAATTCATGTTATTGATATACAAAACGTGATCATATAATTTAACATGAAATAACATTTTATGTTAATATCGTTAGCTACCACACATGCGTGATACTGTAATCGCCAAAAAATAATAGGTACGTGTTTTTCGCTATTAGTTATGGTAGGTATTGTTTGTTGCACTCATAGCTGTTGCTTAATTTAATTGTAAGCAGAAAGCTATTTCTTTCTTCAGAAAGCTATGACTCCATCGACGAGTTTGTTAACAAGCATTTGTCACATTAATAACGTCTATTACCTTGACAGCGCCTTAAGAGTTCACCGCTGAAAATGGGCGTATTCCATAGCTTACTATCTTAATATATTTTATATTATATCTTAATAGTAGAGTAGAAGATTTGGCCGTAATAACCAAGTTTGGCAGGTGGTCTGTGTAAATTGCATCTGCTGTAATTAAAGCAAACGAACTTACAACTACGTAATAATAATTTTACAGTTTTGGTGGAAAGGTCCCTAATTAAAATAAGAGGAGGTACTCAATTCGACTGTATGTTTTTTTATGTGTGTTACCTCATAACTTTTTTCGGGGTAAGCCAATTTCGATGGTTCCTTTTTTATTTGAAAGCTGGTGCTTCACATGTAGTCCCATATAAATGTGATCAAGATCTTAGCAATAGTTTTTGAGTTATTCTTAATAATTTATATTGAAGTCGATTTTATTTATGGGAGTGTTGAGAACCGGGACCCTTTTTACTGGAAAAGAGGTATTTCATCTTAGTCCTCACGGCTGACAACGTATCTGCATTTTGATTCGCAAATGAGGATAGATGTAGATATTTATGGGCCACAGCAACCACTTACCATCAGGTGAACTGTGTGCTTGTTTGTCACCCTTATCTTGTAAAAAAAACAACAATAGGAACAAAAGTTATCTTATTTGATATAATTACCCTAATAATAAAATGGTTTATAGAGTACTTGAACTACGCACGCAGTTTGGGTACACGAGAGTTAGAGTCGGTCTCGGATACGGAAGCGTTAGCTCCTTGGTTGCCAGTTATTCTCTATGGGCATCAACTAAAATGCCACACAGTAATTTATTTGAATAATTGCTTTTGAAAATGAAATATAGCTACTGACATAAACTATCGTGTAATGGTTTATGTAACTGATTAATAAGGTTTATGAACTGGGATAACTAGATATAAATCCAGAACCTGTGATTTAAAAGTTTTGTGTCTCGTTACTGTTACAATCTAATTTTACAAAATTAGAAGGTTATAAAAATTAAATTTATGATTTTGTACCAAATCACGATATCCAATCTGCAATATCTGTATAAAAAGGGTTATTATAGTATAAATGAATACATCGTTGATAATAACCCCTGGGAATGAGGTGATCGCTTCCAAGCTGTTTCTAAAATAAATTTTGTACTTATATAGTTATATAACCATTGTTGTAAAATTTGCTTTAAAAAAAGTCCCGCTGGGTTTCTTGCTGGTTCTTCCCAGGACGGAGGTTTTTTTTTTCGAACCAGTGGTAAAGTAAAAAATGACTTTCAATAAGAATTACACATGTGATCTGTATTGAATAAAAAATTATTCTATTCTATTCTAATATGTGTATATAAATATCTTCATACGTAATTTGCCTATTTTCAACAATTAAGTTTTCTGTAATTTCCTTCCGTAACGGCCGTCAATGGGCGACATTTAAGATTTCATCTAGCAATATTAGATGAAATCTAAAATTTGTTCTGCTATTAGTTACCAAATGGTTTATTATACGGTTGCCTTAGAAAGGCCTTTATACATAAATCCCATTTTTAGGGTATAAAACGATTCGACCGGTTTCAGGCGACATTTAAAATCGTAAAATATCATCGCGTGAAATTTTCCCCAACGGAGATTCATTTTTTTTGTGGGGTTGTTGTGCAAAAATTTTTAAATTAGAACATTCGTAGTTATAATTCTAAATAAACTTAATATCAACGTAAATTCTGACTGGCCAATGTATTATATATATATATCGCATAATTTTCCATGTGACTAGTTGTACTCAATGTGGAGTATTCGCGTAAATATAAGTCGTAATAGATATTACATTTTTAAATAAGTGTTCATACAAGCTTGCAAATCTAATTACTAAAATCTTAGTGATGCGCTACTGTTTTACATGCTTGTCACATTAACCCGGTCAAGGCCAAGGACCACATTCCTAATAGTCGCTTCAATTTTCCCCGATATGTCGCAACGTGTGCAACAGTGGCCTTAATCACTCACGCGTTCGATGCTGGGCCGTGCTACAACTGCGCATGTAATATCTTTGCAAAAGAATCTTCATGTTTATGAAGAATTTTGTTATAATTATTTTACTTTAATACATCATCATCATCAAAATAGACCCTAACAAGTCCTCTGCTCCTCAAAGGAGCCAAGGAGTCAGGCAACGCCACAAAACACGGTCCTGAACCACATGAATTCATTGACTTCCTGCACGTCTTGAAACCTCCATTTCTATTCCATATATAAAATAAAGCTAGATTTATTTTGGCCATAGAAATCATATTATCTCTCTCTTGTTTTTATTAAAATGTTTCTGGGGTACAAATTTTCTAATAGTTTTTAAATTAACTTCCCAATGAACTGCTGTGTGGGGTTTCTTAACACGAGCTACTCTATACAGTCCTGGCGATTATCTATTGCATGCGTCTATCGTTCTTTATTTATTTATGTGTATGGCGTTATAAATCTGTATAGATCTAAAATAAAATATTTTAGATTTTTTATATAAATACATATAAAACATGGTATATTAAAAAACAGTTTAATAATTATAAGAAAAGAAATAAAAAACATATTGTAAAGAGGAAAGCACAAATCTCGTCACTTAATTGCCAAGTTCGTGACTACTAAAATAATGTAGATATAATTGAAGACCACGATCTTCAAAAGAATTATGTTCTGCTGCTTAAGTTATATCATTGCCAAGTAGTGGTTTAACTTTCACCATCGGTTGAACTTGACATCCAGATGTTAAAACACTATAAGAAATACAATAATATAATGTAATGTTACTATAATATGATTGTAATTTAGTTGAAGGCTAAGAAAATTGTTATTAAAGTTCTATAAATAATATGTAGCTTACACAATTTAATTATTTTTATCCTCATCAGCAAGTAAAAAGCTACTGATGGACTTAGGACTTCCTCATTGGAGAAGAGATAATGAAACAACTAGAACTAAAAAAAAGTTATATTTTAGAATTGCGCCCTTGCCACATGGTGAGCCATTTCTCTCTCTAGCTCTGAAGCTGAGGTATTGTGACATATGGTCATAATTTCGCAGACCAAAATTGAAATCTAAATATGAAGACTTTGGGATAGGTCTAAATAACACATATCTGCCAATAATGAGTAAAATAAGAGTTTGTATAAACATGAGTTCATCGTTTATGCGCTGATCTTCAAAGAACAAGTATTCCTTCACATAAAATTACTTATTTTATTTTTATTTCAATTAATCTCTTTTATATTTGTCTAACTAATATTTCACATAAAGAACTCTTTTTAGGTAAGTAGGTTCAAAGCTTACAGTCAAATTGTATTACCAAACATGTCGAATTGTGTTTGAGATCCAAGCCTGAATCGCTGTTGAGTTAGATATTTGAAAGTATACGAGTAGAGGTCGCGGACTATTGGATTACAAATAATAACTCTAAAAATATCAATTCTGGTTACCTAGTTGACATGTGAATACGATTTCTGTTTGCAATATTTTATTCATTGAACAATAATATATTTTACAAAAAAGAACATATTAATTTTGAAGGAATTATAATTTGTTCCGATAACTTATTCAACCAAATCGTTCTAATTGGGCTATAAGAAATAATTTATTATATAATTCTTCTTGTTGGCGCGTTAAATTAGACCAGAGACGAATTTTTTTCTGACAAAGCAAAAACTTTAGACTCTTGTGGTGGTTATGCAACGGACGCTAATGACCCATTGTTTTTTTAAAGAGCGGAAATTATATTGTAGTTCCGTTCGAGGGTTTCTAAAGGACGGAATATTTTACTAATTCCAATGTTCATTATTGATGCTAATTGCCAAAAAATTCACGTGCTTTAAATGTTTAAAAACAAACATTATAGAACAAGAGAAGTAACTACAGGATTGTTATATCAAGCTCTCACTAGTAATTTGCAATAAGCGATGACCTCGATACAGCACCTGCTGACACCGCTCATACGTGCCGCCACCGAACGCAACGTGATCACCGCTGCTGACACTGCACCCCGATTGACGTCAATGCGCGTTTACCGCGATGCAACATTTTTATTTCATAAAATTTAATTTAAGCATTCTGTATCTAGCATCGATCAGGCATAGACTTAAGTTTAATTGTAAAATTAGTTTCATTAAATCTATCTAAATAAATTTGGTTTTTTTTGGGTCCTTCGGCTGTGGTTACCATAATTGGCGCAGTCGGTAGGATACTCAAGGCGTCTTGAGGTAGTTTTGATAGGGTTTTCTCACATCGAAATCCCGCGTCGTAAATCCATCGCTACCGTCGCGAGCGATCGCGCGTCTTCGAGTATCCTTGAAAAAGAACCTGGAGCCTGGCTGAAGGATAAATCAAGAAATCGATCCCAGAGGAACCAGAATGCAATTTATGTAAGTACACTGAAACCGATTCTGTGTTGCTTCCTTTTACATATAATTTACCTTTCTCTTTTACCGCCAAGATTTTTCATCCTAGGCAATCCACCCCTAGAGGGCCTGCGAATAATCGAGTGGCCCGTAGACTTAATTTAGATACAAATAGGAATATAAGTGTAGGTTCAAATACTTTATCGCATAATTCTAAGGGACTAAGCGATCCGGAATCCGCAATAATGGCTGACGTAGACGTAATTATTAAGGCCTTACGCCTAGTACCCGAATTCGACGGTAACTCGCATATTTTGCCCCGCTTTATAAATTTATGTGATCAGATCGCAGCGGAATATATAAATCAAAACGAAGGTAATGCATTAGCTAAGCTTTACCTCGTGAATGGTATCTTAAATAAGATTACTGGACCTGCCGCACGAATAATTAATTCTAACGGTATAGCTGAAGATTGGAATAGCATTAAAACAGCTTTAATTAATAATTTCTCCGATCAGAGAGATGAGACCGCCCTTTATAATGATCTTATGATAGCCACACAGGGGAATAGTTCGCCCCAAGAATTCTACGACCGATGTGTAAACTTGTTCAGCACTATCATGACCTATGTCACCTAACACGATACTGTCGATACGACTATTAAAGCTAAGCGCGACCTTTACAGAAAGCTCACGATGCAGGCATTTGTTCGCGGATTAAAAGAGCCGCTCGGTTCTCGCATACGATGCATGCGTCCTGATAGCGTAGAAAAGGCACTTGAATTTGTACAAGAAGAATTAAACGTAATGTATCTTCAGAATCGCAGCGGATCTGCCGCAGATAAAAAACCGCAGGCACCCCAAGTACCCATGCCTTCGCCAATAGCCGCGTATAAATTCCCCGTACAACCAATGCCTATGCCCAATTTTAAATTTTCTCAACAACAATGGCGGCCGAATAATTTTAACAATGCTCCCGTACCATATAGGCCTGTAGGTATGCCGACACGCACGCAACAGATATTCCGCGCGCAACCACCTAACTATAATCCACAACTTAATAGATTCCAACTCCCACCAAGAAACGATTCATATAATTCAGGCCACAAGCCTATGAGTGGTGTAAGCCACTACGTCACAAAGGAAAGGCCCACGGGTGGTCAATTGTCTGGTCACGATTGGCGAAAATTCGGAAATCCGCCGCCATCTAACTACTTTAAGACTAGGGAGATGAACATGAACGAATTCGTGAACTATGGTGATGGTCATTGTTATTACTTTCCCGAGTACGCATATAACGAACCCAATGATTCTTACTATGGGGTCTACCCGGAGTATTACGACCCAGAACCGATAAATTACGTGATTAACGAGCTATCAAATTACGATTTATCTCAAGAGATCCCATCAGGATCCTACGTTGATCCCGAAATGCCTAGTACGAGCTCAGCACAGGTACAGGATTTTCCCAAGCAAGGGAAATCCGAAAAGCCAAAATAGAATTAAATTTGCAGTCACAGAGACAGCTCCCGTACATACAAATTTCAAACCCACCTTTAAAATTTTTGATCGATACGGGTGCTAATCAATCTTTTATTTGCCCGGAAGCTGTAGGAAAATTTTTTCGCGAAATCCCGTTAAACTTTGACCCCTTCGAGGTAACAAACGTACACGCTACCACGCGCAACGATTATTCTATAACTTTGCCATGTTTCAGCGAATTTCGGGAAACAGAAAGTATTAAACTGTTCGTTTATAAATTTCATGACTTTTTCGACGGCCTTATCGGTTTAGATTTATTAGAAAATTGGGAAGCCAAAATTGATCTTAAAGATAAAAAATTATTCACTCGTAATTCTGTTACTCCAATTCATATGTATAATTCACGGAATATAAACTTTTATGAAGACGTGATCCCGGCAAAAACAACGAAGCTAGTTAGGGTCCCTATTAATTTGCAAGACGGAGACGCTTATATTGACGAACAGATTATTTCTAATTGCGTAGTAAATGAATGCCTAACCACCGTCAAAAATAATCGTGGTTTTCTTGAAATTACGAATCCAACCTCGCACGACTTAATATTTTCTATGGATCGCGCCGTTCATGCAGAGGCTTATAACGTCCAATGCACGGGCATTGAACAAATGACGTCACGCGAACGCGAAGTACTGTCACGCTTGCGCACAGACCATCTTAATATGGAAGAGCGCGTTAACTTAGAGAATCTGTGTCAAAAATATGCAGATATATTTTATATTGACGGAGAGGCTTTGACTTTTACAAATAAGATTAAACACAAGATTAGGACATCTGATGAGATGCCGGTCTTCACAAAAAGTTATCGTTACCCTTACATACACCGCGACGAGGTCAGGGATCAGATAGGGAAAATGCTAAGTCAGGGTATAATTAGACCATCGGAATCTGCCTGGAGCTCCCCTATTTGGATAGTACCAAAAAAACCTGATGCCTCAGGAAAGACCAAATGGCGTTTAGTCGTAGACTTTCGGAAATTAAATGAAAAAACTATTGACGACAAATATCCGATTCCCAACATTAATGACGTTTTGGATAAGCTAGGTAATTGCCAATATTTCTCGACCCTCGACCTGGCTAGTGGTTTCTATCAGGTCGAGATGGACCCAGAAGACATACCCAAAACAGCATTTAACGTAGAAAATGGGCATTACGAATTTTTACGCATGCCCATGGGCCTGAAAAATTCACCATCTACCTTCCAACGGGTGATGGACAATGTCTTGAAGGGTCTCCAAAACGTCATCTGTCTGGTCTACCTCGACGACATAGTAGTTTTTAGTACCTCACTTCAAGAGCACATGATCAACCTCGAAAAGGTATTTTCAAGGCTTAGAGAATCAAATTTCAAAGTCCAAATGGACAAGTCCGAATTTCTCAAACGAGAGACCGCCTATTTAGGGCATATTATTACCAAAGACGGCATCAAGCCGAACCCTGACAAGATTAGGGCTATTAAGAACTATCCAATGCCCAGAACCCCCAAAGAAATCAAGCAATTCCTAGGCCTAGTAGGGTATTATAGAAAATTTATCCCAAACCTCGCGCGCATCACTAAGCCATTTACACAATGCCTAAAGAAAGGAAACAAAGTTGTTATTAATTCGGAATATACAGATTGTTTTGAAAAATGTAAAAACCTTTTAACTAATGATCCGATTTTGCAATACCCAAACTTTAATAAGGAGTTCCTCTTAACTACCGATGCTTCCAACGTAGCTTTAGGCGCTATATTATCACAAGGCCCTGAAGGTGCAGACAAACCGATTTGTTACGCTTCTCGCACGCTAAACGACAGTGAGTTAAATTATAGCACAATAGAGAAGGAGCTCCTCGCGATCGTTTGGGCAACAAAACATTTCCGGCCCTACCTTTTTGGCCGCAAATTTAAAATCATTACCGACCATAAGCCACTTCAGTGGGTCATGCAGCTAAAAGAACCTAATGCGCGTCTAACTAGATGGAAACTCAAGTTATCCGAGTATGATTTCACTGTAAAGTATAAAAGTGGTAAATCGAACACTAACGCTGACGCCCTTTCGCGCGTCGAGATACATAACGAGGAAACGGATTCGATGATTGCTCTCGCGTCGGAACGACCGCCTTCTGTGGAAAATTCATCCACAGCATCCGCACATACCAGTAAGGAAAACCCCATTCTTGAAGTTCCTATTGTAGACCAGCCGCTTAACAAATTCCATAGGCAGATTGTTATCTCTGTGGTTGGTGACATAAAGAAACGCCCCGTAGCTTCCAAACCGTTTGACACTCATAACAGAATAGCTGTGCAAGTATCTAAATCAGATCTTGAGAATGACGTTGTAAATCTTATAAAGGAGTACGTAATCCCTAAAGTTAAGACGGCCTTACTTATCAATCCGCCTTTAGCAATGTACGACATTATTCCAATCATACAAGATAAGTTTAAAAATTCGGCCATGAATTTAGTGCTAACAAAAACTGAGGTGGAAAATGTAAAAGACTATTTAAGGCAGCAGGAGATTATCAAAAATTATCACGACGGTAAAACTAACCACCGTGGTATAAATGAGTGTCATCTTGCCTTGTCTTGTCGTTATTACTGGCCAAAGATGCGAGATCAAATTACCAAATTTATCAATGATTGTACTATCTGTGGCCAAGCTAAGTACGATCGTAATCCCATCAAACCGCAATTTAACATCGTTCCTCCTGCTACTAAACCGTTCGAAATTGTGCACATAGATTTGCTTTCTATACAAAATGAGAAGTATTTAACTATCGTAGATGCGTTTTCCAAATACGCGCAGGCATACCATGTTCGCGATGCCACGGCAATCAGTATCGTTCAAGCACTGTTAAAATTTTGCACTCATCATGGGTTACCTCTAACAATAGTATCAGACAATGGCACAGAATTTACCAATCAGATATTTAATGAGTTTACTAATTTACACCGGATTAACCATCATAGAATACTACCTCACTCCCCCAACGATAACGGCGTAGTAGAAAGGTTCCACGCGACGATTCTGGAACATCTCAGAATCCTAAAATTACGCAATAAAAATGAGAATGCTATAAACCTTATGCCGTACGCAATTTTAGCTTACAATAGCTCCGTACACAGCTTTACCAAATGCAGACCTTTTGATATTATAACTGGGCATTTCGATCCGCGAGACCCCTTTGGCGTAGATATGACAAAACATTTAACGCAGCAATACGTACAGAATCATAAGGATCAGATGAAGTTAGTTTATGAAACGTTAGGGGAAATTAGCCTGGCTGACCGTACCAGCATCATAAATAACCGTAATAAAGATCGCGATCCTGAAATCGAATATCAGCCACATCAGCGTATTTTTGTGAAGAACCCTCTTGCGAGTCGTCAAAAGTTGGCCCCTAGGTATAGTCGTGACATAGTCTTGGCAGACTTACCTATACATATATACACCTCACGAAAACGCGGGCCTGTTGCCAAAAATCGTCTTAAAAGAATACCCAAAAGTGCCAAATTGTTACAGGGTGCTACTGGTCCTGACTGCTCCTTCGATAGCATCCCACAGGATGAATCAAGAGATAACACTTGAGAGCCTCGACGATGGTCCCGGACTTCTACCTTTTCGGCTTGGCGTAACAAGGCTCATTACACACTATCATACTTTTATACAATTCGTAGAATTAGATGATATTAATGATAAAATCTCGCAGTTACAGAATCAACTAATATATTTTAGACAAACTCTAGGAAACGATACTTATATGCTTTATGAGGCTCAAATAGAATTCCTATTCATCAAACTTAGTAAGGTCGTAAACCAATTAGAAACCTTAAAACCCCATCGTATAAAGAGAGGTCTCGTAGACGGACTCGGTTCAATAATTAAGAGCGTTACTGGTAATTTAGATAATTCAGATGCCGTGAAGTATGACAATGCAATTAAAATCCTTCAGCAAAATAGTAACGTTATTTTTCATGAATTTAACAATCACGTAAGTCTTAGTAAAGAGTGGATGGTCCAGCATTCTAATGTGTTAGAAAAGTTAGTCGAGAATCAGGTAAAAATAAATGAAACGTTACAATTAATTTTAGATAGTAATAGTTATAAAGATTCTAGCCTACTAAAATATGCTAAATTTGCTCAGTATCTTGCTATTTTAACTGAAAATATTGACGAAATATTCAGTGAGCTAACTAGAATTGAAAATATCATAGCTTTTATTCACGCTTCAACTTTACATCATTCCATGATTAGTATAGATATTTTAAACCATATGATTCAACGCTTAATTACTATCTATGGTAAGGAGCATGTGTTACAATTAGAACTTAGGGAATACTATGACATAATTAAACCAGGATACTATTACTCTGATAATAGGATAGTCATAATTTTTAATATACCGCTATTTACTAAGGATAGTTACAATCTCTATAAATTATCCATGGCCCCCAATAAGTTTAAGCAGGCCCTCGTCCCTCCTTTTCCTTTAATAGCAACCAACAGAAAAGGTTATGTGTATATAGAGGCTGAATGCCCGAAGTTTAAGGACTGGTACCTCTGTGGAGAGACAATGGACCATCAGCTACGACAAGTTCCAGACTGTATCCAGAATCTTTTAATAAATCAAGCCATCGACAAGACCTGCGACGTTGTTACAATAACCCTATCAAGACCAGCTATGGAAGAATTAGACGAGAAACATTATATCCTGTCTTTCCCCAACGCCACGAGGGTACACTACCTATGTGGCAAAGAAAATTACAACATTCTCAGCGGCACCTACTTAGCAACTGTCCCTATGAGCTGCTCCTTGGACACACCCGACTTTACAATCACCAATACTAACGACGTAGTTGAAGGACAGCCGCTGAAAATAATGAAGCTGACAACCGACATTGAGGAACCGCTCAAAGAAAAATCTCAGATTCATCTTGATTCCATTGACTTACGAAGACTGCATGACACTAAGCACAGGGTGGTAACGCAGCCAACTCTGGAAATAAAGCAAGTGTCGCCGGACTACACAGTATATCATACAACGATCCCGCTTTATATCATTCTATTAAGCGTACTCGCACTCACCATGCTGCTACTTATAAGACGAGGTGAAATATTCCGACGCAGATCTGAAAGATCACCCCCCAAAGACAAGATCTATGCAGTACCCGAGACATCTGAAAAGACCAAGCAGCATCCATCACTATTTTCTCAGATAAGTCTTCAAAAATAAGTGATGATCTGAGGGGGGAGGTGTTATATCAAGCTCTCACTAGTAATTTGCAATAAGCGATGACCTCGATACAGCACCTGCTGACACCGCTCATACGTGCCGCCACCGAACGCAACGTGATCACCGCTGCTGACACTGCACCCCGATTGACGTCAATGCGCGTTTACCGCGATGCAACATTTTTATTTCATAAAATTTAATTTAAGCATTCTGTATCTAGCATCGATCAGGCATAGACTTAAGTTTAATTGTAAAATTAGTTTCATTAAATCTATCTAAATAAATTTGGTTTTTTTTGGGTCCTTCGGCTGTGGTTACCATAATTGGATTCATACTTTTGTTTATTTTTGAATTTTCCTTTAAGAAAATATTATTATAAATGTACAATTTATTTCTTATCTTTTTTCTTTATTCTTTTTTTATTCGTTTAATAGAACTTTCAACCACGTGGTGTGGTGTGGTCTTACGTCTAATACGTATTGCTTACAATAAGTTTCATACATAAGTATATTTTCATCATAGATCATTTGTACTTCATCATTTATATCATTTTCCATAGCTGGAAAAATATTCCGCAACAAGGTATTATTATTATTCGCAACATAGGATTAGGATCATGAAGCATTCAGTCATCACTATTCACTTGTCCAAGGTTCAGACACATGGCCGCAGTTTCCTCTAGCATTCTTCGTTTGGACAGCACAATGTATCGATAGCTTTTGTTAGCGGCGCGTCGGCTACAGCAATAACAATTGCCAGTTTTATCGTAATGGCATCACATTCTGTTGAACTAAAGGCATTGCGAAGCGATTGATAGCGGAAAACGATAGCGAAGCGGATTCAAGAAATATGTCAAGTCATTTTACATCGGCGGTGCTTATTTTTATTATTTTATCGCTATAGTTACTTCGTATGGTGTGTGTTGAGCGAAGCAAATCCTTGTCGATTACAACAAGTAGTTTTGAGCGGTGCTAAGCTAGGAGTAGTGCCGTGTAGTGGCGGTATAAGAAGACCCACTACCCCAGATCATCCCGTGGGTGTCGTAAGAGACGACAGAGGGAAACAAATCAGGAGATGGGTAGCAGCGTCTTCCTAATAACGACTCGAAGCGTGGCAACCCCCCATATGAGACAATCTATGGGGGAGGTCTATGTTCAGCAGTGGACTACAATAGGCTGTAACGGTGACGACAAGCTTAGTATGTAGTGTAATAGGGTATACCCCACTTTTTCTGAAATCGTAACAAGCATTAATCGGAGCATTCTTGTAAAGGACAATCTCCAGCCATAGATAATGATAATGATGTTTGATGTGATAATTATATTAATGGATAGTGTTCACAAATGAGATGTAAGCAGAACTACACCAACACTGCAAATACCACAATTTCACATGCACGTTGCCAATTAACGAACGAGGTTCTGGCGACCAACAATTGTCATTATACACACACAACATACAAACACTCACGCCTGTCATCCAGAGGGGTAGGCGGAGACTACGGACTTCCATTTAGCGTGATCCTGACACACCTCTCTCTCGTCTCCTTTACATCCATATATCTACGCACACACGCTCGTCGGTTAAGGGTACTCCTAATTTGGCCCATTTTCAATATATCGCTGATTTGGTCGATAAACCTTCCCCTATGGCGCCCCTTCCCGACTCTGCTATTTTTATATATATATATATATATATATATATATATATATATATATACAATTGCTGATCGACCAATAAATATCAAGCTTAAATTTCTCAGTTTGGTGATTGAGAGGAGTTGATGAGTGAGGTCGGCTAACGCAGCAGGTCAGAGTGGTGAATATGGAAAAATCTTTTTAAGATATCCGTTTATTGACGCATTCTTAAATAAGCCCAAATATATCAAGTAGCAGATTCAAAATGGTGATAAAAATACCTGGCATATATATTTGGTAACAGTACTTTGTGTTAGCCAATTCGGTATGACATGTATTCACTTGATCTTTATATTTGTGTCGCAGTTATTGAATAATTCAAAGCTTTCCTTTTGACTTTTATTGTTTCTTTTTAGTTTCGAAGTCCAATGCAAACTCTACCGTTAATTTTTGCAAACACGGTCGCCAGGGTTTAACATTACATTTTCCTTGTAATGCATCTTGTTGAGGTACCGTTGCCTTGCCATACTGTTGTTTAAATAACGAACAAAAATTATATCTTGTAAATTTTTCTTCAAATATTATTCAGTTGTATTATTTGGTTCATTAGTGGTATCACCGTGTAGTGGCGGTGTAAGAATATTCACTACCACATATCGTCCCGTAGGTATCGTAAGTGGCAACAGAACGAAACAAATCAGGAGATGGGCAGCAGCGTCTCCCTAATAACGTCTAAAAATAAAAAGCTGGGGTTGCCAATACACTTGCCACGGTCAAGTAGCAACTATGGCAAATATCCCTCATATGAGACAATCAATCGGGGAAGCCTATGTTCAGCAGTGAACTTAAATGGACTGTAACGGAATAACGGTATTTTGGGTCAAATCGAAGATAAAAGCTCAGCTTCCTGTTTTCAGTTGTTGTATTTATAAACAATATTCCGAAGAATAAATAAACATTATTTAATTATCATTAAATGATGTTAAAACTAATGTCAAACGTTAAATATTTTAAGCTAGTTGCTATGACATTTCAAAATATTTTTTTTTTTTTAATTTTTATTTTAAAATTTTTACTTATTGACATATTAATTTTTAAGTTTTTTTATAAAATCAAATCATATATTTCGCTAAAAACATGGGTACAGACGGATGGATACAGAGTCAATATCTGTGAGTGGCTCTGTACACTCACCATACGAAACACAGCGGTAGCGTTATGCTGCTATTTTAGGCTGGTATTATGTGAGGGCGTGGTCCTTCCCGGGTCGAGCCGACCCATTCGTGCTACAACTATACTACTAATATAGCTGCAGCATGGCTCTACCACGTAAAGAAAATAAAACTATCTATATAATATTTATTGTAATTTTTATGTTTTTATCCGACTTCATCGAATTTCCATCCCATCCATTACAGCTTATCAAAATTCAACTGCTCAGGCCTCCCTAAAGATTACTCATTCAGTTTGGAAAAACGCGGATTGGAAAACGCAATTCTTTTATTTTACTTTGAGTTGTTATCAAGAAGATGCTGCCTCCTGCTTGATTTTCATCTGTCGTTTCTCACTACACCCACGTTATAGAGATATTTTTACACCGTCACTACAATAAGTAAATCTCTATTACCGAGTTTACTTAATACTAATTCATGACAATCACATTAAAATTCATTATCATCCAACGCCGTCAGGAAACGTCAGCGGTTTAAAATAATCGTGACCAATCGGGACCATAAGAAACAAATTAACAACGAAACGAGCACGTTAACTATATTTAATAAAGGGATCCATTAGACATCTTTGCGGTCTATCAGCAGTGATAATTACATCCCAATATGGCAAAGAAAATGCGATTGTGATAGAAAAAATATTAAGGAGCAATGGGGCATTACATATACGTAAGTGCATAATAGAACTTTTTTGTTAATGCACTTTAGAGTGAAATCATTTTTTACAAAATCATTATCACATAATAATCGATTCCGAAATAAACAAAAAGTGCAATAAATGTTCATTACATCAGGCCACATAATAACACGATTGCTGTAATCATTACTTTCACCCAAAGCATTAGACAGCGCATAAAAGGCGGCGAGTCTGCTGCTTCAAATTGATAGATCGATGATAACTTTGTTTGGAATGTCGACTCATACGTGCAGGTAATTTTTGATATGCTTATTGATTAACTGCGCATGTAAGCAGTAATCGTTTTAATAAGAAAAGAACTTGAACGTATTTAAAGACAGATAAACATTAACCCTTTCGCTGTCCCGTGCACTACATATAGGTCATTGCTATTGTCTTACTATTGTGTCTGCAAACCGGACAGTGAAAGTGTTAAAATTTGAACATATTATGATATTCTTTTTGTCAAGCCGTGGTAGCTCAGAGCTCACCTTCCGTATATAAGAAGTTCGATCTCCGTCGATACCAATGATACTGTTAATTACAATAAGTGTTCGCTGGTGAAGGAAAATACTGTGAGGAATTTGCATTCCCAGGACTTGTGAAGTCTGCCGATACGTATTGGGACAGAGCAGTGGAACAATTGCTCCCCTCTCAGAAATGAGAAAGGGGCGGTGCTCAGCTGTGGAACCGTTATAAATAAAATGCATATATTCAGTAATGAAATGTTTTTATTTACAATTTAAGATGCGACCGTAGAACAATACATCATAGTATATAAAATGTTAAATATGATAGAATGAATTCTTCATGATAAACACCTACTTAACATTGGTATGTGTGAAATTGACAAAAAAACTACAGTAGCAATGTACGACAAGATATGACGTTGATGTAAACGACAACGAGAAAGCTGTACCCAGCTGAGATGAGGTCACGATTGCAGATACTTCGTGGGCGCACGCGTTTGCCCGTCATCCTAACAACCTCGACCTTGTTGCTTGTTTTATTACGCAACATTATGGACTTTGTGTTGCATTACTTCAAATCATAGATCTAGGACATTTAAAAAAATGGTAGCACATTTTTGACACGCCTGGTGTGTTTTGTGTCTTATCATTATCACCAATACAATTTATCAGAAATTAAGAAAGAACTACTCCATTAACCTCAACATAACACATATACTTGTAAGGCGGTAAAGAGAATGGGGAGTGGCTCACATATTTATTTCTATTTTAAATTTAATATATTTTAAATAATATAAATTTATTTCAGTATTTTTATTCATGACAGATTTTGCCTAGTGAAACGCCGAAACGTCTGGATTAAAGAATAGGATAATTAAACGCAATAAAATCCTTTGATCAATGAAAAATTGTTTTCATTCAAGAAGTACATTTTAATTATTTGCCGTACATTTTAATTAGTAAAATTTCATTAATTAATTAATAAATTGAATGGAACTCTTTTTACCCGACTGCCAAGGAAGGTTTTTCGCGCGTATCTTGTATGTAAATTGTAAATTTCTTTATTACCTCGTATCTTCCAAACAGCTGGTTGGATTTCGACAGTTAAGCTATAGTTATATTTGTCTTAAAAACCCAAGTGTTCTTGGATAGCGGTTTGAAAAAAATAAACAAAATAACGGATTTTTGGCTAAAATATACGTTAATAAAAATAATTTTAACAAACCTATTGAGTAGCGTATCAAAATAAAGGAAATTAAAGGGGGATTACAAATATTAAATTTTATGTTTAAATTTAATTCGGAAACAAAATTTAATAGCGTAAAAATGGGCCATGTTTGTGTCGGACCTCGGGCTATCATATGAAATTTAGTTTACGAGTATAAGAGTATGTCGAGACACTAAAAAGTCTAAAATAAAATGTATTTTAAAAAAACAAAAACCCGTCTGCAAAAAAGGCAATTTAAAAGTATGCACTAAAAAGATCGAAACAATATTGAGAATAGAAAACAAAATTAAATTAAACTATAAACAAAGTATACTACTTCGGGTATTTATAGTTTATCGGGTCAATGCAGTCGGGTTTTTGATTTTTTTTTAATGATACATTTTATTTCATTCTTTATTGAACGTTTCTAAATGTTTAGGAACAAAAGGCGTAAGAAATAGAAAATTTTTATAATAATAGTTTTGTATCTTAAATTTCATTGTTACGAAACATTTCTACGCTGGCCCAAAACTATCAATCAGCGCTAACTCGATTCCAATCAGCAGTTATTGCTTCCAACTACAGTTTTGTATTGGGGTCTCTACAAATATGGATGGAGGTTCACCTTGCCTCATAATCTGATCGTGTAGTCTAAATAACTAGTGATAAATCGATATTGGCCACTAATAAAAAGGCTGTAGACATTTAATTAGTTTTTGTCGTGACGTATAGAAATAATTTAATTTTTTTCGTAAGACATGCAGGAAGTCGATGGATGCAGGTGGCTCAGGACCGTGCTTTGTAGCATTCCTTGCGTGAGGCCTATGTTCAGCAGTGAATATCTGAAGGGCTGTGATGATGATGGTGATGATGATGATGATGATGATGAAGAAAATAGATGTTAATGTCTTAGTGTTAAATGAGATGTATTAATAAACATGAATTTATTATAGTTGGATTACATTGTCTTTTTATAAAAGAATTGGCAGATTTCAAAACAGCTTTATAAAATAAATAATTACGAAAACTGTTTTCAAACGACTTCAAAAATGGAGGAGGTTCTCAATTCGTCGGAATCTTTTTTATGTATCTTCTACCGATTATTCAAAGGTGCCTGAACCGATTTGGAAAATTCTTTTTTGTTTCAAAGGGTATACTTCCCAGGTAGTCCCATTTAAATTTTACCAAAATCGGTCGAGAGGTTTTTAAAAAATAAACAATAAATTATGTATTCATTATTCATATTGAAGTCGTTTGTGCAAAATTTTAAATTTACTACTTGTATCTTATACTGTTTACTTTTCTTTACTGTCGCAGTATTGTATAATATTTATTATGTTGATGGTACTCGATCGGGTTGTACCACCTATAGGTAGGTTTAAAAAATGATGTATCTCGTATGTTTCGAGTTCAAACATACCACAAATAACGAACGACCGCAAGGCTTCTGATGCAACGTCCCGACCGCAAAACATTTATCAGGGTGCAATGAACTCGACGTAATGCTTAATATGATCGATAAGTGTAATGTTGAATCGATTCCCAGTGTCCCGTAGCTAACGATTATTTGATTGGTATTCGTTGCGGCTTATTTCGTTTGCTTTTGTTGATATCCTTGCAGCATGACAGTCGCTAATGGAGTATCTAAGTCATTGATTAGTTTGAGTGTTTGAGTCATGATACTTAGTAAAACATAAGGCCCCTTAAAACTTTGAAAGGTTAATCTGTCCGTTTGTCTTTTATTGCATACTATATTTCATTTATTCATCTATTATACCTAACCAATCAAAAGTTCACTGCAGTACGTATGCCTCTCCAATGGATTGGCTCAAAGAGGGGCTCTCAACTATTTACCAGAGTTTCCACGCTAGACATACAGGTTGGCAGTCGCATTTTTTATTATTTTGAGGTGTTATCAGGAAGATGCTGCTGCCTTTCTACTATTTCATTTCTCTCTGTTATTTCTTACGATACCCACAGGATGATATTATGGAGTGCTCATTCCACACGACGAACTGCATACCTATATATAAGAATTTACATAATATATACCATAATATTTAAAACCTAGCTGGGTACAAAAGAAAACTCGGGTGATAATTATTTTATCTTTAACCAAGTACAAGGAAGAGTATATTATGAGTTTTAAATCAAGCAACAAATTAAGTAAGTACATACATTCTGTCACAATAAAGAATAATAAAGCGGAGGTAGAAACTAAAAGGAAATCTTTTTTTTTTAAATAAGTTTCATTGCTTATTGTTTGATTAAAAGACATTACTAATATAAATCATCATCATCATCATTACAGTTCTTAACAAATTCCTGAAAATAGGCCTGCTACAAGGGATGACACAAAAGACGGTCCTAAGCCACCGGCATCCATCGACTCACGGCATGTCAAACCAGGTTGCCACTCCATAAAGTGTGGGGCTAGCCTACACGTCGCTTACCAAGGCTTATAATTGGGATCAACTTCAGCATATCGCCAAACATTTATGTCAAAATGTATATTATATTATTGTTGCATTAAAATTGGGTACCTAATAGTAATAGTTTATTGGAGTTCTACATGATAATTAGTGATTTTTCTTCAGATGCCTTAAGGCTCCTATGATGATATCAACGCCCTCTAATTAAGTATACGTATCGTTGCAACAGATACATAGACTTTCAATCAACCGCAAAGTTAAGCAAGTGGACGTTACTTGTATATCCAAATTCATCAGTCCATTATTAATTTGGAATATTTAGTTTAATTAAATAGAAGTAGTTTTCTTGTAAATAATGTTTAACTTAATTTTATCTGGAAACACACACACACACACAGACACACACACACACATACACACTACATGATGAATAAACACATATTTAATGAGAAACTTTTGTCTGTTAATATTTTATCTCTTAAAATCCTATCAAGATAAGAGAGTACATTGTGGAACTGGATAACAACTATTCATAGTTCAGTAGTAAGAATGTTATGGACTCATTGCTTGATTAAAGTAGAACGACGAAGTCCAAGAGCTCTCTTTTTAGAGAGGATTTGGATTTCTAGACGCATAGCGCATATGATGCGGTTTCACGGCGGGGATTCGATATCTGGCATAAATACGAAATTGTAACCGCCATCCTTTCGAGACTACATGTGCTCTTGCGTCTTTCAATAAGTTGCCTTTAACAAGACCCATGCGATAGGATGGTTTGACGGTTGGCGGTCCTTTTAAGTCTTAACTCGTTATCGCACGGGGTGATGAACGAATGAATTTCTTTTAGGTTTTTGTGCCCATTGCATTAATTTTAATTTTGGATTCATTTGTAATTTTCCTTCAAATTCATTTAAGAGTGAAAATAACTGCTTAAATGTTCTTGGGGGTAGTGTATTCAAGGTCGAAGGCATTCTGTTTGAATTCGTTGCGTGCGCCGCAGCCGATAACTATTGCGAAAACGCTTCGATTACAGAATAGGAACTAACGAGTAAATTTGCGGTTGAACAATTTTATTTTTTCCGAGTACAAATACAATGTCCATTGTTAAGAGTTGATAGATTGTGAGAAGTATATGAAATTCGGAATATATTACATCTTTCTTAATTGATATTTATTGCGCAATATATTAATTTTTATTTGTTTTCTTATTATCCTATATGTATTGATATTAAACCCAGCCAGAAACAAACAGTACCTTCAACCAAAGAGATTTTTCTTTCATTTTATACAAACAAAATACGAAGAACCTTTTTCCCCGACCTATTATGTTAGGATAAGTGATTTGTTATTATCAAACCTAGGAGGAATAAATACCTAAGTAGACACTATGTCCCTTATGATTTGAGTAGAATGGAATATTATGAAAAAGAAAAATTAGATCAATGACATGAATATATCAAAGAGTATCTAATATATCAAAGAGATCAGACAATGTGTCCAAGCGCCCGAATTACTTAATAAAGAGCGTTGCTCGATAAGTGGCACTGTTGTGTTCAAATGTAAGGAAACGTGTACTAGGCTAAGTCGTGATATCAAGCGCTGTGATTATTGTCTATTGCGGCAATAGAGTTTAGAAACGGGGCAGGTACTCATACTTTATTGTACACATTTTCAACATTGTTCTTGTCTTAAATAAAGGTATATTTGCAACATTCTGCAACGACATTTATGTATTTCAACATTTATATTGTTTGCTTTTTTGTTTATTTGGATGTGTTGCTCGCTCATATTCTCGGAGCTGGGTAAACGTGCTTGTAAGCGTAGAGTACACCCTCAAACTGGCAATGCTGCAGCTCATAGCCAACTTTATAGTTGTTGTGTGTGTTTTAGGAATGCATCAACCAGCACCATGAATTAGTCATATTTGAGGTCATTATGACTTCAAATATGACTAGTTAATGACCATGACATGACCTGGTCATATTATGGTATATAATACATGTCGCACAGCTTGGCAAAGGTTTCTCTAATTTCCAAGAGAATTTTGGAGCGAGCGAGTAAGGGTTGATTGACTTTACATGTCTTCGAATTATTGTTACTCTCACTTATGTGTTTACGTCTTATGTATTAATTGTCGTTTAGTAGTACCATAAACAATTTATTACACCACATTCTTACTCTTTTAACTTTAGTGTAACATTTTTTCGAGATCTGTTTGATTGTTGACAGAAGAAATGTAAATACTGTGAAAATACTCGTAGGTTTTTTTCTAATAATTTTTTATATTTGCGCTATTACTTCCACATTGAATAAAAACTATTTATACGAATTTTATCTCGTTTAATTTACCTTCAGGTATTTTTTTTCAATCATGACAAATATTTTTTTCTATCTTGGGAGCACTGAATTCAAATATAACTAATGTTTTGTTTCTTAATAGAATGCAGTAGGAACGCATCGGAAATGTACAAACTCATATAAAAATTAATCAATGCCGTTGCACCGCCCTCTAGCACAGAATAAATTATATTACTACGTACCTATAATGCTGTGTAAGATGACGCAATAGCACAGAATCAAGCAATAGCGACATGGTGTGGTGTTATGAAAATGCTTTACGCTTGGCGTCGGTAATGATTTAATGTTGCTTGAAATTAAAATAAAATGTAGTTATGTTTTTGTATATGATGGTGTTACAATCGTTTCCTTGTTTAGAAACATTCAAAAAAAAGTCATTTAACTTTCAAAACTTTCTTGTACAATAAAGTTGTTACTTCAATGTAAATATTTTATCGTATTTTACATTCAATATTGTTTTATTTATAAAAACACTATTAAATACAGACAATCATAACAAATATCTGTATCTCTATTGATCAGTAGTTAACAATAATTTTGATAGAAATATATAAATTTAGCCACCTTGAAGTGACGTCCATAATATCATCCCATGAGTGTTGTAAGAAACGACGGAGGGGAAATGTAACAGTAGAGGGGATGAAATTTTATAAAATGCACAAGTTTAAAATTAATATATTTTTATATGGGAAAATATAACCTAATATGTTTATTGATGGAAGTAGTCTCAGTGACGTAGGTCTCGTTCAGTAACCCTGTTAAACTGTAAATATTCCAAAATATAGTGTTTTTGCTATTTAGTTATCCATATTGAAATAGAAACAGAAACATTTTTTTTTCAATATAGATTATAAATAATACTTATTTTAACTAACTCTTATTTTTAATTTACCACTTATATAATATTTATATAACACCTATTTTTATTTATTCCAATCTTTGCGCTACCATCGATATATATATTATATACTACGCAGTACATGTAACTCAATGTGCGCTACGTATTTAGTTAGGTACTGAAGTGCTTTTGTGACCAAAAAATCCACAAAAAACCTTTCTTCATCTAAGAAAGATGCAAACTACGATTGTCATTCTCCTTTTGTTTTGTTGCGTTTTGTAATGCGCACTCTGTATCGCTTTATTTTTAAGGCTTTAGTATTTTTCATTTAATTTCATCTGCATTAAGTTATTTATATCAGGTATTGTGAAAAAAATATGCGTATAAACATCTGAAATCTAAAGAAGTATGTTGAAGCTTTCGCCGACGGTCAATGCCATCGGATGAACGTCGTACGTTACATCGTATCAGATTGCATATGAGATGAAATCTAAGAAAGATCGCACATAGAAAAACCAGTTGATATTATGAAACTTGGAATTTACCAACAACAACAATGTGACTGAAAGTTGCGAAATTGCGAATTCTATTTACGATCAATTATTAGAATTTCACAATTTTAAATTCGGTACTTAATTGACGGCTCCGTGGCTTAGCAATGAGTTGTTGCGTTGGGGGCCGCGGGCGCCGTCGAATCCCGCACGGAACAAGTATTTGTATGGCCTACAAATAATTGTTCCGGGTTTGGATACTTGTCCTCGTGCAATCTATGTTTGTAAACCGCTTCCAATATATAGGAGAAAATCCTAGTGTGGGGGTAACGTTTTTTAAAAAAGAAAAAAAAAATCTTTTTTATCTTTGCGTATCTCCATTATTTAATTGTATTTTTTATATAATTAAAGTGGCAAACGAAGTCACAGTTCACGTAATGGTAAGTAGCTACAGCAACCCAACCTGCAGAATGGACCTAGAATGGACCAATTTCAAACAAAGAAGGCTTTAGATGCATTGTCATCTCTGAGGACTAAGATGGAATGTCTCAAAGCCTGTTACTATATTGGCTCTCTTTTTAATGGCAGAAATAGGTAAAAGGGTACAAATACCTTAATTACTTTTCAAATTTAATTTGATGAAATATCCACTTTAATATTACGTTAGTAGAGAATCTTAAAGTTGATGTTTAATGTAAAATGTGCGAATGCTTGTGTCTGTCACTCTAGCCAAACCTTTCTTCAATCATTCAATGTCATAGCTACGTTTTTATTCTAACGAGCACTTCAGGAATTGGCTAATAATAATTAATTGATTTAATGTATTATTTATTTGCTTTTTGCAAATTCCTTGAATAAACGCTCGTCGCGTGACGATCCATAAGTAGTTTCATTAAAAGACATTTTTGGGTATTTTTATATAAGAGTGACAAACGAGCACACAGTCCACCTGATTTTAAATGAGTGCTTTAGCTCATAATAAAGTTAAATCTACCCTTCATAAAGAAGTAAATGGAAATGCGTTGATATCCTTGAAGACTAAAACGAAACGCCTAGTTACCAGTAAAAAGGAGTTTCCAATTCTCAACATTCACCATACGGAGCTTTATGCTGCTATTTTATGGTAGTATATTCTGTGCGAGCGTAGTTCTCTTCCGATTGAAACAATCTATTATTTCTTCAGTCATAATATAGCTGCAAACGTGGCTCTATTTTCAGTAAAGCGTATTGTAATGTATTGCGCTTAATTAGGTTGATGTGTACAGTATTATTATTCATATACATATATATATATATATATATATATATATATATATATATATATATATATATATATATTATTTTGCGACCTTTTTTTCTCCATTTTTTTCATGATACCGTAAAGAGTTCTATTGAACAAAAATCACTTTACCCTTTATCAATTCGTAGCAACTTCTACGCTTGGCAGGCGGATATGCAATCGTAGTTTTAAACACAAAATAAATCAAATTAATTTGTTTATAGATTTATTTATTTATTTATTTAGAAAACCAACAGCTCTTATGAATATACAATGAAATAATTTATAAATGGTTATAAGTTATAACAGCCAATTATAGGTTTCCCTGCATAAATCTTAAATGGTATTTCCTACTCTTAATACATATAAAATAAGAACAAGGTGAAACTAGTAAACTATGACTAAGAGGTATGCGCATGCACGCACGCTCGCACGTGTATGTGAGTGTGTGTGGTGTGTGTGTGTGTGTGTGTGTGTGTGTGTGTGTGTGTGTGTGTGTGTGTTTGTGTAGGTATGGGTCTATAGATATATAAATAAATGATTTATCATATCAATATAAAAAAACAATAAACAACATATGAAATGATATACTTTAATGTTAGAATAATAGGTATGCGAATAGATAAGTTATTTACCGTAAAAGCTTGAGAACTTCTTGTTTAAATTTATCTTTGGACATGTAAAATATATCTAAGTTCGAGAATTTTTTATTATATATTGAGCAAATCCGAGTCAAGGGTGAGTTTCTTGCATAGTTAGAATTTTGAGCGTTGGGAGCGAATAAAGGGGTGTGTCTTGTACGCTTCTTGGGTACATTTACATTTATTGCATATAGATACTGAAATAAGCAGATTTCTTACCACCCCTCCCGTCTATTTTCGTATTTAAATATGCATTTAAATTTAATGCAAATAAGAGATTATTATAGCACTGTGTAGTAAAGACCATGAAATATTCCCTGCATTTATTATTGTCGAGTCCTACGAATCCCAAAAGAAAGGGGACGATGGTTATCTAAATTAATTTTATCTGCAAATGAAGATTGTGCATTTAAATTTTCATTATTCAAATGAAATAATATGCCATAATATTGTACCATTACATAGAATACTATGACGTCACTAATAAAATGTGGACGAAGTCAAATCGCATCAGTATTCGGTGTATAATAGTACACAACTTTCGCTACTATTGATTAATTCCCGAACTGTACCGTCAGACTACAGAGAGACGTCGTGAGTTGAATCTGATAACAACTAGAGCGGAACAGTTGCAACAACATGCCAATAACTAATTATTCACGGATAAAAATGATATCTAACCGTTTCTGAAACTAACGGGTTAGACGTTGACAGTTTGACGTAACATTGGCTTATGTTTCAATTAATTGATATTAATACTGACAACGATTAAACCGTGTAACGAAAACTAGTTGTTTGTGATTGTACTTAGCTATTTCATACTTTTCGCCTTATTAGGTTTTTACTGCAGCTAGTGAATTGTTTTAAATTTTATGACTTACTGTAAATAAGACTAGCTGTATGAATCAATCATCCAATTTCTACTCGCGGGTGTTGCAAGAAGCGGTTATGCGAAATATTAGATAGATCTCATGGCTTCCGATAGATGGCGGTGTAACCATATACAGGTGTCGGGAAGCAGAACCAGATGTACAAGACGTCTGGTGATGTGATTGCCAATTAGGAGTAGCAAAGCAATCTTTGCTACTCCGACTTATGTTCATTAGTGGATGGGTTATGGTTTTCGCGGGTGATAGCGTTTTTAAAGAGACTATGTCAGTGACTGGTTGCCGCAAAAGCCAAGAAAGCTGTTTCTTTTCCTCATCATCATTTATTCTTGAGTTCAGATCTGAACGGGTGCCAAGTTCTGTAGCAGTTCTTTAAATCATATCTTTAGTAATGTACTTTAATTTAAAGCAAATTTGTTACGTCCTTTGATATTTAATTAATAACTTGATAGTTTAGGGCCCTGTAACTGACTTGGAATATTGATTTAAATAACTTATGTATGAAATCTGTTTCATAAAAGAGTTGTGATTGAAAATAATTGAAAATAACAAATTGTGTAATGTTGAATACGCTTGTGTTGCAAGTTTACTTAAAATAGATCATTGTATAGTAATGAAACTACGTAGCTACCGTAATATCTGATTGCTATTTACACACACATAATATTGTGTATGACTAAGATTGTACTTCATTGTGTAAGTTAGGATTAAGACGCCATTTTTTTCAAGTCACGTTTATAGCATAGATCAGTCCATCTGTCCTTCCGTTCAACAACTGCTTTCCCTACACGTGAGTGCAATGACAAGTTGTGTGTCGTAACGTGTGGCACTGCCCTAAGAGTACAGTCCGGTGCATAAGTGTGTCAATGTTTTAATTATATTGCGAAGGCGACCATTAATGTTGGCACTCAACATTGTTAAGTAATTCTAGCTTGTTGATGTTGGCGTTAATTAGAGAAAATGAAATCTGATAACGTACAGATTTATAGCGCTCATTGTAGATTGTAGACAACAGTTGATTCAGTTAAAGAACCTTGAAAGACATGTGATTTTATTATACGCTTCGCCTAGGTTCATGTATATTTTTATTGGTAATACTATTGTGTAGATAAATGTTAAAAAATAATTCATATTGTTAAATGATTATTTGTGATAATTTTAAGCACAGGCGATTATAATGTGATTTATATTTAACAAGCAGTAATTTTTGTTTTTTTTTTAAATAACATTAGATAAGTAACTAATTCAATTTTCTACTATAACTCTGTTTTAGCGAAATAAACTATACGTGGCCCACAGGGAAAGTTTTACCAAAATAAAAATAAAAGTTCTATGCTTAAAGATTTTACTATTAAATCTTTTCAATGAACTATCAACTAGAATCTATACAAAATTTCATGCGTTTGCACCAGTTGTCCAAACAAGTTTTTTTACTCCGACTCAAACACCTCTTTTTAGTCTACTCGCACTTGCACATTTTCTGCTGATAAAACTGTATTCTCGATTGATTCACTTTGTAAGACGTTGGTTCATTTTGAAACAAACAAATTTGTGACTGGCTCCTGGTTTCTGGATCGTTTTGGGAAATCCAGAATCATCACCTATATAATGTCGTAAACACGTCGATACAATTGTGTTTTAAATTTAGTAAATCATGTTACGATACTATTCCAAGCGGGCCAGCGTCGCGAAACTATCTTACTCACGCGAAGGGGTTCGTGTAAAGTTTTAAAGTTTTAAAGTGTAATTTGCCTGTTCTATTCAATTTTTTCGTAACAGGTGTCAAAGGGCGACCACTTCTTTCTTCATCACTCAAAATTTGTTAAAATTTGTTATACAAGTGATAGAAGAGTCTTTATCGATAAATACCATTTGAAGTCTATCAAATGATTCATTCGGTTTAAGCCAATATTTGAAATTGAAAAATTCATCGCGCGAAAATTTTCCCGATGCAAATCCATTTTTCATTGAAATAAAATATTTCAATTTAGCTCGCAAAAAGTGTGGGGAAATTTAAAATTTAGAACAAAAAAGTAATTACTTTGAAAGGTATCTTGTATAGTAAGAACTTGAACACACGGTTAGTTACCGATACGTATAAATTCTAATCACACGGAAAAAAAGCGAAATATAAAACTGTGAATTCAAAGCATTTAGACGATGATACACGAGGCAGCTTAATAAACAAAGACATTGCACAACCGAAACCGTAACAGATAAAATTGTTTCCTTAACGTGAAATTACGCTGTCTTTCTATTATTTAGCCGGTAGTCGAGGGTGATTGCTCGCTAGTTTGAACGCCACTCGCTTAGATGTAAATACTCACTCACGAATCCCGATGGCGGCGCGTTTGTGGAAATTGCACTGATATATTGTTACATATCAGAATTTCACAATCTGCCATTTTGTTATTACTGTCCCCTGGAACAACGTTTAAAATCGGTTGTAAAGAATTATGTACTCGTATTTACTGCGTGCAATCTTAGTATTCGTTATCAATCATCGCTATGAGGTTGATGACAACAATTATATAATTAAAACTGAACGAACAATAAGCAAACGTTTGTATTATGTGTTTATAAGAAATTTAGCCTTATTAATTAGGCTAAAGCTTGACAGTTTTTTTAATTACGCTAAAGTTTGACAGCTTTAGCGTAATTAAAAAGCCTAAGGGCGCTTTCGAACGACACGCACCCGCTACGCGCACGCCACGCGCGTCAGCACCCGCGTCTAATTCGCTTTGAAATTTGTTGCATATAATTTGAGTCTTAGGGCAAATCAATAAATCTGAAATTGCATTTATCAACGTTCAACCGCACACGCCTCGCTCACGCTACGCGCCCGCCTCGCCCACGCCACGCGCCTGCCTCGTTCCCGCTCCGCGCTGATTCCGCGCTCACCCCGCACACGCGCTTTTTATACAATTTTAGATATATTGATTTGTCATAAGACTCAAATTATATGCAACAAATTTCAAAACGAGTTAGATGGGGGTGCTGACGCGCGTGGCGTGCGCGTAGCGGGTGCGTGTCGTCGGAACGCGCTCTAATACGGGACGTACACTCGTAAATTATATATCTGCATCTACGTGCTCGATATAAAATTATTGCGATATGAACAGAGGTAGGCAAGGATGCATTGTCGGAGGCAGTTTGCGCTTCACTTCAAATGTTGGTTCTAACTACGCCGAAGCTGGGAGGTACTCAAACCAGCAAGTCACGTAATCAGCAAGATTTATTAATCACTAGCTGTGCCCGCGGCGTAGCTCGCGTATATAGATTTTACATAAAGAATTTGTCGTTTAGGTAAGAGAATATTAAACGATTTATATCATTACCATATCAATAAGTGGTAAGAAAATAAATCATTATCATCAAAGTTCTAAGTAGTTTATGATAGAGCTTCGGTGTAAACGACGTTAGAAATAGACTTAGCCGGGGTGTACACAAAAAGGTTACTGGGACTACTAACGCGGGAAAAAGCAACATAGAGTTGGCCATGTGCAAAACAGAAAACAGTCAGTACTGAGGTCCACTCCTACAACGCGTAAATTTTGACCTTGCGCTTTATTTACGGTCATCGCATAACACGCTGACTGTAAATGGGAACTGAACGCGCTTAAAACTGAAAGGAAAGTTACTTCTTAATGGAGGGTTGTTTGGCAGTGCTGCCAGATCAAAAAAACTCATTCAGCGCTAGGACAACACAAAAAGCGCTAGATTTCATGAAAACAGCGCTTTAAAAAAGACCTAGATTTCGCGCTAAATTAACTACAAACAAAGTTTGTGTTTTTTATTATAATTTATAATTCAAGAAAATATAATCATAATAAAGAAAACAACATTAAGTTTTTTTCTGGCAATATTTTTTGATGTATCAAATATAAGTCGATGTCCTGCGAAGTATTGATAGTATCAATACTTCGCAGGACATCGACTTATAATTATGGCAATTGCTGTCAACAGTAGTTAGTACTATTCTAAGTAACTTTTAACTTAGCTGTGCTCTAAACAACTGACTGAAACTGAATAAAGCAAAATAAATGCGTTGCCAAAACCATGAACGAAAACTTTAATGAAGGGGATTTCCCCGCTTAAAGTGCATTATTATATTTATTACGAATTATCACTCGTTGCTTAAATATAATTATACTGAAAAACAAAGTAAACAAAATTAAAATTGGGCTGACGACTTCATAATGGCCATTTTTTAAAATATGATTCGATTTTACACTTGGAACTGTGATATGTATACGTAATTATAAAGCCCAAATCATCTAGTATATCAAAATAGTCTAGTTTCATTCGTCAAAGTTTGTTACACTGCCATCTCTTATTTAATACGTAAAATAGTTCGTCAGCTATCGATTCCATAACCAAAACTCACAAAAGGAACCGCATATGGCCCCTAGATGTTAGTTTTATAAAATTTGACGCTATGGATACTATAGTATCCAGGACTACAACGCTACTTTTATTTCGGAATTTTGGATACCGTAGTATCCATGAACGTGTGAGTGGTTATAGTCGTCGGTAAAAAAATCAAGTTGATCATCCTAAAGGGGAAGCCGGGAGATCCATAGCACAGGGTATCCTAGTTTGGACTCGTCTCCCATGCTCTTTGTTTTGTGGAAAAAATATGTTTGAAAAAGATAAACTGCAATGTACTATTTGTGGGAAAAAAATAATAAAGGTCATTATTATTATTATCGGTAATGTGGACTAACAGTGCTGCTATAAAAGAGTTAATAACCCGCTAGTCGCTACAATTTTGAAATGTGTGCTAAATACACCAAAAAGCGCTGGATGAAGTGCTAGGTGCTAAAATTTCGAAATGCGCGCTATACATTCTAAAAAAGCGCTAAATCTAATTCCCAAAGCGCTAAAATGGCAGTACTGATTTTGCGTATATTATAAATACAATATCACGACATTTCGTTGCAATTTTGTTATTTTTGGTCGGGTTCCGTTGTATGGCTTCGATAGATACAAATTTCTTCATACGATTCATTTCATCGGCGAAAAATCTCATCACAGCAAATCAGAAAAGGTTGTAATTTGTACAGCTCCATCTATTACGTCCTTTGTGTTGTGTGAGAAAACATCCTTTTTTAAATCTCTTTTTATGTTTTAAGTATAAATATATTAATTATTATGGAACGTTTTTTTTTTTACACACAATTACTATTTCTGAGATTTTATGGCGCCATTGAACAAATTCGAATCTACATTTCAATATATTAATGATTACTTTCGATAGAATTAAACAATTTTAATAAAACAAAGCTTAAATGTAACTCGAAGATACGCTTTATGAATTTCTTAACGATTTCTTTGAAAAAAAAAGATGTTTACTTTAGACGTGATGCGTTCATATAAAAACAGACAAACAGACAGACAGACAATTCTAAAAATTATAAAAAATTACTTATTTAATTATTTTTAGTTCCTCAAATGATTTTAGTCACCAAAATATATATACAATGTACAGAAAGAGACACAACATGTTATCATCATTTTTATTATATGTATATATTTAAAGAGAGATGGCGCTGCTAACATCAACTTGATGACTCAAACAAAGCCACCGTTGAGCAGATTCCCTACCCATACTTCAGAATATTTATCATAACTTTTGATGGAATGAACTGATTTTAATGAAATAAAGACTAAACGTAACCCGAAGGTACACTTTATAATTTCCTTAACAATTCTTATGATATAAATTAGTACTTTAAACGTGATACGTTTACAAACAAACAGACAGACAGACAGACAGACAGAAAGACAGACAGACAGAAAATTCTAAAAATGGTATAAATGTATTTAATTACTTATTTTTAGTACCCCTCAATCACTTTTATTAAAAAATATAAAATGTACAGACATCTGCTATTTACAGTTTTATTATATGTATAGATTAATGGAGAAAGAGGGACTCTTTATGATGAACTCTTTCTTCCAGAAGCGGCCCCACAGGAAGTGGACCTGGTCGAGCCCCGACGGTTCGACAAAAAATGAGATTGACTTCATTATGACGACCAAACGACAACTGTTCAGTGATGTCTCAGTGATCGCGAGGGTGAAAACCGACAGCGATCACCGAATGGTTAGAGGCACACTGAACCTAAACGTTAAGTTGGAGAGGTCTCGTCTAATGAAGTCAACGCTCCGTCCCCCTCGTGCTCTAATCCAAAGTCCCGAAACCTTTCAGCTCGAGTTACAAAACCGTTTTCAGTGCCTAGAAGACTGCAATGAAGTGGACGATTTGAATGACAAGCTCGTGGAAACTGTCCATGCGGTCGGAGCTAAGTTCTGCAAGACCCGCCGCAGAAGAACACAAAAACTCTCCGATCACACTCTTAATCTCATGGCTGTTAGACGGGAGATGAAGCTACATTCTTCAACAGATTTGACAGCATACAGGCAACTGAACAGACAGATTTCCAAATGCATGCGGCGGGACTTACGCAACTTCAATACAGCTCGTATTGAAGAAGCGATCGAGCGGAACCAAGGCTCCAAAGTCTTTGCCAGAGATTTGTCTGCCAGAAAGAGCCAACTGTCAAAGCTGAAGACCGAATGTGGCAGCATCGTTTCCGGGGCACCTGAGATTTTGAGTGAGATTGAGAGGTTCTATGGGCAGCTGTACACGTCATCGTTGGAGCCACACGCAAGTGTGAGTAACGATCCAAGAGCGAGTCTTATCCGACATTATTCCGATGATATCCCGGACGTCAGTCTGAGCGAGATTAGAATGGCTCTCCAGCACCTTAAAAACGGCAAGGCCCCAGGCGAGGATGGAATTACAGCGGAGCTTCTGAAAGCGGGTGGAAAACCGGTACTTGAAGTCCTTCAGAAGCTCTTTAATTCCGTCCTTCATGGTGGCATTACACCGGAGGCGTGGAGCAGAAGTGCGGTGGTCTTGTTCTTCAAGAAAGGCGACAACGCTCTCTTGAAGAACTACAGACCGATTTCCCTTCTGAGCCGCGTCTACGTGCTGTTTTCGAGAGTCATTACGAATCGTCTCGCGCGCAGACTTGACGACTTCCAGCCTCCCGAACAAGCCGGTTTCCGAAAGGGCTTTAGCACCATAGACCACATACATACCCTACGGCAAATTGTACAGAAGTCCGAGGAGTACAATTTGCCACTATGTCTGGCGTATGTGGACTATGAGAAAGCCTTTGATTCCGTCGAAATTTGGGCGGTGCTGCAGTCCCTTCAGCGGTGCCAAGTTGACTCTCGGTATATCGAAGTGTTGAAGTGCTTGTACAGTAGGGCTACGATGGCTATCCGAGTACAGAACCAGAGTACGAAACCTATCCAATTGCAGAGAGGTGTAAGACAGGGTGACGTCATATCCCCGAAACTCTTCACCGCTGCATTGGAAGACGTTTTCAAGCTTCTGGACTGGAAAGGATACGGTATCAACATCAATGGCGAGTACATCACTCACCTTCGATTTGCCGACGATATAGTTCTTATGGCAGAATCGCTGGAGGACCTAAGCACTATGCTCAATGACCTCAATAGTGTTTCCCAACGGATAGGTCTTAAGATGAACATGGACAAAACAAAGATCATGTTTAATGTCCATGTCACACCTATGCCGGTAGTTGTTGGGAACACTAAGCTCGAAGTTGTTGACGAGTATGTTTACCTGGGACAAATAGTCCGACTAGGTAAGTCCAACTTCGACCGAGAGGTCAATCGACGGATTCAACTCGGCTGGGCAGCGTTCGGGAAGCTACGACACATCTTCTTGTCAGACATACCTCAAAACCTTAAAACGAAATTGTACAACCAGTGCGTGTTGCCAGTGATGACTTACGGAACTGAGACGTGGTCCTTCACTGCTGGCCGTATGAGGAAGCTCAAGGTAGCTCAGCGAGCTATGGAGAGGGCTATGCTCGGAGTTTCTCTGCGTGATAAACTCAGAAATGAGGATATCCGCAGTAGAACCAGAGTGACCGACATAGCCCAACGGATTAGTAAGCTGAAGTGGCAATGGGCCGGCCATATAGCTCGAAGAACCGACAACCGATGGGGAAGAAAGGTTCTCGAGTGGCAGCCTCGTACCGGCAAGCGAAGTGTAGGGCGTCCCCCCACAAGATGGAGTGACGACCTGGTAAGATATGCAGGAAGTCGATGGATGCAGGTGGCTCAGGACCGTCCTTTGTGGCATTCTTTGGGGGAGGCCTATGTTCAGCAGTGGACTTGTGAAGGGCTGTAATGATGATGATAGATTAATGCATTCTGGAATTCCCGAGTAAGGATTTTGTTAAAAAACACGTCCATGCGTACGTATCTGTAACCATAGTATGCGAATTTGCACTACTTGATTACTTTGTAGCTCTAACTATAATTATAATATGCGAAACCGTGCTTGTGTTTTTAATTAAATATTTAATGCTTGAATAATTAATATCTTCTGCAAAATTTTGATTGAACCCGAATGCAGTCGTTCATTCTAACTTTTCGCATTCGATGTAACTCAACCTTAACACCATGCGATAAGAGTTAGCCTATGCTTGAATAACTTTGCTATTGCGCCGCGGATTAAGGATTTTAATCTCAGCCGAAGCCAACGTTTGTGCAAAAACATAAACGATGGCTTTCGGTTCTGGTTGCTTTATTTGATTATTTATTTATTTAGATAATTGTCTGTCTCTAAAATTTCTACGATAATGAGCCAATATGCAAAAATGCGTTGTCACCCTTGTGGACTAAAATGGAATGACTCGCTTCCAGTTATAAAATAATCTCTGGTTCTCGTCATTCACCATACGTAACACAGCACATTATGTGGTTATTTTACGCTGATATTTAGCGAGATCATGTTAATACCCCGGTCAAGCGGACAATTCGAGCTGCATTCATAAGTTGCCGCGTGGCTTTATCACGTACAAATCTGCATTAATATAGAATTTATTAGGGTAGTAGATACGTGATAGTTAATCTAACCAAAGGCGTTACTTCGGACACTGCTGGACTAGGACAAGTACATGTCTCTGTGTTGGCGCGTATACCATAGTTTTCAATTATTCGGAAGCTGTTGTCGTGGTAACAAACCGGCACATAAATGTAGGTACCTATCTGTTGATTGGAAACTTAGACACAACGACAGTTAAACGGGGACCGTCACAAGAAGACAAACTGGACAGTAAATATAATACATTATTACTATGTTCATATTATGTAAAATACCTAACAATGTAATAAGTTATTTAGCCCTTGTATTGCGGTTCATATCTCGTTTGATTAAATATTATGCAGTAAACGGAGTATGTTTACGCAAGTGCGCAAAATCAGTGAACTACATCTGTTGTGATATTTCCTCGAGATTGTAGTATACGCGGTTCTTTATGAGTACATAAATTTTTGTGTAAAAGGTTTTATGCTGTAATGATATTTTTAAAGACCACCCTTTACCATGTTCTTTAAAACGTGATTGTAGTACCTTTTTAAAACAGATGGCGTTATAATCATTAATTGTAACAAAGAAAATTTTAAATCTTATCATTATGATGAGCTTGGGAAAAGCTTGCAAGTTAGTTATGCCAGTACGCGCATTCCTAAAAGGGCCTACAAACAACAGTAGATTAAAATAAGCTGTTAAAAAGGATAGATAGAGATAAATAAAAAGATAGAAAAGGCAGACTGTAATAGTCTTATTCATTATTCATTCATTGCCGAAAGTCCACTGCTGATCATAGATCTCCTACATAGGTTGCATCATATTTATTAATTTGAAGATGCTGCTGCCTACTCGTTTTTAACCGACTTCAAAAAAGAAGAGGATTTTAATGATGATGAGGAGGATTTTTTGTGTGTATGTTACACGATATCTTCGCAGATAGTGAACCAATTTTGATGATTCTTTTATTATTAAATAGGATATACTTTAAGGGTGGTCCTATATAAATTTGGAGAAAGATTTCCACCCCTAGGGGTAGTAAATAAATAACTTATTTTTTAGCAATTTGAATTCGGTTTTTACTGTTTGTTAAAAGTTATGCTTATTCATATATTTATTCGTGTCACCTTTACTAAATACTAAATAATATTGAGTTGTGTACACTCTAACGCCGCCACAACATGGTGAAAATGATCCCTACTAAGTAGTACCTAACAATTTCTTTTTTCATTGAGTACATTGGAGGTGAATAAATTGTATGACCTACTTTTAAACATTGCGTTAGCCTTTGTAACAATTTCTCAAGGTCGTGCTTACAATATCCAGGATCTAGATCAGAATCACGTTTCAACGATGACGAAAATAATAAAACCGCAAGCTCCTTCCGTCAATACGTGACCGACGTAATTTAAGATTGATATGTGGGAAACAAGTACGTCTGAAAGTAAATGTATCGTGAGAATAATTTTGCATTGAACATTTTTCGAAATAGCGGAGCGCGGTCGTATGTTTTAATAGTGTTGTCATTTTATTAAAAATCAACTAGCTATCCGCCCCGGCTTCGCACGGGTGATATCTGGCTCTTGACAACAGCGCCACTTACTGAATCCAATTGTAAATGTTAAGCATCCAGGGACGCACTAAAATACACACAAAAAAACTTCATCAATAGTAAATTTTTGATAGACTGCATTTCAATCTTCAATATACACGTATTGGACGGTTTCTTGGCTGATGATAATGATATACCATGATAAACACTGCTGCCCATTTCCTGGTTTGTTTCCCCTCTCTCACCTCTTGCGATATCCACGCGACGATACGGATGGACGATGTGGATATCCTTACACCGCGTTTTAAGCGTAAAGTGGAGTTCTATGGGGCTAATATATACAAAGTTAAATATATCAAAACAATTGATTGCCTTGTTGTTTTTTTTTATAGGATAGGGTGACAAACGAGCACACAGTCCACCTGATGGTAAGTGGTTGCTGTGACCTATAGACATCTACATTTATCCCCAATAAAGAATCAAAATGCAGATGCGTCGTCACCCGTGAGGACTTAGATGGAATGCCTCTTTTCCAGTAAAATGGGTCTCCGGTTCTCTACACTCACCATACGAAACACAGCAGTGCTATTTTACGCTGGTATTCTGTGAGAGCGTGGTGCTTCCCCGGTCGGGACGGTCCATTTGTGCTACAACTATACTACTAATATAGCTGCAGCATAGCTCTATGACGTATAAAATGGTCTTATTCTAATGGTCGTAAGCGTAACTGTTGATCATTATGTCCTGGTTTTGAATCCCGGGTCACGCTGAAAATTCTCAGGAATTAAGCGGTGTTTTATCCCCGTGCCTCGGAAGGCACAATAAGCTGTGTAGAGAGCGCACATTTTGTGCTTGTGCACACTATAATCTTGTCCCGCGCAGATGGTCTCTGTTGAAATTGGTCTGAATGACATTATTTTTAATAGTATATGTATTCGTATTATTAAGACACGAAACAACGGCAAGATCAAAACAAGCAACATGCAATAGGAATTAATTTATCCAATAAATTTCCAGACACTGGTCAGCGATAATAATAAATCTTGAAAGATTTACGCAAGCAAGGCGGACATACGTAACTAGCGCTTGTTGTGAGGTGATCTAGGTAGTGATATTATACAAAAACTTCTCTCTCAGCGAGGGTGCCAATGAATAGCACTATAAAATATACCACGTTCATTTAACAAACTTGTGGCGGACAAATTATACCAAAGCTTTGACGAAAATCGTACTGTTTGTTAATTAATTTATTTTTTTAAAGATATACGAGTAATATATCATCACACAATAATCTCTATATATAAAAATCAATTGTCTCGAAAATGGCTTGACCGATTTTGATGAATTTTTGTGCGTATTTGAGTGGGTCCCTGGATGGTTTAGATTCTCAATTGGACCCGTTAGGTGGCGCTGTTGTCGGGACCCAGAAATCACCCATGCAAAGCCGGCCGATCGCTAGTATTAGATAAATATGTGCCTCTGTTAGTGATCCTGTATCTTCGGAACGACTTGACCATTTGACGTCATATTCATAATATAACATATTTATTTTGTCAAGATGATGGTTTATGGTTATAGTTCTTGTACTATTATTTATTCTGTGGTTATAGCTAGCAGGGATCTGATAGGTGACGCTGTATTCAAGTTATTAACAAATTCTATATGTATAAACCAAAATGACTTTTTTCCACTACATATGGCGGTAAATTGCCAAAAAAGAAAATAACAATATCTGGATCCGATCGGTGGCGCTGTGTATACCGAAAAATATCCGGAGTGAATTCGAAGTGAAAATCATCGCGCCACCTACAGGAAAGGACAGAACAACGACTGCCAGGACGGCTTGTATGTTAATAAAATTCGAAAAAGCTTATGATCCCAAAACTATTATTATTCCTAATAGGTTGACAATGTAAGAAAGTATAGCTTTATATTTGTTCCCTAAAGTATCGTATATAATGAGTAAGAGAAATGATAGTAAATTGCGTATTCCGTTATGTCTCATCGTACAATCGTCATCGTACAATAAACCTACAACTACAAACATAGGTATATTTTTTTATAGCATAGGGTGACAAACGAGCACACAGTTCACCTGATGGTAAGTGGTTGCTGTGACGTATAGACATCTACATTTATCCCCAATAAAGAATCAAAATGCAGATGCGTCGTCACCCGTGAGGACTAAGATGGAATGCCTTTTTTCCGGTAAAATGGGTCTCCGGTTCTCTACACTCACCATACGAAACACAGCAGTGCTATTTTACGCTGGTTTTCTGTGACAGCGTGGTCCTTCCCCGGTCGAGCGGACCCATTCGTGCTACAACTATACTACTAATATAGCTGCAGCATGGCTCTACCACGTATGAAAATATATATGACGAATATATGACGAAAAGACGATACTTTAAGGTGATATTTAATTCATTTATTATATCGGTAGATAGAAAGTAGAGCTACGCTGCTATTAGTTGTAGCATGAATGAGTCGGTTCGACCAGACAGCGACAGCTTAATGCTACCGTGTTTTGTATGTTGTGTGTAAAGAAACTTTTTTACTGGAAACGAGACTTGTTACCCTTAGAAGTCACAACGAATCTGCATTTTGATTTTAACTAAAGATATATGTAGTTGTTTTTGGGGCACAGCATCCACTTACTATCAGGTGGACGGAAAAATACCTCAGGATATCATGAAATTAAATACCTATAAATTTCAAGATACGTTACATTACTTAAATTGAACACATTGGTAAAGGTTTTTTGGGATCAAAAGAAGCAGACGAATTTATGTTATTATTTTAATTCTAGGTACATTTTAAACATGGGGAATCAAAGTCTTGTGATTTGTACCACATTTCAATAGCGGAGGCGCGTGCATTAAATGCGCAAGGGCTTTATCAGATCACCACGTTACAACTCTTAGGATTTGTGCTGGTTATTTAAACTCCGATATGTATATTGTATATATTATAGCAAAGCTTTATTTGCTCACCTTGTATTTTATAGAATACAATAATAACATTCTTTGTAAATGCACAGTTTTAATGTTTATTATTCATATTTACGCTCAGTTATATTAATTGAAAGTTTTATGTATATTTTGTTTTAAATAAAACATTAAATAACTATAAGGCAAAAATAATTGTGAAAGAGCGCTGTTGTGAAGAAGTAGGGAAGTGTAGAGAAATATTATTGCCGTGAAGTTCCATAAAGCAGTGGACTATCTAGATTATAAACAGTGTAGTGCATTTTAAACAATATAAATAGATTATAATTTTAAATTTATGTACAAGTTTCCAACCCTAGGTTATCTTAATTTGTGCTTTGTGTGTTCTCACTTAGTGGTTAACCATCGCAGAGTCTATTTCACCATATCTAGCACTGGACTTTAATGAGCTGATAACGAATAAGAAGAAGATGAAAAATACCAACCTGCTTGCCAAGCGTGATAAGTATATGCAAAGCTTTTAAGAAGAGCTGTGTGGCTTAAGAATATACTCGTATTATGTGAGCAGGGATTGCAATATTTGATAAAGAAAAAAAAATTAGATGTTACCAGAACCAGTTAGTGTATTTATCCAAGTAAGTAAGTGCTCGTTTCAACGTGTCGGTTTTATTACATAAACGTAATTATTACATTGTTTGAACATTTTAGCGCTTGTTATTGAAGTAATTTATAAGCGTAACATTATAACCGTCTTGTGTCAGTTCTAAAAAAAAATTGTGAGAAGGTCACTATATAATATTAGTATGTTAGTTTAGTGTGTTTATGAGGCATGTAGAATTATAACTGCATCATCAAAAACTGAAATAATAAGACGCTTCGGATTACCTGCTATTAAAAATATTTTATGCTAAAAACGTAATAATTGTTTATTGGTGTAAAGAATGCAATTATTAATCTGCATTTACATGAGCTTAGATAGATGCAGGTGGTTCAGGACTCAGGGACCATGTTCTGTGGTATTGGGGAGGGATTATGTTCAGTTGTGGACTAGTGATGGGCTAATGATGATGACGATGATGGTGACATGAACTTATAGAACTTCATTGTGCATGTAAGTAAAAGCTTTCCAAAAAATCTGTATTATTTTGAATATTTTTGAAATGTTCGTCTATTATAGACAAATACGCATTACTTGATTTACTTAAGCGTATTTTACTCGCAATAGCTTGTAACTGGCATTAAAAAAATAGAAATAGAGAAATACGATATGAGGTGATTTTTTAAGGCAAACTAACATAACATACTTCTAGGTTTTCCAAATGTTGTGTATAAAATATTTTTACGTAGCACACATAAAAGGAAAATTGTCAATTACAATACCTTCCCCTCACTAAGCGCCTTACAAGTTACGTTCTTTAACTAATCTGAATTTCAGGTATGAAAATTTTCTTGCAGAAGCCATGCTTTCTATCTCATGCCATAATATTTTCTGCCGACTTCCAAAAAGGAGACGGTACTCAATTCGACGCGTATGTTTTTTTTATGTGTGTTACCTCATAACTTTTTACTGGGTGGACCGATTTCGATGATTCTTTTTTATATGAAAGCTGATACTTCTCGTGTGGTCCCATATGAATGAATTGATCAAGGTCAAACCAATAGTTTTTGAGTTATTTGAGTTTTTCTTAATAACTTATATTGAAGTCGGCTGTACAAAGTTTTTAATTTTAAATTATTCTGGCACAATAGTTACTCAACTTTTAACACATTTAATTAATTTACGCAACCCACAGGAAATAAAATGAAATATTCTCTTTCGTCGTCACTGCAGTGGAAATTGTTAAGCCGAATGCACTTAACTGGCCATTTAATAACGATTTATTACTTGAGTACCTATGCGCAATTTGTTTATCTGTCATTAATATATCAGCAGTCGTTTAAAGTTTTACTTTGATTAGGTTTGTTCAAACAGCAGTACGAATGAGATAAATCATTCACAGCATTTCGTCCCGGTCTACGCTCGCTCTACGATTTACAATTAGATCGTGAGCGAGCTATTTGTTAGCGTAATGTTGCTATTACAATTTTACACATAACCAATTGATTTTCTTCAGTGATTCATACGAGTTGCTCAATGTTTACGTAATTTACTTTATTTTTTGTTAGCAGGATGAATTATTAAGTATTCGAACTTACCTGCTTTTAAAATCGACGTCGAAAAACCAAAAAGCTTGTAGTTCCTTTTTTCCTTAAACGATTAGGGAAAGCGGCAGGTAATAAGATAATTAATATTTAATTTATGTAAGCGATAATCAACAGGACCGTAATTTGACGTAACATGCGTATAAAGCCTTATTTTCGCAGTAGACAGTTTTAGAATTATAACTAGAATTATATGCAGAGCCATGCTGCAGCTATGTTGAATGTTGAATGGGTCGGCTCGACCGGGGTACACTGCTGTGTACCGTATGTTGAGTGTAGAGAACCGGAGACCCTTTTTACTGGAAAAGAGGCATTCCATTTTAGTCCTCACGGGTGACAACGCATCTGCATTTTGATTCTTTATTGAAGATAGATGTATATGGGTCACAGTAACCACTTACCATCATATCAAAAAAACCTTAACAATCAAATTTGAAAGCATAAATTAACAATTAATGGTGTAAATGACTGCTGGTTACAAAACTTCTCTCATTACTAAAATATTTTTTGGGGCGAAGAAAAGTATGCCCTGCCCCAATGCGTAATAATTCTATTGGAAAACTTCATATGTCCTCAATATATTTTTTTTAATATAAGAGGATGCGGCTCACATGATGGTAAGTAACTACCGCCGCCCATGAACAATTGAAATATATATAATTTATAACTTATCTTTTTATTGACGCTAAACTGAATTTAAAATTTCCAATAACAACTCCGTATACATGAATTATATGAAATTTTAAGGTAAGTAGTAAATTTAGGTTATATATTTAGTTATTATTAATAAATACCACATGATATCTCAGGGCCTTAGCACTCGCCGTAATCGCCGTACGCGAGCAACCCAGATTACTGGAGAATACTAATAACAATAATACATTAATACATATTCAAACTATTGAAATTGATAATGTTAAGTCAATGATGGCTTAACAATGAGTTCCAGCGCTGGGGGCTGCGGGTTCGAATCCCGTATAGAACAAATAATTGTTCCGGGTTTGAATGTTTGTCCTTGTGAAATTTATGTTTGTAAACTGCCTCCACGATACAGGAGGAAATCCTAGTGTGTAACGTAGATATAAATATAAAAAGGTGGAAAGAGAAAACGAAAAAGAAAAGATAAAAGATTAAACAGATAAAAATCACAGGTGGTAACCTTTTAAAAAATATATATATATCTCATATGGAGAGTTGACCGCATACGTTTTACTTACACCCAAGATGACGTAAGTATGATCATCGATTCATGGTCCAGACACCGCCTTATAAGCTATACTCGTAAATTAGAAATTACCCGTTTGAACGATAATTGCATCTGCATGTGTATAATATAACGTGATTTTAACCTAATGCCTTTTTTGTTACAGGTATGGAATCGACGTTGATGTTGAAACGCTTTCAGCTGATTGGAATCACCAAAATTATATGTTATCTCTGGCCGTGACCGTAAGAAAGTTGTAATTTAAAACATATTAAAAATGAACTGGATAGAATGAGATACAAATGTGTATTTAACTTGAAATGACATAATTTTCAAGGTATATTTTTACAATACAAAAATATAACAATAAAATATCCGTTTCGCCACAGGAAATGTATAAAATCAAACGTTTATTTATAGATTAAAGGCGATTTAAATTAAAAAGATATTGACATTTCCGCAGGGGACAAGGAGCTCTATAAATTTAATTCTCCTTAAAATGGAGTTAAAAGCCTTCAAAATAAATCAATACACGTAAATTTAATTATTTATTTAAAACTTTATATACAAATGTGGTATTTGTGTGTTGTAGCGTTACGCTTGGTTAGTGCAGGTGGCCGGACCCCCCCCCCCCCGCCCCCCGCCCCTAATAAAATGGTAGTGAAATTCAAAAAGAAAAATCTACCCCAGGAGGGTACCAGAACCCTTGGTAATGGAGAATCCCACACTGGGCATCCACGGTCAAGCTACGCTCTTCTTTCTGAGCGTGGATCCACAGGCTGCCCCTCGTATTCTGGGGGAGAGACAAAATCTCGCTTCATACTAAAACCCCTGCCACGCTATCCGTGGACTTCCGCAACATCAGGGGACTTCACTCGAACCTTAACGCCGTCCACTACCATTTAGAGACGGCGAAGCCGGCCTTGCTCTTTTTGACCGAGACGCAGATGTCCTCTCTCTGGCTGATACTTCGTACTTGTCCTACCCGGGGTACAAATTAGAACACTTCTTTGTGCCCCGGGCTGGAGTTTGCGTATACCTCAGAGAGGATATCTGTTCTCGACGCCTCGGCAGTCTTGAAGGTACGGACCTGTCCATCCTTTGGCTGCGCGTAGACAGCGACGACAATCCTCGCGTCTCCGGGTGCCTGTATAGTCTCATAGCTGTAATTCCGACACAGACCGACTCATCGACCACGTCCAAATGGATACAGAATTCTTGCTGCAACAGATCCCATCTGCAGAGATCGTGATACTGGGAGATTTTAACGCCCACCACGCCGAATGGCTCGGTTCACATTTAACCGATCATGCGGGGAGATTTGTTTATGGCTTTGCCTTGGCATATGGTCGGATACAACTGGTTACTTCGCTTACGCGGATTCCAGATGTGGAGGATCATAAACCTTCTCTGTTGGACCTTCTGCTGACCTCTCATCCGGACGGATATCAGATTTCCCCTCGCGGCTCTTCGGACCATTGTCTGATCTGGAGTGTGGTGCCACTCACGCTGCCCTCGCAGTTGCGTTCTGCACGCTGCCGCCGTGTTTGGCATTACAGATCGGTGGATTGGGACGGAATGCAGTCTCTCTTTGCATCCTACCCATGGCGCATACCATTTCCCAGATGATACCAGCGCTGTTGCTGACTTTGTCATTGATGTGGTGCTACAGGAAATAGAACTATGTATTCCATCATCTGTGGTACCCATCGGAGGCAGATCTCAGCCTTTCTTTGTTTGCTCCTGCAAGAATGTATTACACAGTAAGCAGGAGTGTTATCAGGCCTCGGCTGAAGCTTGGGCGGCTCGGGATTTAAACACCAGCAAGCTTAAAAAGAAGTATAACTTCGCCTCCAGGTCCTTCAAAAGAGTTATTGCCAAGGCAAAGTATGAGTACATTGGCACAATTGGCGAGAAATTAGTTTGCCTTCCTTTGGGAACCTGTGAATTCTGGTCTCTCAACAAGGCTGTTCAAGGGAATTTCTGTAAGCCATTACTACCATCTCTGCACAGTGAGGACGACTCACTGGCCCACGCCGTAAAAGACAAAGCCGAACTTTTAGTCTCCCTTTTTGCGTCCAACTCGACTCTCGATGACGGGGGGAACACATCACCGACCATCCCGCAGTGCTCAGTACGCAAATAACTCCTCTCCCTCGACATACACAAGTCGAGTGGATCTGACGGAATCCCGCCAATTGTGCTGATGACGTGCGCTCCAGAGTTGGCACCGGTTCTAACGCGTCTGTCTTTTCCGGTACTCCTACTCCCTAGGCGTTGTCCCGAATTCATGCAAGACAGCTTTCGTGCACCCGATCCCTAAAAAATTTCGCCTTGATCCGTCCAACTACAGGCCGGAAAATAATGGAATCCATTATTAACTGCCAGCGCATGCAGTACCTTGAGGAGCACCAGCTGATTTGTGACCGCCAGTAAGGTTTCTGTCGGGGTCGCTCAGCTGATGATCTTCTTGTTTACCTAACACATAGATGGAGGGAGCAGGCGATCGAGTCCAAGGGGGAAGCACTGGCAGTTAGTTTAGACATAGCGAATGCCTTCGATCGGGTCTAGCATAAAGCGCTCCTTTCGATGCTTCCTTCCTATGGACTTCCCGAGAAATTGTGCAATTTTATCTCCAGTTTTCTGGCTGATCGGAGCATCAAGGTCTACGACCTAGATGGTGTATGCTCCGATTGCAAGCCTATTAACGCTTGTGTTCTACAAGGCTGCGATGACGCGTTGCAAACCGGTAACATTCATCGCTATGCGGATGACAGCACTGGTGATGCTCTAAACACCGGCCGTGCCAATATTTCTCGGGAAAACGTCACCAAGTACCAGAACAAACTTGCGTCTGATGTCAAGTCTTTGCTGAACAAATTTTTGGATTGGGGACTAAATCTAGTCCAGTTTAATCCTTAAAAGACGTCAGTTTGCGCATTTACCGCTACAAAAACCCCTTTGTCGCATCTTCTCAGTTTCAAGGCACTATCTTCGTTGCCTCAGCCAGTATCAGAATTCTCGGCGTCGACATATCGATTCACGAAACTGCAAGTCACTCGATAGTGACATGCAGTATCGTGGTCACTTGGAAGAGAAGGCCAAATTGTCCGCTAAAAAGTTTGGAGTGCTCTGCAGAGCGGGACAGTATTATACTATGACGGCACACCGCTTTCAACTTTATAAGGCGCAGGTTTGGCCTCACATAGAATACTATTCCCATCTCTGGGCTAGGGCTTCTTCTACTTGACCGCATCCAGCGCAGAGTGACTCGAATCGTCAACGACCGAGTCCTTTCCGATCGGCTCGATTCACTGGCACTGCGAAGAGATGTTGCATTTCTTCGCGTATTTTATCGCATCTACCACAGGGAGTGCTCTGAGGAATTGTTCGGACTAATTCCAGCCGCTCAATTTCACCATCGCACGTCGCGACAAAACTCGCAATACCATCCACTCCATCTGGATGATTGGTTGTCCACCACTGTGCGATTTAGAAGTTTTCTTCTTCGCACAACTTCGTGTGAAATCGATTACTACCAGCTACCCCACCACCTCCATTTATCCGGACCGATACGACTTAGGGACCTTCAAGAAAAGAGCCAACTCATATTTAAAAGGCTGGTAACGCATCTGCAATTCCCATGGTGTTGCAGTTGTTCATGGGCGGCGGTAGTCACTTACCATCAGGTGAGCCGCATGCTCGTTTGTCCACTCTTCTATAAAAAAACGTCTAACTTGGGGTGATGCCGAGATATAATGAAGTAGGTGTAGTAAAAGTCAATATAAAAAACAAATTTTGTATTGCATCGAAATAAAATATATAAGATATTAACAGTACACCACAAAAATATAAAATAAACGTAATTATAAGTGTGCATATAACGAAATTAATAAATATTTATAGTACATAATAATATGTACCTACCTACAAAACGTAACGATTGCTAGCTAGTCCTAATTCCGAGAGGGAGTGCGTGCCATAGGATGTAAAGTAGAATAGATTGAATAGGGAAACAAGAATAAACAAATCCAAAGATATGGGAGCGATATAGGAGAATAAGGTTGTTTGTTGAAACAAGGTTTGTCTGATTACTAGAGCATTTTATGAAATTGTTAAGAAATATAACGTATATGAAACTATAGGGCGTAGCAATTTTCAAAAGCTAGGGACGGAAGTTGAATTATTCATACATATATTTTAGAGTCCTTTGCACGACACACGAAGCGACTGACGTATTTATTGCAGATCAGCTGTTCACTATTTAATACGACACGTCATTTTGGAGGGCGTCATCTGAAGCTCAAAACTTTTACCGATTACTCGATATATAAGTAAATACAAATTTCGTATTTTAGTCGAAATTTTTTGATGCAACTATTTACTACTTTAACTGTCACTTTAATTATTACCTCCTCTATATCCGAGAGATCATTAGAGGCATAACTGAATTAAGTAAGTGGCGCAAATATATTATATGTGTCTTTGAGAGATGACTACATATTTATTTTTGTGTCATTTGTTGTAGAGACTATCGGACCGTAGGGTCCACGTGCGATGAAGTTCCTAAAGGAACTGTGTCCGCGACTGGTCGTCGCTGCTGGTGAGAGAGGACTGGTTTTTTTCTCGCTCAGACTAATTTTATGTAAACAAATAATTTTATACTAAAAATAATATTATTATCTTCATATAATTAATATCTTTAAATAATTTCTTTTTTTTTTCTTTTTCTTCAAAACTCGAAACGTGATCATCTCTACAACGGGAGAGGCTCACCTTGTACGGGCTGATAATAAACAACTTTATAAATTGCACAATAAAATGGGTATTATGTATTATGTAGATTAAATTATTTTAGGAAACAAAAAAATAAACAATAATTGCTGCAAATACTGGCCATGAGATAGTTTAATATTTTGTAAAATAAATAACAGCTACTAATAAAGTTTGTAATAAAACAAAAAACGCTTTAATTATTTATTAAACCTATATATGATTTCAAACTTACTAAAATCGTGATGGGCGTTAGTTGAGCAGTGAAAACGCGCGCTCGATTCGAATGGCGATCGTGTGCCGGATATGCAACCCAGGTGCTCGCGACTTGCACAATTTACCTTCACGTATCTCGTGTTACACGGACATCAGATTTTATTCTAATACACGTGATAAATGTTACCATGCTTGACCTAAGTGCCTTTCGGAAAGGCTTAGTATATTAAACGAAATTTGTATTGTACATAGCCTCATGCAGGTTTTTTGGTACAATTTGTTCATTTTGAAATGTTTCTTGTATATTAAAAAGAAGTATATTCGCCTGGTACATTTTAAATTTAGATAGTGCTGAAAATTTGTACTTGACGGATGAAGATGCCTCAGTATCGTGCTTTGTGACTATCCTGTGATCAACGGTACAGTAATTTGACTGTATAGGCACAAAGTACGATTCTGAGCCGCCTGCAAGATCTAATGTCTATGTGACCCAAATTCTGACGTCGTGAGATTTGAGGAATAAAATTATATAGTTCATAGCCTGTGATTACATTTGTTCGCTGACCTTTCAAACCGGAATATGTGCTGCTCTTGGCAGCAGAAATTAGTAAGGTGGGTTTAATTATTTTCCCTTACGGATTAATGTAGAAGAGGTACTTTACCTCCCTTTGAATATTCTTAGTAATAATATGTGGATGTGATAATGATTCGATGATAATAAATATGTATCTAATGGGGAAGCATGTGTTTAGTACTTGAATTTTGAGAGGTTGTAATGCATAAAAAATAAAAGGATTTTAACATGGAGTAATCTAATTTCTAGAAGGTTCCTAAGTCGTATCAGTCCGGGAAAACCGCTGACGATGGTAAATTTACAGCGTTTACGTGCTGGCAGAAAATTCTGCGTAAATCGCACGGTAGTAGACCGCCAACTATCGAAATGGCGAAAATTTCAAATTGCAGCAGTGAACGACGGTGTAATAGCAGCTAAAATTAATCCAAACAATTCCTATGAGCATTCCTGATATATGCGATAAAAGATGCACAGAGGTGCAACATCTCTTCGCAAGGCTAATGGTTGATCCATGGCTGATTGGATAGAACTTGGTCATCAGAGCTGATACTGGGGTTCCACGGTCAGAGATGAGGACAATATTTCAGAGGCCGAACCCTCGCTTTGTAAAACTGCAAGCGGTGAGCTGGCATGATATACCGTCTCGATCTACTGAGCACTCCAAGCTTTTTAGATGCCAATTTAGTACCTCTTCCAAGTGAACGACAAAGAAGAATGCATTTATGGCATAGTGTTTACAATAGACAACGATTAAGGCTCTATTTCGAAGTTGTCGCTGTAGAAGAAATCGGTCAAGAGCACGTCATAATTATAAAAGATAAAAAAGCCATCGTTAAAGCTTTGTCTTAAAAGTATATACGTATATATAGCGTGAACGACAACAGGTTTTACTAACATTATGCAATTTTATTAGAAGCTATTTTGCAAATGTTCTAATGTCCGAGTCATATAACAGGCATTTGATTCTTTCTATTACCATGATTGATGCTGGCCTTTTAATTCTTATGTAGGTAAAACTCTCCATGATGCCACATCTCGTTTCCTTGTCGAATAGTTACGTACGTTATGTTTACAGTCAGATTAAAGATAAAAACACCGTTATAATTCATTTCCTAGGACAATGCTAAAATATGAATGATAAGCATGAAAAACATGGAAATATATCATTATTGATTATATTAAAAAATACAAAGTAAAGTCGCAGCTTACAGCCCACTTACGTGCCATTACTAGACATAAACCTCTTGTCATTCCTATAATCAACGTTAAACTAAATGTTATATCGCTAAGATACATATTTTTAACTTTTTTTCTTCTTCTATAGCTCGTCATAGTCGGACATCGACATGCATTTCACTCAATCTGGGAGGGGGGGGGGGGGGGGAGATTTACCAACATCGTAAAGCTGTATTAACGAATGCACTACACCTTGGACACCGCTTCTAGATGCAAAAATATCATCGAAATCCGTCGAGTCATTTTAGAGTTTCTGCGAGACTAACACACGGCAATTTATTTTTATATTGCTTAATAGATTTTAGTTTTTACAGTGACATATTTATCTCTCTCTCTCTTATAGTTAATTGTATTTTCACATCTTAACGTGCCATCCTGTACATGTGGACGTTACTTACGAAATACATATAACAATCTATATAATCGCTATAACGCAATCCACACGGTGATCCATGTTACCATTATTAGAGCTGTCCTAGTAAGCCGAAAAGTACAAAGAAGAAACCAAAATAATAAGATAAACGTCATTAGAGCAGTATTCTCAGCGGGCAGTCCCAATGCCCAGCAAGCGTTGTAGTTCGTACCAAACTGTCATGAGAATAATTAAATCATACTATAACCACGTACACAGGCATGTTTGCCATTGTTACCAAGATCGGCAGGCGGATTCGCAACCGCACAATTTATAATTTTAAGCTGATATCAGGAAGATGTTGCTGTTCATCTCCTGTTTTATTTCCCTCTGTCGCCTCTTAAGACACCCACGGGAATTCTCTTACACCGCCCCTACGTGGCTTATGTGTGAATGTATAGGTATACGTATATTGTATATCATAATATATTATTATCTATCTATAAATCTATATTTAAAACTCTAACACGACGTCTGTCTGAACACGCATCATGCAAAAACCTGTGAACCGATTTGGATGGGACTTTCACTGGCAGATACCTGATATTATAAGGAGTAACTTGGCTACTTTTATTTTAGGAAAAAAAATTAGGGTACTGCGCTAAGCAATTAATACCCATGAAATCCAATCGCAATAAATTCCACGCGGGCGAAGTTGCAGGGAAGAGCTAGTATATAATATAAAGTACATTATTATGTAAGAAGATATATATTACAATATTAATTATCTCTAGATATACATATAAATCAATTACTGTACGTTAATCTCGCTAAAACTGAAAAACGGCTCGACCGATTTTGATGACATTTTGTGTGTGTTTGAATAGTTTAGACAGTTTAGATTTACGATTAGACCCGGCTGATGGTCCTGTTGTCGAGGTCCAGAAATCATCCGTGCGAAGCCGAGGCGGTCGCAAGTAATTAATAATAAATAAAATAAAAATAATTAAGTATTACCTACCATTAAAAATAAATATTATTATCCTTATCAGAAATATTAATAGGAATTAACGGGGTAGTGGCGTTGTGACCATTTTCCACTACCTTATATCGCTCCGTGGGTTTCGTAAGAGGCAACAGAGGGAAACTGAAACTGGGGATGGGCAGCAACATCTCCTTGATCAACTCATAATAACAAAAAAGTGAGGTCGCCAAGTATAGTTACTATGACAAAATCCCCTCTAATGAAGCAAGCAATGGGAGACCCCAATTTTTAGCACTGTTGTTTCATAATTCCTGAGGACTTTGATAGGTTGTAATAAAAGCTAGATATTTTCTAAAATATTTGTGTGTCAAGTATCTTTTGTGTTTGTGCTGAAATTAGCAAAACTCATTTTTTTTATACAAATAGGGTGACGAACGAGCACACAGTCTACGTAATGGTAAGTAGTTGCTGAGGCTCATAGACATCTACATCTATCCTCGTTTGCGAATCAAAATGTAGATGCGTTGTCAGCCTTGAGGACTAAGATTAAATGCCTCTTTTCCAGTAAAAAGTGTCTCAGGTTCTCTACACTCACCATACGAAACACAACAGCATTAAACTGCTATTTTACGCTGGTATTCTGTGAGAGCGTGGTCCTTCCCCGGTCGAACTACAACTATACTATAAATATAGCTGCAGCTTGGCTCTACCACGTAAAATTTTGTATATTCTTTTATTAATTGAAATTAAAAATACTATATTAAGTATTTAATATTAAATGTATATTAATAAATTTATATAAACCATTTACTAATTTAATATTGCATTAAGAAATCCCCTTGTCCTTTAAAATTAAACGCAGAAGGCGTTTTAAGATCTTACATGATGACACACTTGATGCATTCTGTTTGAATCATACGACGAGCAGTTGGTCAAAAAGTAATAGGTCGCCTGACGTAATTATGACATAATATTATATTCTTGCAGCGTAATTATTGTTCAATAGTATTGTGATTGACGCTAATCGAAAGATTCCTTAGATATGCAAAAAAAATGCCGCTTGTTCAAGGAACTATGCAAATTTAATCCATGGTAATGAATTGTAGAATATTAGAAGTTTTCTATTACAGAAAAAGGACCTAGCGTTCTCTTTTACAACCGACTTCAAAAAGGAGGAGGTACTCAATTCGACTATATGTTTTTTTAATGTATGTTACCTCATAACTTTTTTCTCGGTAAACCGATTTCGATGATTCTTTTTTTATTTGAAAGCTAATGCGTCTCATGTGGTCCTCATGGTCGAGCAAGGTTTGACCAGTAGTTTTTGAGTTATCCTTAATAATTTATAGTGAAGTCGGTTGAACAAAATTTTTAATTTTATATAATTCAGACATATTTATTGAAAAGAATTAAAAACGGCTGTATCTTAGTGGCATGAAAACGAAAGAATCTTCGTTGGAAAGAAAATCCTGAAAGATTTTGTGTACATCTCAGACTAGCAAAGACATATAGACGGAACACTACACGACATGCACGTGACACCTACTCTCGCACACATCTTTCTTCTTTCTTTCTTTATCAGTCTGAAAAAGTCTACTGCTGGTCGCACACATATGCACCTAAAGTTATCTTGTAGCTTGCAAATGATTTAAGCATAGTGCAATAGTGCTTATCAATACAATAACGTGAGTTTGGTTTCAGCTTGGTATCACTTGAAATATACATAATGTTCTGTCTATCTTCTTATTTTGTTGTCGGTCTGAAGTGGACATAAAAAGTTGGTGAGTCTTAATTTTATCGATGTTTTTTTTAGCACAAGCTATTATTTAATTTAGTGCTTTAGTAAATGGCTGTTGGTACAGAACACTAACTAAGCAGTATAAAAGTGAAGTTACAACCGCAGATACATTCTATATGCTAGGCCCACTGCTGTACACACGCCTCTTCTCACTTCAGAGAGGGTTATGGAGAATAAATCTACGGTCATCATCGATCGACCAATAACGGATCAATTGTCTTATTCACATGGGCCGAACTTTTGTCAAATGATATTTACAAATAATATAATTATAACTTACTTAGCATTTAGGAAATGTAAAATCACCAGTAAGTCTACCAAGCGTTGTATGACAAACCTTCTTAGTTGTCGGAGAGGCTAATGAATATGTACTCTTAAACGAAATTCGTCTTGTAACAAAAAGTACTTCTTAAAAAGACTCTTCTAAAACCATAGTCTACATCTATCCTCGTTTGCGAATCAAAATGCAGATGCTTTGTCAGCCTTGAGGACTAAGATGGAATGCCTCTTTTCAAGTAAAAAGGGTCTCCGGTTCTCTACACTCACCATACGAAACACAGCAGCATTAAGCTCCATCGAAAACCACGATTCGTAATAATATTATATCGATTTTCCGAAACTTCATTCAATATTATATTGTACGCTGTAGCTCCACCCTGCAGCTGTGTTATGCCTGTAGCACGAGTGGGTCGGCTTAGCCGGGGATGGGCCACTCTCTCACATAATACCAGCGTCAAATAGCAGTTTAATTTGTTTCGTATTGCGAGAGTAGAGAACCGGGAACTCTTCTTCCCTGAAACGAAACATTCAATTTTAGTCTTCAGGGGTGACAACGTATGTGCAGTTTGATTCTTAATCGAGGAGAAATGTAGATGTTTATGGTGGACTGTGCGCACGTTTGTCATCTTTGTTTTAAAAAGAAAAAAAATACATACTCCATTATTTAATTAAAGACATTTTTGTATAAATATAGTATATTAACACAATAAGTTCGTGATTGTTTATCGTATAGTCTTTACACATTTGTGTCAATGTTCAATGTCGACAGGTAATCATGTCTTCAGTATCTAAGCATCTATACTTGAAACGTTTAATGAAGTTATACAACTAAAAGTAACGGCATAAAGCATAAACTCAAAACAAGACTAACGCCAACAATAAAATTTAAATAATGTTTTTGCATTACATACATTTAAATTTTATTATTGTTTTAACCAACCGTGTAATGGCGTAATAAGAACAGCCTTTATCGCGTTCGTACCGTGGGTGTCGTAATAAGCGACGGAGGGAAACAAACCATTAGATGAATCTCCCTAATAACAACTAGAAAAAAATCCATCTGCCAGTCGTGGCAACTATGAGAAAGTCCTTATGAGGCAATCTATGGAGAGGCCTAAGTTCAGCAGTGGACATTTATACAGTGTGACGGATTTTAACATTACCACTTACAAATTTAATAAATATAAAACATAAAATAAGTACATAAACTCAGAGTAATAGAAATATTATCATCACCACTATTTCTTACACTAATTTAGCCCCGACTACAGAAGGCAGACTTTTTACTTTTTATTTAAAGTTAAGATTTTAAAAATTTTCAAGAAAACCATTTACTACAAGCCAAGAATTAGTCCTCATCAGGTGATGTTCTAATTTCAGTATCTATACATACATATAATCACGCCTCTTTCCCTTAGGGGTAGACAGAGACCACTTCTTTCCACTTGCCACGATCCTTACATACTTGTTTCGCTTCGTCCACTTTCATTATTCTCTTCATACATGCTCTACGGTTTAGGGTGCTCTTGACCTGGCCTTTTTTCAAGACGTCCCCGATATAGTCTTGAAATGTCCGCTTAGGTCTACCCCTTCCAGCACTTTCATTCACACTCACCTTATACACTTTTTTCGTCAATCGTTCTTCATTCATTCTCTCGACATGGCCAAACCATCTCAGCATACCTTTCTCAATTTTTGTCACTACATCTTCTTTCAGACCACAAGGTACAAATAAATAAAATTGAAGTGTCTGTTTGTATTGTAAAATTAACAGCTTTTCACTAAATGCATATGAAACAATATACGTTACTTATAAAAAAAAACGCACAAATTGTAAAATTGTTGTCTGTCTGTTTGTTCCAGCTAATCTCTGAAATGGCTGGACCGATTTTGATAGGCTAGCTGATGTTATAAGGAGTAACTTAAGCTACTTTTATTTTAGAAAAATAATTAGGGTACTGCGCATAAAATTAATAACCTAAATTACACGCGAGCGAAGTTGCGGGGAACAAACAAATCTTAATTATTGCAATGACCATAATATAGAGACAACTAAAATTTGCTGCATTTCTATGCACATCAATGGAATAATATTTCGTCTTTGGTGACTGCTTTGTCTTGAAAGTAATTATATCTACCAGACGGCCTGATCATTTTGTCATTTTTGACAATCACGATTCGCATTGCCTCTTTTAATTATGTAATTGGGCCTACTTCCGATTTGTTTATATAATCTGAGAGTGATACATTTTTCATTGTGAATATTGACTGACCGAGTCACGTTTTTGTGCGTTCGTGATTGCTGACGGCGCAGCGAGTAGTGTTCTAATTATAATGGTTTTGTGTTGAACGGCTTATATTAATAAGCCTTTTACCATTCTATTTATTAAAATATTGGTAAATCCAATTGGGCATACCTTAAGCGCATTAAAAAAATTACGTATAACATGATTATACGGAATTTTTAAAGTAGTTTAAATACATTTCGACAGCACTATCGGCTTCAACATCCTCGAAAACCATGAAAATGACACCCGTGATGAGAAAATTGATACCTATTGCAGCCGCCATCTTGGATTTACATTTCGACAGCACTATCGGCTTCAACTCTCTCGAAAACAATGAAAATGACACCCAAGATGAAAAAATTGGCACCCACTTCAGCCGCCATCTTGGATTTACATTTCGACAACCCTATCGGCTTCAACTCTCTCGAAAACTATGAAAATGACACCCATGATGAAAAAATTGATACCTATTGCAGCCGCCATCTTGGATTTACATTTCGACAGCACTATCGGCTTCAACTCTCTCGAAAACCATGAAAATGACACCCAAGATGAAAAAATTGGTACCTACTTCAGCCGCCATCTTGGATTTACATTTCGACAGCACTATCGGCTTCAACACTCTCGAAAACCATGAAAATGACACCCAAGATGAAAAAATTGGTACCTACTTCAGCTGCCATCTTGGATTTACATTTCGACAGCACTATCGGCTTCAACATCCTCGAAACTCATGAAAATGACACCCATAATGAAAAAATTAATACCCATTGCAGCCGCCACCTTAGATTTACATTTCGACAACCCTATCGGCTTCAATTCTCTCGAAAACCATGAAAATGAAACCCATGATGAAAAAATTGATACCTATTGCAGCCGCCATCTTGGATTTACATTTAGACAGCACTATCGGCTTCAACTCTATCGAAAACCATGAAAATTACACCCAAGATGAAAAAATTTATATCTATTGCAGCCGCCATCTTGGATTTACATTTCGACAGCACTATCGGCTTCAACACCCTCGAAAACCATGAAAATGACACCCATGATGAAAAAATTGATACCTGTTGCAGCCGCCATCTTGGATTTACATTTCGACAGCACTATCGGCTTCAACACCCTCGAAAACCATGAAAATGACACCCAAGATGAAAAAATTGATATATTTTGCAGCCGCCATCTTGGATTTACATTTCGACAACACTATCGGCTTCAACACCCTCGGAAACCATGAAAATGACACCCATGATGAAAAAATTGGTACCTAATTCAGCCGCCATCTTGTATTTACATTTCGACAGCACTATCAGCTTCAACACCCTCGAAAACCATGAAAATGAAACCCATGATGAAAAAATTTATACCTATTGCAGCCACCACCTTGGATTTACATTTCGACAGCACTATCGGCTTCAGCACCCTCGAAAACCATAAAAATGACACCCATGATGAAAAAATTGATACCTATTGCGGCCGCCATCTTGGATTTACATTTCGACAACCCTATCGGTTTCAACACCCTCGAAAACCATGAAAATGTCACCCATGACAAAAAAAATTATACTACTTGCTTTTAGTACGTACTACTATTATTTATTCTGTGCTTTTAAATATTGTAATAAAAAAATGTCTTATTATTATTATAATTAAGTATTTAAGAAATTTGGTTATTCGAATATTGTGTATTTGTACAGCGATCTTTTTGAGCCGCTGCAAACAACCGAAACAATGTCCACTCACGAAGGCGACTGAAGCCAAACCACAGAAAAAAAAAACAAAAAACCAGCACAAACTATATAGAAACACTACCAAACCAGTGGCATACAGTCCATACTATAATTTTTCTTAGAGGTATTATTATGTCATGACAGTTTGTCCATGTTGCAGTAGATGTCGCTTTTTTAAATTTAGCCATGCTTGGCCAATTAAGAATCAAACAAATTAATGAATAGTTTAAAATACAATCGAACCTTGCTAACTTACTATTTTGTTACAAAACAAATTTGTAATTAAATTTTTAGTATAATTTATTTATTTTACATTATTCCCTATATATAATGTACTCTGTGAGCCAAACTAAACTACTCATTACTACTCTGTGGCTGTAGCTTCCCATTTAGAGAAAGAGTTTTGGCGGGAACTCGACCGGCGGCGGCTTGCTGCTCCTGTATTATTGTTTAAATAATGGTTTGAAGTGGACTTTGATATGTAAAAGTAGTGCGATTTTGTGTATTAAGTGTCTGCGCATGTGAACTATTAATGGAAACTGTGAAACAAGTGCTCTGATGGTGATGGAATCTCAAGATAAGCTGTTTGTTTGCATAGGCGCCTTTAGATACCACCGCCAACTGTCAGCTGCCTGCTGGCTCAAGTTACCGTCAAAATCTCCCAAGGCTGCACAATGTGACGCATCAACATATTGTGAAGCAGTGAAATATGAAGGAAAATTATACATGAAGACAAGGCTGTATGGCATAGTTCCTTTGCCTGCTCTCTCGAGCGAATAATAAAAACAACAACAACAACCATTTAGAGAAATATTTTTGTATACGAGGCTAACAAATCAACGAAAATTTCGCCATTTTGGAGCCGAAAAAAATTAATTATAGCTAAACAAAACAAAACTACACTGCCATTTACATTCAGTGGCTTCCCACATGATAGATGAAGAGACTAAAAAATAGATTGAGTTAAACAATTAATATTTTCAAAAGTTATTGTGTTTACAAGCCACAGGGACATGATAAATCCACACCATAAGCCACTAAAACCCTTTTTTTTATTTAAAAATAGCAATTAATCGATTTAAAAAAAATATTAATAAGTTCAACAATCATTTATCTTTCTAACAATGTGCTTTTTATATCATTTATATGTATAATATGATTGCTAGATACGATTTTATTCGATAAAATGTTGGAATCTTAATTTTTAGGCGATAGTAGAACATACCTTGCGCTTCCGCTTAAGGTATGCAATACAATCGAACCTTGCTAACTTACTATTTTGTTACAAAACAAATTTGTTATTAAATTTTTAGTATAATTTATTTATTTTACATTATTCCCTATAAATAATGTACTCTGTGAGCCAAACTAAACTACTCATTACTACTCTGTGGCTGTAGCTTCCCATTTAGAGAAAGAGTTTTGGCGGGAACTCGACCGGCGGCGGCTTGCTGCTCCTGAATTATTGTTTAAATAATGGTTTGAAGTGGACTTTGATATGTAAAAGTAGTGCGATTTTGTGTATTAAGTGTCTGCGCATGTGAACTATTAGTGGAAACTGTGAAACAAGTGCTCTGATGGTGATGGAATCTCAAGATAAGCTGTTTGTTTGCATAGGCGCCTTTAGATACCATCGCCAACTGTCAGCTGCCTGCTGGCTCAAGTTACCGTCAAAATCTCCCAAGGCTGCACAATGTGACGCATCAACATATTGTGAAGCAGTGAAATATGAAGGAAAATTATACATGAAGACAAGGCTGTATGGCATAGTTCCTTTGCCTGCTCTCTCGAGCGAATAATAAAAACAACAACAACAACCATTTAGAGAAATATTTTTGTATACGAGGCTAACAAATCAACGAAAATTTCGCCATTTTGGAGCCGAAAAAAATTAATTATAGCTAAACAAAACAAAACTACACTGCCATTTACATTCAGTGGCTTCCCACATGATAGATGAAGAGATTAAAAAATAGATTGAGTTAAACAATTAATATTTTCAAAAGTTATTGTGTTTACAAGCCACAGGGACATGATAAATCCACACCATAAGCCACTAAAACCCTTTTTTTTATTTAAAAATAGCAATTAATCGATTTAAAAAAAATATTAATAAGTTCAACAATCATTTATCTTTCTAACAATGTGCTTTTTATATCATTTATATGTATAATATGATTGCTAGATACGATTTTATTCGATAAAATGTTGGAATCTTAATTTTTAGGCGATAGTAGAACATACCTTGCGCTTCCGCTTAAGGTATGCAATTTATGGACTTAAATTACTGTTGTTATTATGTTGATTTGATAATAAATATATGGTAATAATACTGCAGAAAGCATATTTTTTACGTACGTAGAGGTTTTAGCGGTCTCTCACCTCAGGAAGTCCCTCTATTGGAGTCAGCCCGGTATCTATTTGATTCCTATGCATTTGACCTATTCGCTGTAGAGTCTATCAGTCAACGGGGAGAACGTGTGCTAAAGTTCTTAAAGAAAGTTCAGTTCAGTTTCTGCAACCTGCAAGAATCTGTGACTAGTCATCGCCGCTGATGACAAGAGGGCTGATATCGTTCGCTGTAAATTTCACAGTACGCGTTTAGCGCGGGTTCGATCTCCGCCGGCACCAATGAAATTTTTAATTGGAATTTTAAGTGCTGATTTACCACGTGCTCGGCGGTAAAGGAAAACTAAGTAATAAGAGTAATAAGAAAAATAATATTTCGAAGACATGTGAAGTTTGCCAACACGCATTGGGGCAGTGCAGCGGACATTTCCTTGCCCTGAATTCTCTCAGAAATGAGAGGAGGCCTGTGTCCAGCAATGGGACGTATATATGCTGTAACATTACTTAATAAATATATAGGAACTGCATATCTAAATAAAAATAAGAATAATCTATAAAACATTAAATGTTACTTAATAAAAGGTTTGAATAATAATAACTAATATAGATTATTTCTCCAATAATTGTTTGAGCTGTGCATTATCACGATCAGTCTGTTCGCATTTGTCAATGTCCATTGGTCCTCGAGACCATTATAGTAGACCGGATCAGATTGCAACCGACTTGTTGCACTGCGCCCACTTGTCTTGGAAAATGTTATGAAATCGAAACGCCGATTCTATTTCAACGCAGGTATTTCATATAGTGTGTTTAAGTGAGGGCTGTTTCATAACAAAGTGTACAGTGTACCTTGCCACAATAACTCACTTGCATTTCCTTTATTATAAGGGCATTATGAATTAATCACTATCAATTTGCAAAATAAACTTAATCTAAAAATGTCAATAAAAGTATAAAATCGTAGATGGCTAGGCATACTGAAATTAACAATATTTCTTACCAACCTATGAGAATTCATATTAGTGTAAATAATTTTCTTCATCAATATCTGGATACAGAAGATGGATGGAAGGAAAGATGGACGCAGGCAGATGGATTGATTGCAGAACCTTGTATTGGCAGTGATGCTTCCCCGTTATCACTCTATGGAGTTTGGATTGGATATTTTTGAATTAATATTCCACAGAGCCTCTTTCGTTAATTTCTTAGTGCATCTGCATCACGTGCAGGTGTAGTTGTCATTTAGATTTTTTTTAATAAAAACGCTAAGGGTCTATTTTTCAATAGCCAGATAAAATATTTATTTTGTTTGAGAGTTTGTTTCTGGTAAACGCACCATTCTTTATCTAACACACTAAATATAATTTAAAATTAAAAATTTTGTACAACCGACTTCATTATAAATTATTAAGAATAACTCAAATAACGTTAGTCCAACCTTGATCAAATTTATATGGGGCAAATGAGAAGCACGAGCTGTTAAATAAAAAAAGAATCATCAAAATCCGTTGACCCAGAAAAAAGTTAGGAGGTAACACACTTAAAAAAACATACAGTCGAATTGAGTACCCTCTCTTTTTTGAAGTCGGTAGAAAAATATGAGGTAAAGTTGTTTGTAAAATAATATTAAGTAGGTAGCCCTTATTCCGTGTTTTAATCAATATGTTTCGACATTTAAAATTTCCGTTGGTTTTTAATTAATTTGCGAAGAATTTTATGTACATAATATTATGTTAAAAATCAAAAGACATTATGTAGTGCGTGGATTTTAGACGTTATTGTATTTCACATTGCACATGGTGTTCATGTTTGGCATTATAAGAGCTTTATTTGCAATTTGTATCGTGAAATATACATATTGTATACTTATGTACAAAGTGAACGGAAAGGTAAGGCGTTCGAACATAAAGAATTGATATTACACTTGATTATAATTGCAATAAAATTATTGAAATGATTCGTTTATGAGCATTTAGTTTCTGAGTAGAAGATGTTTAAATGTCATTTGGAGTGGAGATATCCTTTGGCAAATTGTAATTTATTTAATACAAAGTTCAAATTCTTTGAATTTATAGCTCAGTTCCAGAAAATGTTTATTTGTGTACCAATTTAAATATTAAAGAAACACGTGGATTTTTTAATTCACTCACCATAAAATTTACATGCCGCATTTATGCACTTTATTATGAAGTTATCAGTTTCATTTATGGGAAATGAACTATTGTATTAATTCGTTTATTCCATAAAGACATATGATCGGCAGAGTTATCATCACTCATGATATTACCATATTTCATATTATATTATAATAAATAATATGATAAGTGATGTTAAAGTGAAAAGGAATGTGTCTAATTGAGCTGTTCTTCATTGGAAGAACAGCATCGAAAAGAAGCGTAGGTAACTTTTTGCTTTTTTTTTAATTCAAATTATTGGATTTAAAATATTTACAAATGTATCTATTGATTTAGCATGTTAAAGGATGTACACATAATCGAACACTTGAGAGTGTATGCTCTCTCGAAATGCATATAAGTGTGACTGGAGGAGTTATCCAACTAAATATGGATTGATGCTAATAAGTATTCACTCTAAGTATAAAAAAATATCGAAATAGATAATGTTAAATCGATATAATAGTGTTAATACTCCCAATATATACTATAATATAAAAGAGAAATGTGTTCCAACATTACCTTAGAAGAGATGAAGATTAAATTTCCCAGCATTCAGTGTACGTTCCTCTAGGTAATGGAGTGATTTTTTTTATAGGATAAGGGTGACAAACGAGCACACAGTCCACCTGATGGTAAAGTACTTGCTGCGGCCCATAGACATCTACATCTATCCTCGTTTGCGAATCAAAATGTAGATGCGTTGTCACCCGTGAGGACTAAGATGGAATGCTTCATTTCCAGTAAAAAAGGCCTCCGGTCACCTGCACTCACCAAGGGAAACGCAGAGGTAAACCTCTACTTCACGCTGGTATTCTGTGAGGTCGTGGTACCACCCCGGTTCGAGCCGGCCCATCCGTGCAACAGCAAAAGCTGCCGCGCACTGTTTTTGTACATTTGAATATACCATCAGATATTTTTAAAACTTTATATGGTATTGCATAATTTCAAATTAATAACAACTGTAAATCCATTCATTGTTGGCATTAGTCTTGAGGTTTCCAACGTAAGTGTATGGTAACGAAGCGTTACAAAACACAGAAATATTCTCATGGTGTTTCGCAGTAATAGTTGAACAATGGCAAATAATTATGCTTCCAAGGCGTCGTGTTAAAAAAACCAACCGTTTAGTTTTCTTCTAAACTCTGTTCTTATTGCACGTTGTTTAACATATTTTTACACGTGTTGTAAGTTATTTGTTACGTCGGTGGGTTGAATAAATGTACACAATTAGTAAAACTAAAAATTTAGTACAAGGGATTTCATCAATATAAATAAAATGGGAACATTAACAATGTGCTCGAAGTCAATTAAATACGCATTATTAAGGATAACTCAAAAACCACTTGTCAGATCTTGATCATATTTCTATAGAACCACATGAGAAGCACCAGTTTCAAATAAAAAAAGAATCATAAAAATCGGTTCACCTAGAAAAAAGTTCTAAGGTAACACACATTAAAAACATACAGTTGAAATGAGAACTTTTTTTAAAGTCGGTTAAAATAACAAATGGTTAATTGAACCTACTTGAATGAATTAAGAAGAAGTTTAACAGTGGTAGAGCCACGCGGCAACTTTTGCTGTCGTACGGATGGGCCGGCTCGAACCGGGGTGGTACCACGACCTCACAGAAAACCAGCGTGAAGTAGAAGGTTTACCTCTGCGTTTCGCTTGGTGAGTGCAGGTGGCCGGAGGCCCTTTTTACTGGGAATGAGGCATTCCATCTTAGTCCTCACGGGTGACAACGCATCTACATTTTGATTTGTAATAGAGGATAGATGTAGATGTCTATGGGCCGCAGCAACCACTTACCATCAGGTGGACTGTGTGCTCGTTTGTCACCCTAATCCTATAAAAAAAAATAAGAACGAAACTACAAGTTGTTTATCTTTACAAAAATTTCTTAATTTTTTTTACTTATTATAAGCCAGTGCTTGACCACAATCCCACCTGGTGGTTAGTGGTGATGCAGCCCTAGATGATAAATCGCACTGTCTTACCGTAACAAAACCTATTCACTCTTGTCATGAAAACAACCCAGATTGTATTCGGACGGAAAGATTATTACTATACTGTACCCATTACAAAAGACGAAGCAAACCTTTTGGTACTAATGCGTGGAATATCGACAATAAAGGGATGAAAACGGCTCTGTGGCGCAGTGGCTTAGCAATGGGTTGCTACGCTGGGGGCCGCGGGGATTCTCGCACGGAACAAGATTTTGTATGGCCTACAAATAATTGTTCCGGGTCTGGATGTTTGTCCTCGTGCAATTTATGTTTGTAAACTGCCTCCACGATACAGGAGAAAATCCTAGTGTGGGCGTTTAAAAAAAAAAGAAAAGAAAGACCCGCCGACCGCCTGGTTGTTCGATGGTGGAAAGGAGAGGGAGGAATTAAGGTGTGTAATTCCTGCGCACACTCACCGAAATGCATCCTATAGAATATCAAAAGACTGACTACACTGCGCCTGTGCTCGAGGCTCACAAGATTGGTTTCAAACAAATCAAGGTCACCAATAAGTCTTTTAGCACGTCGCTCCACGAGTCCAACGCTGCCAGGTGGCATTTTGCAGCACCAGGAATTGAATTTTAATTATTCAATTTCATTTTTCGAATTAATTATAAGTGAAATCTTTATCATGTACTATGACTAACTGCACTAACTTACAAGTTAGTACGGTTTCAATCTATTTAAATATATTTATTTTATACTTGATAGTATATAATATTATGTACATTGATACTCTTTGACACAAATTGTTGCCTTTGTAAATATGGCATCTTTTAAAAACGTGACTGAGTTAGCGACGCGTGCCCTTTACAAATTATAAGCGTTTAAAGTTAAGAAATTTTATGTATTGTTTCTCATTGCACGATGGGATGGAAGTAAGCGAACAAGCGGCTATTCTCAAGACTCAAGGTAGTCGTTTTGATTAAAATGTAGTTGTAAGATTAGTTATTTATTATTTGAAGTTGTTCATTATAATGTAATTATAAAAATAACCAACATTGTTTTCGTTATTTATTTTTCATATGTATCAATAGTAATATAGTTATACATAAAAATGTACAAATATTAGAATTTTGTCTGATCATATATGATTCGGTGGAGTTCAAAAGAAAGTAAGTACAGTAAATAATTATTTCTTATATGTATTTACACGAACGCTACACATTGAATAGAACTACTTTTACGGATTTTATCGCGTTTAATTAACTTATTTTTTTTTTTATTAATTCCCGACGTTTCGGGTCCAGTCCCCCGTGACCGTGGGTGCTGGAAAGCACCCGAAACGTCGGGAATTAATAAAAATAAGAAAAATAAGTTAATTAAACACGATAAAATCCGTAAAAGTATTTTTATTCAAAGTACAGTAAAGTAAAGTAACAGCCTATATTATGTCCCGCGGCTGCGCACAGACCTCCTCTCATTTCTGAGAGGGTTTTAAGGCAAGGAAATGTCCGTCGCGGAGTCTCAATGCTTGTTGGCGAACTTCAAATGTCATCGTAATATATTTTTTCTTATTTCTCAGACATGCAGCTTTCCTCACGATATTTTCATTTAACGCCGGGCACGTGGTAAATCAGCACTTAAAATTGCAATTAATAATTACATTGGTGCGGGCGGGGATCGTACCCGAGTTGCTCGCGTACTGTGAAATTTACAGCGAGCACTTAGTTCTCGATCTACCACGGCTCCCACGGTGTCACGGTCCAAAAGAATGCTAGTTTGCATTATTTTTGATTGGTATGCTGCAATTTTTGACCCTGGGTTTTGGCGCCCAAAAAGGATGGCGCCCGTGTGCATTGCACACTTTGCACATATGGTAGCGGGGGCCCTGGGTATGCATGTATGTCTGTTTCTATATCCGCCGTAAGTCCTTTGGCTGACATTTGCGTTGATTACTTCTTATATTTCAACCGGGTACAAGATACGAGTACTATTAACTAAATATGTCGGATATGAACTGTCAAATGTATTAGTTTACTTCAGTCATTGTTAACTTTTCACATTATTGTAGTGTTATGAAATTATAATTCAAAACTATAGCACTATTCACGGATCACTCCCACTCCCTTGATACTCTTGACATTTCGTTTAGTATTCAACGGAAACTTTATCAAGAATAATGTAGGCGAACAACTCTAGCTCTAGGAATTCTCACACCTATTTCATACTTTATGACTATTGTGAATGGCAATAATTATAAATGATTTAATACATGCTTAAATTTGTGGAAAAAACATATTACACATTGCATATTGAACATTCATTCTTTTCTTATATGTTAATTTTTAACACAACAGCAGATGTCGTGCAAGTGCTTTACACTCATTAATTACACATATACCAACAAATAAACCCGAATTAAATATCTGCAGATCAGATAATTTTTTTTTATAATTTTTTTTTATTTATTTTTTTCAAATATTACCCCCACACTAGGATTTTCTCCTGTGTCGTGGAGGCAGTTTACAAACATAAATTGCACAAGGACAAACATCCAGACCCGGAACAATTATTTGTAGGCCATACAAATACCTGTTCCGTGCGGGATTCGAACGCGCGGCCCCCAGCGCAACAACTGATTGCTAAGCCACTGCGCCACGGAGCCGTCACAGATCAGATAATTACTTATTCCATCCAAAAATTTAACAATCTAAAAAAAACAAGGTCGTAACTACTGTGCTACTAAGCTGTCAGTTGTTGCGTAGAAGTACAATAATAACGGCAGAGTCGTTAGTGGATGGTTTTAAGAAGAAAGGCTATTTACTAGTCATTTAGTGAAAGGCCAAATCTGTCTGTTAGAAAACTTAAAAATGACAGACGACAATTTCAGTTATTTTTCAAAGACGCACAAAGTGCTAAATAATTGTACCTTTACCTAATTTATTATTTACTAGCGATGCGCCCCGTCTTCGCACGGTCAATTTCTGGATCTCAACAACAACGTCCTACCGTATCAAATTGCGAATCTAAACCATTTTCTAATCAACTTAATCACACGCACAAAATTTCATTAAGATCGATTCGGCCATTTAGGAGTTCAGTCACGTACACACGGACAGAGGAATCATCATTACATCATCATTACAGCATTTCATAAGTCCACTGCTGAACATAGGCCTCCCCCAAGGAATGCCACAAAGCACGGTCCTGAGCCACCTGCATCCATCGACTTCCTGTATGTCTTACCAGGTCGTCACTCCATCTCGTGGGGGGTCGCCCTACACTTCGACTACCGGTAGGAGGCTGCCGCTCAAGAACCTTTCTTCCCTATCGGTTGTCAGTTTTTCGAGCTATATGGCCGGCCCACTGCCACTTCAGCTTACTAATCCGTTGGGCTATGTCGGTTACTCTGGTTCTAATGCGGATATCCTCATTCCTAAGTTTATTACGCAGAGAAACTCCAAGCATAGCCCTTTCCATAGCTCGCTGAACGACCTTGAGCTTCCTCATACGTCCAGCAGTGAAGGATCACGTCTCAGATCCGTAAGTTTAAGTTTAATCCGTTTTAAGGTTTTGAGGTATGTCTGACGAGAAGATGTGTCGTAGCTTCCCGAACGCTGCCCAGCCGAGTTAAATCCGTCGATTGACCTCTCGGTCGAAGTTGGACTTACCTAGTCGGACTATTTGTCCAAGGTAAACATACTCGTCAACAACTTCGAGCTTAGTGCTCCCAACAACTACCGGCATAGGTGTGACATGGACATTAAACATAATCTTTGTTTTGTCCATATTCATCTTAAGACCTATCCGTTGGGAGACACTATTGAGGTCATTGAGCATAGTGCTTAGGTCCTCCAGCGATTTTGCCATAAGGACTATATCGTCGGCAAATCGAAGGTGAGTGATGTACTCGCCATTGATGTTAATAGCATACCCTTTCCAGTCCAGAAGCTTGAAAACGTCTTCCAATGCAGCGGTGAAGAATTTCGGGGATATAACGTCACCCTATCTTACACCTCTCTGCAGTTGGATAGGTTTTGTACTCTGGTTCTGTACTCGGATAGCCATCGTAGCTCTACTGTACAAATACTTCAGCACTTGGATATATCGACAGTCAACTTGGCACAGCTGAATGGACTGCAGCACCGCCCAAATTTCGACGGAATCAAGCCTCTGAAGGACTTTCAGTACCGGTTTTCCACCCGCTTTTAGAAACTCCGCTGTAATTCCATCCTCGCCTGGGGCCTTACTGTTTTTAAGATGCTGGAGAGCCATTCTAATCTCGCTCAGACTGACGTCCGGGATATCTTCGGAATAGTGTCGGATAAGACTTGCTCTTGGATCGTTACTCACACTTGCGTGTGAATCCAACGATGACGTGTACAGCTGTCCATAGAACCTCTCAATCTCACACAAAATCTCAGGTGCCCCGGAAACGATGCTGCCACGCTCGGTCTTCAGCTTTGACAGTTGGCTCTTTCTGGCAGACAGATCTCTGGCAAAGACTTTGGAGCCTTGGTTCCGCTCGATCGCTTCTTCAATACAAGCTGTATTGAAGTTGCGTAAGTCCCGCCGCATGCCTTTGGAGATCTGTCTGTTCAGTTGCCTGTATGCTGTCAAATCTGTTGAAGAATGTAGCTTCATCTCCCGTCTAACAGCCATGAAATTAAGAGTGTGATCGGAGAGTTTTTGTGTTCTTCTGCCGCGGGTCTTGTAGAACTTAGCTCCGACCGCATGGACAGTTTCCACGAGCTTGTCATTCATATCGTTCACTTCATTGCAGTCTTCTAGGCACTGAAAACGGTTTTGTAACTCGAGCTGAAAGGTTTCGAGACTTTGGAACAGAGCACGAGGGGGACGGAGCGTTGACTTCATTAGACGAGACCTCTCCAACTTAACGTTTAGATTCAGTGTGACTCTAACCATACGGTGATCGCTACCAATTTTCACCGTTCTCTCTTGTGCCTAGTTTTGCATTGAAGTCTCCCATTAACACCGTATATTGGGTTTTGGACGAATGCATGGCTCTAGAGATATCCTCATACATTTCCTCCACCTCCTCATCGGGGTGTGCCGAGGTTGGTGCGTAAATCTGTATGACCTTCAGCGAATACCGTTTGGTGATTCTGAGCATAAGGTACGCAACCCTCGTCGACACACTCCCGATCTTTACAACGTTGTTAACGAGAGACTTGTGGACGATAAATCCGACACCTCCTTGGGACAGATGGTCGCCCTCTCGGTGCAATAGAGCAAGTTGCCGGATTCGAGGATTACCGTGTCCTCCCCCTCTCTTCGGACTTCGGATAATCCTATAATATGCCAGCGTAACTTGTCTATCTCTTCTTCCAGCTCCACGATCTTCTCGTCAGTCCTCGGTGCGTACGTTGTACGTTGGCAGGTCGAGTCGTCTAAGGTGGCAACCGTACCTCAACCGGAGATTCTTAGCACCCCCTGCCCCGCCGTTACCATGGTCGCCACCGTAGCCAGGAATAGCGTGGCCGCCGGGGACTGGGGTCGTCTCCTTGTTACTCTCTTCATAGGGGGGTATTTGCTATAGTTGCCACGCTTGGCGAGCGGGTTGGCAACCGCAGTTTTTTTATTGTGATTTTGGCTATTATCAAGAAGATGCTACTGCCCATCTCTTGTTTGTTTCCCTTTGTCGCCTTTTACGACACCCACGGCAAAATATGGGGTAGTGGATATTCTTGACCGCCACTACACGGACAGAGGAATGATATATAATATAATATGCATTTATTGTACATATAAATCATTCTGTCTGTTGATGATAACCGCATCAAATTCCGTAGCGCAGTTTAAAAGATCTAAGCGTACAGACGGCGGGAAGTGACTTTTTTTTATACTGTGTAGAGATTTTAATATATTTGTTTAAGACTATCATTACAGAATGAATTAAACATTAATTTTAGTTACATAATCCTATTAACTAACCCATTTAGAACGGAAGAGGGCTTCAACTTCCACAAACAAAAAATTTAAAAGCATGTTTAAACGTCTGTTTAAAAACTGATTTTTTTCTCATTTTACTCAAATAACGATCATGAACATACAGTTATATCTGTCAATTTAAATCGAAATGTCAAGGTTTTCAAGTTTCAAGTGCTCCACTTAAATCTCACTGGTCGGCGTGATTCAACAGACACGTAAATATAACAAAGCAAAAGGTGATTTCAGTTGACATTTCGGTAACGCAGTGGCTAAGTATACGACTTCCATTCCTGCACATAGTATAGTCTACGTATATTATATAGATAATAAGACCGTATTGTATAACCAACAAGGAATAAATGTTGCCTATATGCAAATTACGTTTTTAAATAGAAGGTTAAATATACTTTTTCAATGCACCCATTAAGAAAATATAATTCTTCATGAAACGTAATAATACTTAAATAAAAAAGCCCTTTGATGGTGGCGTAAGACAATCCGTAACCCTATATCGTCGCGTGGGGGCCAAAAGAGCTGACTAGGGAAAGTTCCAGAAAATCATTAAAAAAAGCGATGAAATCATCCCGTTTATAATTTAGAATAGAACCAGCGATCACCAATTCGCCCGCTAACCGCGACGACTATGGAAAATCAAGACCATAAAGAAGTAGGCAGCTGAAAAATAAGGTTTAGGTTTTCTTAAGATTTCACATAGAATTAACAATAAGTCGCGACTTTATATGCGTAGAACTTAAATAAAAAAAAACTTGCAGATCCATAATTAGCGGATTGTCTAATAATCGAAATACCACGTTAAATTCAAGTCTTGCTATTATCTCCAAAACTATAGATTTGAGAGAAAAAATTCTCAGACCTACGAAGAACTTGCGTACGATTTAAGTGACAAACAAAGCCAAAACCATATTTGTCATGCGAAACTCAATTTATTATAAGGATACATACGTACACAATTTAAAATCAATTTGCAACCAACGTAATGGTTTTAAGTACAGATGTGTGCATCCAGCAGTGAACTTCTACGAGCTGATAAAAAGAGAAAAATAAAAGATGTGTCCACGAGTGCCTGTCAAGAAGTTAAGCATGGTTCTGGCGTCACTTTAGTTGTCCACAACGTGTTCTAATTTTATTTCACGAAAAAATACTTTATGTAATAACTACTTTTGTTTATGCGAACACTACACGTTTAAATAAAACTAGTTTTATGGATTTTTTTTATTGTTTGATTTTTTGTTGGTTTCTGTTTGATTGTGAATGTGGTCTCTCCTACATAGAACAATTCTAAAAGACCAATAAAACCCGCGTAAAAGAACACATAGCTGATGTAAAGAATCTTCGCTCCTGGAAGTGTGCAATCTGTGAACACGTACAGGATCAACCGCAAATCCTTTTTTACAGTGGTAGAGCCACGCGGCGGCTTTTGCTGTCGCACGGATGGGCCGGCTCGAACCGGGGTGGTACCACGACTTCACAGAATACCAGCGTCAAGTAGAGGTTTACCTCTGCGTTTCGCTTGGTGAGTGCAGGTGGCCGGAGGCCCTTTTTACTGGAAATGAGGCATTCCATCTTAGTCCTCACGGGTGACAACGCATCTACATTTTGATTTGTAATAAAGGATAGATGTAGATGTTTATGGGCCGCAGCAACCACTTACCATCAGGTGGACTGTGTGCTCGTTTGTTACCCTTATCCTATAAAAAAAATCCTTGCTAAAGAACACCGATTCCTTCCAAGGATAATCCGCGAGGTTATTGAAATCAAAAAACATCCTAATTTCAAAAGAGTAAGTGGCTGGGTGCTACCATCAGCTTCAGATCGTATAATTAATAAAAACGTCGAACATCTCAGTTCCCTTCAGACATTCCCCTGTTCGTGAAGTTTTATCATAATCTGTTTGGACATCCCCATGATAAGCCCGGACAGACAGGCAGACAAATATTCTAAACATGGCTATTCGTATTTTAATAGGATGCAAATATCCATCTGAGTTTAATAGAAACCAGTTATTTCGATATCACAGACAGATACTTCAATTTTATTTATACTATATATAATTAAAATTTATATAAATAATTTTATGGGATGGATGGATCCATCTCCCTCGCACTTTTTGTTATCTTGCTATGGAAGAAACATTGTTTTAAATGACACTTCATTTTAATAGACGCCAGTAATTAATTTATTTGTATTTGTTAATCAATAATATAACACGTTTATCAATAATTATATACTAAGGAACTTCGTACTAATCGAGTGTTCCACGACACTCACGCATGTTTTTTTATTTACTATCGTTTTAGTTGTTTTAGATAAGTCGACATATTATACGTTTAACTAAACGAATGGCAAGCTATATTATATATATATATATAATTCATAATTCATAATTCATAATCTTTATTGCAATCAAATGGTAACAACAGATGTGTTTTAAAAAATAGTCCGCATTTGAAACCCGGGTTGGGCGTACCAATTATAAAATATTAAATTATATTATTAGATTACATCAATAAATTAATTAAATTGACAATCACATTGTCATGTCAAAGAAAGAACAATGATAATAATAATAATAATTATAATTACAATAATAGAAAAAGAAAATTAAATATAATAAAATTATATAGAAAATCAAATTAAATAATATTTGTATCAAAACATTCATTTAAATTATAAAAATAATTTTAACTTATATATAACTTTAATTTTGATAAAATTATGTAGTATCCGTTAGACTTTAATTATCTCTGACACTCGACAAAAATTCATCGATCGAATAAAATGAATGCTCAATTAGAAAGTCGAACAATTTATCTTTGAAAATCTGTATATCGTTACACTCTTTGATGTTATTCGGAATCTTATTGTATATCTTTGGAGCCATAGCAAACACACTTTTTCCATACAAGGTTAATGTTCTACCAAGGTTATTATATAATCTGCTTCTATTGCGAAATCTCTTAATCTCTAATTTAAATAGTGATGGATATTGCCTGATAAATAAAGCTATTTCAAATATGTATAGAGATGGTACGGTAAGTAGTGTTAATTTCATGAAATAATCTTTACAGCTATCAGTTCTTTTTAAACCACACATAGCACGTATACACATTTTTTGACATTTAAATACTTTATCCCAGTTAATGGCGTTTCCCCAAAATATTATTCCATATCTAAGCCTGGATGCAACATAACCATGAACCATGACTGACTTTTTTTGCTAGCATATATAGGTTATAAGACGACTGTGTCACTTTTTTGCATACGAATTCTATATGGCTTTGTCATTTCAGATTTTCACCAATGTGAACGCCAAGAAACCTTGTAGTTGTTGTTATTTGGACTTCTTTGGCATTATATTGAATTTGTGTATTAAAACTTATAGTTAACTATAATTATACTTATAGATTAACTCTTTCGTGTAACTTCGTCGAAAATGCTTTAGCACGTTCAAATGTAAATAATATATAATCGAAGCATAATCGCAGATAAATTAGTGTTTATGATAAAATAAACGTTGCCTGCCACTTATAATCAAAAGTGTATGAATATAAATATAAGATTTCATGTAACCTTGAATATGTTTTATTGTGAAAAATTGTACGTAATAATATTTTAGGAGACCTGCGTAAATAAAAAGTGAAAATGCAATTATTACAGCGGCGAGGTCGCGCACAGCGACAATAAAAATGGGCTCAAGCTAAAAGCGCTCGTTATTCAGGGTCTGCCGTATTCTGGTAAAAAATATCGATAAGCAAAAATAATAATTGCCCTAAATTCTTTGGCAGTTGCTACTATATTGCTCAAACTATAAGTGCTATAACCACGAAGTAGATTTTATAATAACCTGATTTTTTTTTATTGAACTTTATAAATTAAGTTTGATCAAAATACTGAAAGTAATTAACTAACTTAGAGTGTATTATATAATAAATTATTTATTTACTTTATAATTTCTTAGTCAGAATATTTTTTATAAATTTGTTTGTTTTTATGTAAAATACCATTAGTTGATCGCTTGATCCTTGTTCGTTAATTAGCAGAACGTATCCTATCAGAAAAGTTCGACATTTGGAAATAAATTGGAATATTTCCTCTAATAACTTACGCTTTTTCTCACTTACAAACTAGGTGTGCTCCTATTGTTATATTGTATTTAATATAATATATAAAGTAAGCAATAATAAATTAGAAGTATCACATCAAGCACTTTATAAATCTTATTCATTGAAGCAATTCCTCGAATAATGTAATGCTAGGATTTTGAAGCTGTTATCATTGTCAAATTACGCGATATAGAGATCATTTGTCAAATTACGCGTTGGTTCGGTCGTTTGTAAATTGCACCAATTGTCTGTCACAGAAACAAGAATGTGGAAAGCGATTCCGCAATCAATTGCAATGATTGCCATATGATAATATTATACGTTTGATTGTTTTATATTCTGACAACAAATAGGTTAGTATTTTGATTGAAGTGTTGAGAGCAGAACTTCAGAATTGAAACATGATAATAGATCTTTACGTATAAAATTTCCGTTCTGCAGTACTGGCTGTTTCAAATTAAAATTATTTTTGTTTGGTTAAGAATTATAATTTCAAATTAATATTATTTTAAAAACATGTTATCTTTCAAAATTAGTTAGGTATTTGTTTATTGATTAGCTATATGTTTTCATCGCATTGGAATCTTTTTCGTTATCATGGAAATTCATATCACAAAAATTCGAGTAATTATGGAATATAAGTACCGTTGTGGCAGCAATGCGGCACAAGCGGCACACAATATCAACGATGTTAGTGGACCGAGTACTACAGAGGAACGCACCACCTGTTATTGGCTTGCCCGCTTCCGTTCTGAAAATTTCTACCTGAAAAATGAACGCCATGGTCGCCCAAAAACATTGGTCGTAAATGAGGAATTAAAGGCGATTATGGAAGTTGATGATCGTCAATCTACGGCTGAATTAGCGGGAGCTTTTGACATTTACATCCCAACAATATTGGTCCATTTGAGTTAAATTGGCAAGGTAAAAAAGCTTGACAAAACGGTGCCGCACGAACTCAATGACCGCCAGCGCGAAGTACGCATCGATACGTGCCTTGCGCTGGTCAACATGCAAAGAAACAAAGGAATTTTGAACCGCATTATTACCTGCGATGAAAAATGGATTCTATTTGACAATAGCAGGCGCTCAGTAAGTTGATTGGATCCTGGTTCAGACCCTAAACAATGCTCTAAATGGTCACTGTTTGGTGGTATAGCGGCGGTGTGAATTATCACAGCTTCTTACCAAACGGGGTGAGCATTTTGCAGATATGTACTGTGAAGAACTGAACACAATGATGGAGAAGCTTGCACGTCTCCAACCAGTTTTGGTAAATCGTACGTCCTCGCTGCTCCTATATGACAACGCGCGACTTCATACTGCGCAACAGATAGTCTTCAAGTTACAAGAGCTGGGGTTGGAAGCTCTCCGTCATTCGCCATACTCACCAGAACTGGTGCCTATAGACTTCTACTTTTTCTAGAATTTGGATAACATTTTCAAATTTCAATGCCTTTGAAGAATTTGTTGGCCCTCTAAAAAAGGGCATCTATAAACTGCCACTGCGTTGGCAAAGATGTATCGATTGCATTACTTTGATTAATGGAAAAATAATTACGTTAATTTATTTCATAAAAACAGCAATTTCATAGTATTTTTAATGAGAAAATTAATAAATATATTAATTTTTATAAATCAAGAAATGTACTCCGAAATGTATTGTAATTATAATAAGATGTGTATAATTAAGAAATGTATCTGTAGTAATATAAATAAAAAATCAAAGCAAAAAATACAGGCTGATAAAAAATTTATGACAAATTTTTGGAGATTAAAATTAGTCAGAAAACGTTTCTTTCCTGTTTAAATAACATTAATAAAGGGTTTCCTTTAAAACATTCATTAGCGCGAATTTTCTACTGAAGAGTGGGCAAACTCTAATGAATAGTATTCTATCAAATGGTGAAACACATGATCCACATACCATTAATTAGACTATGTGTTCGTTGTCACTATTACGTTAAAAAGTAATCTTGAGTCAAATCTATAATGATCATAAATTTATTATTTTTAATAAGTTTATTTTTCTGCAAAAGGAGTTTTGAACATAACAGATAGTTTTAAATGAACAGTGATTGAACAAAAAGTAAGCGGCTACAGTGACCAGCGATTTGATCGTTAGAGAATAACGCCCATCGCATTATTGCTTTTACTAATCGGCTTATTGTGAATGTCTCAAGGTCTTTTCGGTATTTTATTGTCTATTATAGTGCTGGGTAGTCATTAAATTAACAGTTTGTTGAAAGGATAGTGTTAACAGATACAAATTAAAACCGAAAGGTCACAGCTCTGTAACAAAGAGCATATTATGTCCAATCTGAACGACCTTTTTCACTACAAAATATTTACGTCTATGGCACGTATATTGCCATCGATGAGTTGCAAATGAGAATAATGAATACTTCGCAAATGAAGCAAACAAAGCGATAATGATTCATCTAATGGGCATCATAAGAGGCATATATGAAAAGGTCCAGAAAACCCCCGAAAAAAGGGAAGGTTTCCAGTATATCTCCAATATAGCTATCTCTCCTACTGTGTAGTGTGTGAATATCCACTACACCATATCATCCCGTGGGTGTCGTAAGAAGTGACAAAGGAAAATGAAACAGGAGATGGGCAGCAGCATCTTCAAACAGCTCAAAAAAAAACTGTGGTTGCCAACCCGGCTGCCAAGCGTGGAAACTATGGCAAAATTCCCCCTATGAGGCAATCTGTGGGGAGGCCTATATTCAGCAGTGGACTTAACAGGTTATAATGGATTTTTTATAGAATCAAGGTGACAAACGAGCACACAGCCCAGCTGATGATAAGTGCTTTCTGTGGTCCATAGACATCTACATCTATCCTCGATTAAGAATCATAATACAGATGCGTTGTCACCCCTGAGGACTAAAATGGAATGACCTTTTTCCAGTAAAAAGGGTCTCCGGTTAGCTACACTCACCATACGAAACACAGCAGCATTAAGCTGCTATTTTATGCTGGTAATCTGTGAGAGCGTGGTCTTACCCCGGTCGAGCCGACCCATTTGTGCTGCAACTCAAAATAATAAAAGAACTACGACGGTGACTGTGGCAAATATCCGCAATCTATAGGGGAGGCTTTTGTCATGATGGACGTCTAGCTCTCCTCGGGAAGTTCAACATTAGTTGGACATGAGATGTGAAATTGATTGTTGTTGTTGTCAAGCAGTGGACTTTGACAGTCTGTAATGATGATGATGATATTAACTCTGTCAACAGTGTATGTCGGTACGTCCACCTCTCACATAATATATAGCTGACTAATTTATACATAGTGTGTCGGTGTAGTGTTATATTAATTTTCATTGCTTGATATACTGGAAATCGGATACAACTAGTACTTATTAGCAATGATTATATCGAATACACCTACGTGTTAACGTTGTTGACTACAATAAGTAATTCAAATCATGTTACTTCTTTTATTTTTCTTTCATACTCATTTGCTTCTAAATTTCAAAAGCCAATACATAGCGGTAAAACTTAAATTTAAGACGGTTTAGCAATAAATAAAACCGGCCAAGTGCGAGTCGGACTCGCGCACTGAGGGTTCCGAACAGATCCGTAGGTTAAAATTATTAAAAATGTTTTTATTGTATGATGTAACTAAAAATTTATACTTTTCGCAATTTTTCCTTTATCTGTGCTATAATACGTTGCTTTGTACCAAATTTTAAGATTCTGAGTTCACGGGAAGTACCCTACAGGTTTTGATTCCCTTGCGACATAATATTTGCGGCATAAACGGCTGTATCTTTTGATTGCGTTGGCTTAGAAGTTTGATTTTTTCACAGCTTCAAGAGACAGTAGACTTGAGTATTTGATAATTTCAGCTTGATACCTCTACGCGTTCCTGAGAAAAAGGGTCTTGACAGACAGACAGACAGACGGACAACAAAGTGATCCTATAAGGGTTCCGTTTTTTCCTTTTGAGGTACGGAACCCTAAAAAGATGATATTAACCTACGTCAAGTTCAAAACCAAACTTAAGTTTACCGACTAATCTTAAATTAAAACTTACACTAACATAAGTCGTAATACATATACTCGTATGTCCCATGTTTATGTATGACTAATAAAAAAAATATGCATGCGCCTATATTTTTTGTCTAAACGTTGTCAGTGTAGCTCGCAGATCTTTTTACTCTGCCTAACAGTTCTTGGGGATTACAGACATGACGATATGTACATATTATTCATTATCAACCTCTATAAATCCACTGTTGGATAAAGGCATTTTGAAACTAAGCTATTATAACACGGAGTCTTAAAAGATTTGCCTTACTAACCTTGTTGGTACTACATTAACTGGCAGGCAGTATTTTAAAAGAAACAGTACTTTTTCTCATATTTTCACTTAAATTTTTAATAGATAATAATACGTAAAACGATTGTAACCAATCTGGCGTGGGACTACCCTTGTACAAGCGCTAACTATCCTATTGTTACAAATGTGAATTAAGAAAACAAAGGTATCAATAAATGTAATTTGATATAATGAGTTTTATGGCACATTGTGTCGAGTTACCGAAATTTTTCATTTAAATTTTTTTATCAAGAATTTCTTTGTTCTCTGTAAATAACTTCTTTATTATTTCTATGTTCTTTAAATTTTTAAAGACGTTTATTTCATAAAATAAGGGAGCACACTGCATTTCGTACGGTGAATGTAGAGAACTGGAAACCTTTTTACAGGAAACGAAGCATTCATTCTTAGTTATCAGGGGTGACAACGCATCTGTATCTTCATTCCGAATTGAGAATAGATGTAGATGTCTAGGGTTTACAGCATCTACTACCACCAGGTGAACTGTGTGCTCGTTTGTTAATCTTATTTTGTAACAAAAAGTACAGAAGGTATTCACTATAAATGGATATATAATGCCAATTCAACTGCAAAACTTGGTAATACTAGGACCTTTGCCGCCCACCTATTCTCCGTAATCACGATATAACGATGTAACGTCCTTTTTGCAACCACAAACATGGAAACTCAATCGGAATAATTTAGAGAATGGTCACAATGTCGGGGTCACTGCACCGGCTTGGATAAAAAGATGTTATCTTAGGCCGAGCGTATTTGGAATAAGGAACATTTATATTTCATTGTGAACATATTTCCACTGCTGTATCCTGTTTTATCCCATGAAGTGGCGGTGTACACTACCCTATATATCCTTCCATGTGCGTCGTAAGAGATGTCAGAAGGAGAATGAGCAGCAGCGCCTATCTAATAACAACTAAAATACAAAATAAAACTTGCGTTTGCCCATCCGTGGCAACTATGGCAAATTTTCTTCCTTTGAGGCAGTCTATGGTTTTATAATAGAATCTTAATATGCTGCAAAGACTGTTTAACGGTTGTTAATAAGTTCATTTCAACTCAATCATTTTGCAGTGTATATAACGCTGAATTGTCGAGATTTTCCGTAGTTGTCAATTTATTTATTTGGTATGCCATAATAATATCATACGTGGTAGAGCAATGTTGCAACTATTATAGTTATAGCACCAGGGTCAGCTCGACCGCATTAGTTATTTCAATTAAACTCTATTTATTGATAACGATCTTACATTTTGGTTCTTCCATCGAGATTGTATGTAGGTGTTTATTAGCCGCGACCTCAAATTACCATTGAGTGGACTGTGTGCTGGTGTGTCTGTGTCGTTAATTCTAAAAAAAGTATTTAAGATGGTCACTGCATCTAAATACTGAACGACTCTTATTTATTTATTTTTGCTTTATACAAAATGTAGGTATTACTGTAATTAAATTTGCCTACTAGCAGTATTTACGTGAGACTTTTTGATTATTGGATTGGATAACTAACGTGGATAATTATCTAATATATAAAACTAATTTTTGTTTGTTCGTATTTTATGCGTTACCATGCCGTTCACCAAATTGCGGTAAAACTTTGTTAACTTGTTGCTTGCACTTGCGTTATAGGCATAGTACAATTAACTTACAGTAGGTGGCGCGCGTATCGTACCGATAAATTTATTTGAAAGTAATCTATCACTCAACTTCTATTAGAAGGTTATCGGTACAATGTATTATTATTCATAATTAAATCATATAAGTCTTCCAAAGGAGAATGGGATTTTTGAGCCTGAAGTTAACAAATTGGTATAAACTTCAAAAATTGTTTATATTTTTCTGAGTACAAATACAAAAAACTAGTTCATTTTACAATCTAGAATTTGAAAGATCATTAAAATAAAAAATAATTAGGAATATAGATTATATTAATACAATCGATTTTAAATTTATTCGGCCTAAAAATAAATATAAACTAAAAAGCTACTAAGTAGTACTAAGTAACTATCAAAATATTATGTTATTTGCATAAGGAAAAAATTAAATAAACATTTGAGGTTTGAGATAATTTATTTCTCATAAGAATTACATTCACTTACATGAGAAACTTCAATGATACAGAATTTTAAACATTTTGGGCATATCGTATATAAAAAAGAAAGAATAATTTAATAAATATAAAAAGGGTAGTTGTTAATATTATGATAATGATTTGTTTCGAGTGTTGCGCGTCAAACTACGTTATAAAAAAAGTTATAAATGATCACAGAGTAAATGCAACTGGAAGTGACACACATCAATGCGTCGTGTTCGCTGTGTTTATGACATAATATTTTAATATTTTTTTAAAACTTCTCATTGATTTTGCTTCTTTTATTTCTTTTGGAAGTTTGTTATACATTCTAGCACCTTCATACAAAAGGTTCTTTTTACCATGGTTCGTCCGGGGAGTATATAACTCTATGTCGTTTGCTCGTCTTAGCCTAATTTTTTGTATTTATTGTTTCTTTGAAAAGGTTATTTGTGTATGCATATCTTTATTTAATATTTTTCTTATAAGAATACAGGTACAATAAATATATGTTTGTGAAATATTCATAATTTTAGTTTCCTTGTATATTTTATGTGTCCGTGTGAAAAAATCATAATTAAACAAAATTTTTAATAGTTTATTTTGAGCCGTTTGTAGGGCGACCAGATTTGTTTTTGGAGCCGCACCCCATAATTCTATTAAATATTCAATGTGTGGTTTAATAAGTGAATTATAAATCGTGTATCTTACTTGCCGCGGTAAACATCGAATTATACCTCGTAAAGCTCCAGTAAGAGAAATTAGTTTGCTTCTTATTTTATTAATATGTGATTTCCATGTCATGTTACTGTCTTAAATCAAACCAAGATATTTTTCATGATCTAATAGTTTAATATCTTGATGGTATATATTCAATGATGAATGCTTTGGTATTTTCTTATTTTTTGCTTTAAACATTACAAATATTGTTTTAGAAATATTTATGGTTAAAAGATTATCTTGAAATCACTTATTTAGTAAATCTAAGTCCATTTGCGCGTTACATATAATCTCATGAATGCAGTTACCATAGTAAAATAAACTAGTATCGTCTGCATATAAGGTTATGTCACCTTTTAGTCCAAGCTTATGAATGCCATTTATATATATAAGAAACAACAGTGGCCCAAGAACTGAGCCCTGCGGTACGCCATAAGTTATGATTATAGGGCTACTTTGTATTTGATCAATCTTAACAACTTGACAACGATTTGAAAGGTAAGATTTAATTATATCAAATGCAGATCCACAAATGCCAAGTTCTTTTAACTTACGTAATAATAGTTCATGACTAATAGTGTCAAAAGCTTTTTTTAAGTCTATGAATATCCCAAGCACTATTTGTTTCTTATCGATACTAATTTTTATCTTATTAAATAAACATTTATTATCAATAAATCGATTAACATATAGAATCGATACACTAGTGTAATTCACGTTTTGGAGCGATACATAGACTAACATCTTCTAAATAGTTCGTAAGGCTTCTCTTTTGAAGTGTCAACTTGACACTACAAACTGCAAAATTATTTACATAATGCATGTCAATTTGTCCTGAAAAGGGCCGATTTTCGTCGATTATGGCCGATCGCAATATCATCGATTCGCAACTAAATTGAGCGTTTTAACAAAAGCTTGGTGTGCCAAATTATAATTAATAATTAATTTTTAAATAGCTGCCAAAGATGGTAACCTAATATATCAATGATAATGAGAACTTTCGACTGTGTAAAAAAAAGAATTACCAATATTGATTCATGATATTGACGAAGATATCGACTAACATAGATAAAAACATACTTCTTTTTCTGTCGGTTAAATACATGATTACTGTATGAAAGAAATATTACATTTATTTAATGTATATTATGTATGTAAATAAATACAAAAATTGATTGTTAAGGGATATTTGTGAGAATAAACAAGTTGCTTGAGTGTACTTGAAGCGTAGCCAGCTTGGTTGAATATTTATTTACCACTTGAATTACAAGAAAGCTTGGAACAGTTTATAATATGAGCTGATGTTATTTGAGCAAAACATTACAGGCGAAGTAAGTAGGCTCCAATTTACCTCCATTTACGCTGTTAATATGAGAAATTATTAATATAATTATTCCTTAAAGCTTTTGCCCCCTTTAACACTCGAAAAATATTCATTTAATAGTTAAATAACTATATTATCTATAGATAAAAAAACTTAACTTATCTTCACGCACAATCCCTGACGGGGTAGCCAGAGAGAACAGATCGCCAAGTGTCACGATCCTTACATACCTCTTTCGCTTCTTTCAGATTCATTATCTTCTTCATACATGCACGTCTAGGTATCCGAGTACTCTTGACCCTCCCCTCTTCGAGCAGTTTGCTCACATGGTCTTCGAAAGTTAGTCTCGGTCTACCTCGACACCTTTTAATATTAACTTTCGCGCTATATATTTTCTTCACCATTCGGTCTTCACTCATTCGCTCAACGTGCCCAAACCATCGAAGCACGCCCTTATCAATTTTTGTGATAAGGTCATCTTTCAAACCTGCCATATTGCGAATCTCTTCGTTTCGCTTTCGGTCGGCCATGGTAACGCCGCACATTTTACGAAGAGATCGCATCTCCACTGCATTCAACTTGCTTTTATGCTTCTTCTGGCACACCCAGGTTTCGCTGCCATATAACAAAGTCGGTACCAACACTGCGTTATGTGTTGCAAAGCGTGCACTCTTCACTACGCCTTGCCTTTTGACTAACGCAGTCAGGGCACCATTGACTTTGTTCCCGGCAGCGACACGCCTGTTCACATCTAAATCACATCTTCCATCCCGGCTAAAAGCACTCCGGCTAAAAGCACTATAGATAGAAATCAACTATTACAGTGTAGTTAAAACATAACCTCACCTTTACTTAATCTTAAATAACTAAGCTCCTAGATTGACAAATCTTGCCAAATTTTCAACTTTGGAGTGTTTATATGTAAGCTTTCAAATGATCTAACTTTCATCTTGTTAACACCTGCGCCCTAGAATGTATGGAAACGTATCCGTCTCCTTTGAAACGATATTTCCACAATTTTTTTGCGGCAGCAACGTGCCGTGTACCAGCTAGTAAGATGATAATGATGATGAGTTCGAGTGATAAAATTGATTAAAATATAGTGATTAAACACATTGTCGTAGTGATATTGATGTATGAAAATAACTTTTATTTTGCATTTTAAAAACCCCTGGCTACGGGCTACTGACACATATTGAACAAAAAATTTGTTAAATATGTAAGCCGTGGACAAATTTTGATCTATGTTCTACGATAAAATTACAATTAAAACCAATGAACGTTAAACAATTTTGAAAGTTAACCAGTTTCTCATTTAAGACATACGCTTGAATTTAATATTAAATAAAAAAAATAAAGTTACAGCCTATATACGTCCTACTGCTGGGCACAGGACTTCTCTCATATCTGAGAGGGTTTCAGGCAAAGGAAATGTCCGCGGCGCTGCCCCAATGCGTGTTGGCAATAACATTTTTTTTTTCTTATTGCGCAGACATGCAGGTTTTCTCACGATGCTTTCCTTCACCGCCGAGCACGTGGTAAATCAGCATTTAAAATTGCAATTAACAATTTCATCATAATTGGTGCCGGCGGGGATCGAACCCGGGTTGAATATTAAATAAACATAATAAATTAAATATAATATTTTCTTGCTTAGCGCACATTTTTTTTATATTCTACTAAGCCAGCGCTCATCTACAATCTCACCTGATAGTAAGTGGTAGTGTAGACTTTTTATAACGATGAATTATCAATACATAAACGACAAATTCTAAATCGATCGAACAGTGCTTTTTAAACGTGACACCACATGTCAGTTGCACCCGTGTGAAGCCGGGACAGGTTGCTAGTAATATGCTATATCATCATTACAGCCATTCGCAAGTCCACTGCTGAACATAGGCCTCCCCCAAGGAATGCCATAAAGCACGCTCCAGAGCCACCTACATTCATCGACTTCCCACATGTCTGAAACTAAAAATTAGTGATAATTTATTTATTATAAACGGTCGCTAAATAATTTTTCAAAAGATTGCAATACAATGGCGCTGCATTGGAGAATGCTTTTAAAATAAAATAAAAATTCAGCAACATTATATCTATTATGTCTTTTTAATGAATAGCCATAATATCTGAATCTCAATCTTATGGTGGATATATTATAAAAATTAAAATAGGAGAAAGTGTTAAACAAGTCTTTACAGATTGAATAAATTAGATGTATGTAGTTATGTCCAACTGTATCTTGGTGGTTACTAAATTTGACGCAGCTCAAGTATTATTTAATTATTTTTTTAAATTCTAATATTTAGGTATAACTACTACTTCTAATATATAGGTAAACAGCGTACGATGGGAATGTCACCATCACCCTGCGTAAAAGTGCGTAAATAAAGAAGGAAAATACCTACTTCTACGGTAGCTAATTTTGCAATACTCTAAATCGTGATGAAGTAATCATCGTATTACTTCAATACGCTTGCCTAGAAGGCTAAGTCGGTAGGTTTATATTTTAGTAAAGGGTCAGAGGCGTTTCAACAGCTATATAATAATTTCTTTGTTGAAATATTAATAATTCTTGTTTTTTTATGTATCTAATGTATGATATTGTTTATCCTTTCAGAATGTTTTGGGGCGAAGGAGCGCTCCCGGCAGCGTTCCGGGTCAACACGCAGCGTTCCTGTCGCAGCCAATATTAAGAGGGAGGTGAATTTCGACTGTCCTGAAGAGTTTGGCTACTACCCTCACCCTACTGATTGTACCCTGTACTATGTTTGTGTATTTGGCGGTGCACTTATGGAGTCATGTACGGGTGGTCTAATGTACAGGTAAGTTTAGAAATATTTGTAATTATATAACATTTAAAAGAAATGCATTATTATACATTAATAATAAAAAAAAATAAGAAAAATTGATCATAATTTGAGTTATAATATTTATGAAAACTAGAACAACTATGAGATACAATGAATATTTACTTATTGATAGAGAACAAATTTAAAATACGAGAACATACCTCTTTTTTAGTTTTCTTGAGTATTATGTACTAGTGTATTTCACACACAATTTAAATTATTATAATCTTTAAATTAAGTTGCTTTAAACAAAAAAAGTATAACATTTTTTTAGTCTGTACTTACTTCTGAATACTTTACACAATTTTTAGCCACGAGCTCCAAACATGTGATTGGCCGCGTAACGTTGGCTGTGATGCTACCGGTACATATGTGGGAGAAGAATTAGATAGACTTAGCGAAAGAAATCCACCGCCACCACCGCCACCTCCACCACCACGACGAACGACTCAGCCGCATCCTTCAAGAGCACATCCTAACCCTGTTATTACATCCAGGGGACAGCCTAAGTTTAACAGACAAGAATACGAACAGGTACCTAAACATTCACTTCATAATATATGAAAGTATTTTTACAAAATATAATATACACCAATATAAAATTTTTTGTTTCATTTTTTTATATCAAGCAACAGCAATTATTTGCCGAAGTGGATGAGTTGCCTCCCGTAGAAGAGTTCGAGAACGATAGGCAGCAACGCGTTTATCGAGGGCAGCCTTCAACGATTGGACAAGTTCAAAAAGACAGAGATGGCTATAGTGCTCAATCTATTACTTCTGGAAGGACACTTAATTCTAATATTATACCTGCATCTATACCGCAAACAAATAGTAAATTTGGTTCATTTTCATATGGAACACAAGTTGATGAAAGAAGAACTGCAACAGTTACTCCAGCTCCTCAAACGTACAGGTATTGTGGTAATTAATTTAAATGGTTATTTATTTATTTAACATATAAGTATACACCTAATTTAATGAAGCATGCTTGAAATTTGTTGTTATTTCAGAGCTGACAGTGACAACGTGACTGACTTTTCTAAGGACAGAGACTTAGACATTATGATAAACCATATCAACCCATACGACAGTATCGACAAAGAAAATATAAGAAGCAAAAGAGACGTAGACATGACACAAACTAACTTAACTAGTGTAGACATAAAGTTTGATAGAACTGACAGTCATGAAATAAATGATGATGTTGATTTTGGTACTGAAACAATGGATGGTGGTTATGATAATGAGAAAGTTGAAGCAGATAGAAACAAAAGACAAGTCACATATTTGTTAAAATCTGGAAAAAACTGGCAAAATTCAAGGCCGGTAAAATTTGTAGACTTTCAACAGTTTCCACAATACAAACCTAATTTACAAAATACTGCCTACCAAAATACTTTTAAAAAAGATAATTTTACTCCCGTAAGTCGTAAACCATATTCATTAGATAGTTATCTTTTCTCGACCGCTAATCCCTTTTTCTCTTATCAAACTGAAGGTTCGCAAACTCAAAGACCTTTTAGACCGAGTCTCCATGATCCATTTAATCAAAAATATACTCACAGTTCTTTGAATACTGCGACTCAAATTGTTACAAAAAGCCCACCTATTTCTTCTATAAATAACAAAGAAAATCTAATTTCATCTTTATCTGGAGGATTTTATAACAATGCTCCTAAAGACAACCAACAGTTATCTGCATATACACATTCATCATCCAACCAACCAAAAACACATTTAGTTATTGATTCTTCTCTAGTTCCTAGTATGGTTGTTACTAATAAACCAACTCAATTATCATCTTTTTCTCAATCCGGGTACGATCATCCCTTAAATCACAAACAAATGAAACAAAATCCACAATATACGAAAGATGAACAAATGAATGTCAGAAATAACCAAAATTATAGGCAAGATCATTCATCTAAACATGAATATTATGATGATAGTTATGAATCCAATGAAAATGATGAAATAGCTGAAGAAGATAATGATCAATATTTTAAACACAATTTTCCAGATCCGCCGTATGCCTTTACCCATCCTAATAACAAATATGCTGATATTGACAATCCTTTTGCTAAGCCAAATTTCGATTTTGATGCATTTTTAACTAATTTACAAAATGATCATTACTCTACCTTAGAAATAACGTCGTCTCAACCTAAAAATATTCACAGTAGTACTTACAAAACACCGATAGAAATAACATCTCCTTCCTATAGAACCCCGGTTAGACAATCGACTGTATTAAATTATAAAGGTGTTAGTACACCTCGCCCCTTTACTTTATCAAATATACCTACCACTACTGGAAATTTCATTCCAAATAGTTTGTTTACAACAAACAATCAAACACGGAAATATCAACAATCTACAATTAAGCCGCTATTTACAGAACACCATCAAAAAGCATCTCTTAAAGGAAACCACTTTAACGAAAATACCCCAGTGAATAAAGAAACCGGCAATATTTTGCCAAAACTGAAACCACCAAACTTCACAGATGAGCGTCAATTGCCTATAACATATAGTTTTAGCAGGCCTATTGAGACGACTAGAATTCCCAATCTTAAAGTATCAAAATATTCAAGCAACTTTCCTGTAACTCAAAAGCCATATATTTTAGTAACAAGTACTGGAACACCTTTTACTATTTCCGTTTCAAATCAACATTTAAAAAATACACATTCCGTTTCTTCTATTAAACCTTTTACCATATCTGCTGCTCATCCTACCAGACCGCAGCAGCCTGTACCTAAGCCTTTAACGACTGTAGCTAACGAACAGCTTTCAACTTTACAAAACCATTGGAAGAATCTTACGAATGAAAAACCGACAACCCCACAATCTACTTTTAAACCAACTACAGAGTCAAATACTTCTCAATTTGATAAATTGTTTACTCAATCTATTAAGTTCTCTACACAAATGCCATACAAAACTAACAATATATATAGTAATACTCCGAAAGGTTTAATTTTAACTACAACTAACGCACCTCTTAACCGAAAACCTATTCCTAAACCCTCGCCAGAAATGAATGACTATTATTACGATGACGAAGATGATAACTATTATTATGAGCCCGTAGTAAAACCAAAATACATGCCCGTTTCTGAAGTTAGGCCCCAACGTCCCCCAATGGCACAAAACTACCGTGAATATGAGGATAATTACGCGAATATTGATGAACAATCATTAAAATTTAAGCAAACTAATCCTAATCTTAGAAGGCCAATCAAACCAGTGACTCAAAATCAAAATGATATATCATCTTTTATGACGAAAACACCTTTTAAAGAATTCAATAAAAATCTGGGGGAAAAAATTATACTTGCACCACCATCCGCCCAAAATTCAAATATTATGAAGAACACTGAGATCGCTAATTATAAAATAAATCATAATTTGGTTCACAATGGAACAACAAATGTAAGGAAACCGATACACAGCGAAAATGGTCCACACACAATTAGACCTCCAAAATATTTAAATCAAACTACTCTAAGACCATACACTGTAAGGCACAGATTAGCTAAGCCGACTGAAGGATTTAAAACTGTGGAACATAAGCAAACCAAAGGAAGAATTAGGCATCCAAATATTGTGGCACAGATGCTTACCACCCCTCGTGATAACTACAATCAGGAAACTAGATATACAAATTCTAAACATGATGGTAAATCTAACAGGTAAAAGATCCAGAATCAACTGTGAACTAACTCTATAGATACATATATGAAGTATTCTTTTTCTTTTTAAACGATATAACAATACTTTGGATTAATATATATTTAAAACACGGAAATATTAGGTAATTCAACTGACAAATTTAGTATTGAGTATAACGACTTGTAGACTTTGACAAAGTACGGACATGACTTTTAATTGACATTTTTTTTAAGTATCAAGATTGGAACCAGTTTAATAAATATTAAAGAACCTAATTCTTAAAATTTTTAGCCTGGAACCAACTGAAAGTGTGACACCATCCTCTTTTTCGCCTAGTCCACGACCGAAAATGCTCTACAATGGATCACAGAACTACAGTCCTGATCAATTTGATCCTTTTTATGCCGTCTACGATGAAGATGGAGAGCTTTATAAAGATACAGGTAAGCTAAGTCACAAAATTTAATAGTAATTATTATTACAGGTATAGGGGAGCGGTGATGTCTCAAGGGCTTATATGTTACGCTTGTATTCTGTGAGTGCTTTGGCTAAGCACTCACTGTAAATTCTTAGTAGGCGAGCAAACCAAATTCAATATCCGCCAGCACAAATTAAATTTTTCATCATAATTTAAGCGCTGATTTATCACGTGCACGGCGGTAAAGGAAAACCTCGTGAAACTTGCATGCCAGAGAAATAAAAACAATATTTCGAAGCCATGTGAAATTGACCAACATGAATTATGGCAGCGCGATGTCGGAATTTCCCTTCTCCTAAAACACTCTTAGAAATGATATGGCCTGTGCCCAGCAGTGGGGCCTATATATCCACTTTACCTTAATTTTATGAAGATCCATAATAATGTATAAAAAAATCTTATAATCAGCGTACCACCAGTAAAAGATTAATATTTTGTGTGATATTTTACTATAAAATATTAATTAACCTAGAGTTAATTCGCGCTTCACAATAATGGGTTGACTTATTTTACAGATTACGTCCAACAATACAATACAGCGTCACTGCGACCTGTGGTCCAACAGACTTACCGTGGGACACCGCCTCCTACTCGTAGACCAGTCGAGACTTATACACCCAAACCAGTAGTTTCAGACGACTATGATGATGTTCTAATTCAAGGACAGGTATAATTTTAGTCATAAATCGCTAACATTAAGTTTTATATTATTCGAATTTATTAAAGAATTCGAACAATTAAACTATTTTCAGATCAATAACCCGAATCAGTATCAAACACCTGTTCGTCATTCTACAAGGTAAATTTTAATATTACACTTATAACAAAAAGTTACCTATATTTTAATAATTATAGTTAGACATGAGTCAAACGTGATATGCTTACTTATTAATTAAATCGATTCAGGGGCGATGATAATGAATTGGGCTACGAACATAAGCCGAACAACGTGCGGACAACTGTTTATGAAGCTACTTCTTTTAGAACTAGTCCTTCTACAACTAGCACAACCACAACCACAACTACCACCACACAACGCTCTACTACTGCACTCTTCACAGAAGCTATGACCCCATCACGATTTACTTCAAGGTACTACAAAAGATATCTATTCTAGAGAGTTCTAGTATTATTCATGCTTATCACTGTGATTAAATTAATTTAACAATCATTTTACACATATTATTCATTTATTCATCATATATTTAAGCACTTTTTAAGTTACGTTTCAATGCAACCTTTAAATATATTACTAACTCAAACATTAACTTTCCATTATCTACTAAACTCTCATTAATTGGTTTCCTCGTCTGTTTGAAGGTTGTATTAAATATGTTAAGGTTGTGTTCATTCTTCACTTAATCATTCAATATTACTGTAAAATTAAACAAGTCACATAAAATAAACAAGCTTTTGTGGTATCTTTTGCTAATTAACCATTTAAAAAATACAAAATATATAATACCTATAAAGACATTTGTAAAGGGTCAAGTTGTTTTACAATGTATAATTAGTAATATTTTCGCCAACTTTAACGTTGCACTCACATAGTTTCAAATTCAAACTAACTTTGTAATCTCAATGATTAACAATAGATTTTTTCTGTTTGAACATTGAAATTATTAGAGCTTAAATTAGATAGTTTTCTTTTGCTTTATATTCAACAGATTCTCTGCGGATGAAAATCCTGGTTCCTCAACCCAAAATTCTTTTACTGAATCCACTTCAGTTCCTTCCACCCTTCCACCAGTCATAAATATTTCATCCCGAGCAAAACCCTTTAGAATGACTGATAACTCTCACCGATTAGTAGACTTTTTAGATTCGACTGAAGCACTACCGACACACCGACTTCCTACTTCTGTGACTAACGCAAATAACAATACCGATATGAAACTCCGAAGTTTGAATGCAATTAAAAATAAATTATCAGTAACAACTGGTTTTTCAATAAGAAGAAACGCAAACAATACTAAAAACCCATATACTTTAACAGTTATCACTCGACCTTATGATGGATACAATACCTCAAGAAAAGTTATTACATTTGAAAATAATAATTTTAATGAAGAGAACACACAAAGATTGTACTACAACACTAACGATGATGATGCTATGAAATTGAGTAAAACAAAAGTGGTTGTAGATAACTACAATAATGAAAGTCCATTAATAAATAGAAGAGGGGAAATACCCTCTGTCCAGCAAAATAAAACCAATGAGCATCATTTAATAAAAACAAAATATAAAAATGAAAGACATGGACAAAGAATAAATACAACACCGGCAACTAGTGCAAGTACAAAATACTACTTAAAAAATATTATAAAGCGCCCATTGCCATTATCTTCTACTGAAGAAATCGGTGATATTACAGAAAATGTAGTAAAAACCAGTCAATTTTTAACAAATATGTCTGGTGAGGATGCTTTATTAAATGATAAGAAAATTTATGACCCAAATGTGAAAGAAGTAACTGACGATTTGCAAGAAACTATTCAAGACTCCTTTACATCTCCAAATAACGCATTTGAAAAAAAATCATATATTGATGATTCCATACAAGATTACTCCACAAGTTCAACCACATTGCATACTACTACATTAAAGCAATTTTATGACCAAACAACTGATGAAGACAAATATGTTTCACGCAAGCCATCTTATTATAGTTATAGCGTAGACGATGAAATATCACCTGATCATACTACTAAAGTACTTAGAGGTAAAGTTAAAAATGTAATAAAAACGTTCTTTAATAATTTAGTATCAAATTCAAGAGACACAGAAGACATTTATGTTTCTACTCCTAAAATTACATCAACTACATCCGAAACTATTGTTAATATAGGATATCAGAAAAAAACGTTAAAGTATGTCGATGACAAGCCCCTTCGAGGTAACGTCAAGTATTTAGAAATTATAACAGAACCAAGTGTAAGTAGATTTATACCCCAAAGTGTTGATTCCATCAGTTTCACAGAGTCTTTTGACGGCGTTCAAAAAGGATTGCCTTCAGATGCTCTTTCTACTGAATCTTTTATTACTACTACGCCTAATATATTAATCGACTCAGAAACGTTAGATAAAGCAACAAATAGCTCTGAAAGCAAACAATATCAAGATATAAATAAAAACTCTCTAAAATCTAAATTCAGCAATCTTTTAACCAGCCCTGTATCAGTGCCAGTAGAAAAATCACACAAATATCAAAACATAATTAATAACGCACTGTTTAATAAAAATAGTGATAGTCTAAATAATTCCAACATCGACGTCATGGATGAGTTTATAAAACCAACGACAGCGTACGAAGATGAGATTGTAACAATGACTGAGATGGACCAACATCAACCTATACCAGCTATAGCTGATGTTGCTTCAACAACTAGTACCACAAAATCGACTACGACCGTAAAGCTTGAACTGAAAACAACGACTAAAAGTTTATCCTTTCCGACAAGAGCCTCACGTGTAAATCCTGCTATAAAATTAGCCGCGGCAAACCTTGGAGGTGGGCGCAGGAGTTACCAATCGTCGACCAATTGCTCATCAGACAACAGTCTGCAAGCGAATCCAAAATGCAACGAAATCAAATATCAGAGGTACATAGCTCGCGCCCAATATTCAGTGCAGCCTGATGTTTATTCAAACTTTACACAAGTGGGTGGAGGCTTCGTCTATTTAAAACGTCGTAATTTCTTGCCTCGCAAAGTAACTAGCATGATATCCTCTAAAACTGTTTAATAGCACCTACTGCTAAAATCTGTCGCTTATACTATTTTCATTGGGGGACTTGAAAATTGGTTCAATTTAAAATTTGAATTGTTAACTCCTGACGTGACCATTTCCGGTTTAAGCACTTCTGCGACTTTTCATTTAGTGTAAAATAATACTTAATTAGTAATTATAATAATGTAAAAGTTCCTCAATGCCTGCATTTGCACCTCATTGCAATTCATCCATTAGTTAATTATTTTCGTGCACAAAATCACTACCAGTAAGTTTTTTCTACATATGCATTGCATGGCAAAATAATGTAATCAAGTTCAAATTTTGTACTCATTTAATTTGTGTATGAGATTATTCAAGAGTATTTTGACAATAATGATAGGCTTTAGATTAACATAAAATATAAATACTTTTTGAATTATGAAAAGAAAAAAATATGCACCGAATAATGTACTGCTTTCCTTTAAAATCACGCGTACTAATTATAAAAATATTAAACGAACAGTTTATTGGAGAATTTTATTTTTCACAGGCCAAGTAGCACACGTGGTAGGGGCTCAGCGCATTATTCCCCATTAAGCGGTTCGGAGGCGCCTCAACAGCAACAGCAACAGCAGTCTAATAGAGGAACACCACCAACGTTAGAATAAATTCATTAAATACTATTACTAATAAACATCCTACAAATCTGAATAACGTTAAGCTAGCCAGTTGCCAATCCCAGGCAATTTGGCAATGGCCAAACTCGGGTTGGTTGGCAATACGGAATATTAAAAACTAGAGAAAGTGGCGAAGCACATAATTTTTACTAGAACAAGTGTCGCCCAGCTCACACATTAGCAAGAAAACAAATGTGTACCGACTGTTGTGCAACATTTCAATAATTTTCAAACGATTGTCTAGGTATTAAGAAACAATAGCGATAATTTTTGTTACTCGCCATCATAAATCATAATGATTACGAACCATAATAAGGTATAAATGATATGGAAACCATGTTTCTTTTAATCTAGACATCTTCCAGGTAAGCAAATTCGGCTGCTTAGCCTGAGATGTTGCAGTGATACTGTAATCATTTTGAAAACGCACCATAAGTTGGTACAAAAGCAGAGAGCATTATGTATTTTATCCAAAAATATTCCATTCTATTTCTCGACGCTAGATATTGCCATAACAATTTTACGCTATTATATGCACAATTTTGATCAGCTTTAAGTTGATTTTGCTGTACATTACCTGCTACTTGAACAAGTATATGATGTAATAATAGAAAAATGAACCATCGATGTTTATTTGTTTTTATAGTATATTGAAACAAAATATTGAAACGATTTAAATACCCTTTTTATAAGATAAGGGTAACAAACGAGTACACAGACCTGATGGTAAGTGGTTGCTGCGGCCCATAGACAAAATGATGTATAATTTTCATGAAAAATCTAGTATCAAAATGCAGATGCGTTGTCACCTGTGAGGACTAAGATGGAATGCCTCGTTTCCAGTAAAAAGTGTCTCCGCTTCTCTACACTCGCCAAACAAAACACAGCAGCGTTAGGCTGCTATTTTACCCTGGTATTCTGTGAGAGCGTGGTCTTACCTCGGGCGAGCCAACCCATTCGTGCTACAACTATACTATTAATGTAGCTGCAGCATGGCTCTAACACGTGGCAACCCTTCAAGAAAAGAGTCTACTTCCTTTTAAAAGGCTGGCAACGCACCTGTAATTCTCCTGGTATTGCAGATGTTCATAGATGACGGTGATACCTTACCATTAACCATGAGCTGTACGCCCGTTTGCCTTCCCTTCCATAAAAAAATAGCAACAAAATTTAATGGAAATTGCATTAATGTACTACGAAAATTCATTTATATGCACTTTTGCATTCCAATAATGCATAATACGCCATAATTAAAAACTATAATAATAAAAAAAACCAAAACTAGAAACTAAATTATCATATAGTCCTACTCCCCGCGGTATCGTGCCAAGAACGCTGGCTGCGTTTCCCCGCTGAATGGCTATACTTAGCCTTTGAGCGAGAAAAGAACCAGCCCTCTTATCACCAGCAGCAACAACCAGCTGCGGATGGAGTTCCTTTAGGAACTGCACTTCACGTGGACCCCACGGACCGATAGTTTCTACAGCAAATGGCACAAATATGTAGTCATTTCTCAGAGACTCATATTTGCGCCACTTACTGAGTTCAGCTGCCTCTGATGCCGCCCCGGTTTTAAACGAGGTACCTCTGAGATGAGAGGCCGCCATAGTGTCTACGCAAGTAGCATCCCACACAAGGGCTTTACCTCTCTCCCAAGGGTCCAATGTGGGGTCTCCTGCCATCGTCTCTAAATATTCCACAAGGCTCTAAAAACGAGGGAACATTTATAGAGACAAGAGCCCTTCGGATGACATCGTTCAAAAAACTGTGTCGTAAAAACCTACCAGCATTTTTCTTACATGAAAATCCGTGAAGCCCAAACTTGTCGACGCTGCTACCACAGGGGCACTCACTGATGGGGTTGATAAATCGCCGCTCCTAGTCGGATTCCTACGGCAATGCGCAAGCTTTCCTCATCAAGTAATGTGCCGAGATTACTTGATGGTAAAGCGTGTATCTAGTGACTAGATTCCTTAGTCGAAACAGCCAGAAGGCGTGCCTTAACTTGGTCGCTATGGAAATTATGAAACAAATCTTTCTGTACCAACGGAATATCCCACTGTTTTTGTTGGTTAACTTCCAGTGTAACATTTTCACCGGGACAGAGCGTTTACCATGTCTGCCCTGCTTCCGTAGCAAAGCCCAGGTCTACTTTATTATTTAAAATTATGTTATATAAGTCACTGACACTATGCACAGAAGCAAGGAAAGCAGGCAATGCAACGCTAGAAAGATTTCTCACACCAATACCACCAAATTTTATAGGTAAAGTAGCTTGAGTCCAGGCTATAGCCATGGTCCGGAGCGAGACGGAATGGGATGCCGTCACCACCTTCTGCGAAGCAGTGATGCTAGCGAAGGAGGTGGCGGAGCGGGAGAAGGAAAGAGCAGCAGCTTTCCTTCCCGGCCGCCGCGGGAGACGACCCGGGCGTCGGGGGCTACGTTGTGGCCCCCGGCCACCGTAGGCGCGGGCCTGTGGACGGCGAGCAATGGGTAGCTCGCCGTCCGTCCGTCTAACGACGACAGGCCGTGTCGACGGCGCGTTTTGTTCCACGCGCGCCTCAAAGAGCTGTCAGCAGAGTGAAGGGGCCCCCAAGGGCCGACGCCTGCCGGGGCTGCGGGTTGTTCGAAAGAGATACCGCGGCTCCGGAACGTAAGGGCACTGAAGGAACACGGATGGTTTTTAGTCAGTAAAAGTCTGACACACCCTTCCGCTAAAAAAAAAAGGGCTATTGTATTTAAAGTTAAATTTAGAATTTTTTCTATAGCTATTTTAAGATAATCACGCATATTATATCTATTAAGTAGTGACACGTCAATTCCTGACATTATGCCTGCAACTTACAGTCAATTAGACAGTACTGCGCCAAATTGTGACATGCGTACCCCGACCAGTTTGTGCTCACTGTTTTTAATATTCCGTGTTTGGCTACAACTGTTTGTACCACAAGCGTGGCAACTATGTATATAAATACTAAATCCCATCTATGAGGCAATCTATGAGTAGTGGTCTATATTAAGCGTTCAGTGAACTTGTGATCGGCTGATATGAATTAATATTTTTTATTACTTAGCCTTATTCGTTTTTGCTGCTGTACCTCCTAGTTTATTTGCTCATGGTTGACTAGGAGAAAATGTATAATTAGTTATTTTATGTTGGTAGTGTAGAGACTCCATCACCCCACGTTATCCCGTGGGCATCATAAGAGGTGCCTATAGGATATTCCAGAAAAATCTCATGGCTCTTTTCATTTATTTTTACAACATTATCGAATACAGCACTATTGACCGGGAACTATATGTAAATTAGATTTTTTTCTTATAGGATAATGTGACAAACGAGCACACAGTCCACCTGATGGTAAGTGATTACTGTGACCCATAGATATCTACATTTATCATCAATAAAAAATCAAAACGCAGATACGTCGTCACCCGTGAGGACTAAGATGGAATGCCTCTTTTCCAGTAAAATGAGTCTCCGGTTCTCTACACTCACCATACGAAACACAGTAGTATCAAGCTGGCTCATGGTTGACTAGGAGAAAATGTATAATTAGTTATTTTATGTTGGTAGTGTAGAGACTCCATCACCCCATGTTATCCCGTGGGTATCATAAGAGGTGCCTATAGGATATTCCAGAAAAATCTCATGGCTATCGACAGATGGTAGTCACCTTTTCGTTTTTGCTATATACAAAATACTCAGACCGGCGTCAAGATACAGCATTAAAGTTACAAGACGTTAAGTAATAAAATCACCAATCTGCCTATCACGAATACCGTTTAAGGCAAAGACACACATTCAGCAGTAATATTTATGGGCTGATGATGAAGACAAAGAATTAGTCCCATAGATTTTATATGAATGATTTTATGCGAAAAGTTTTCAATAGATAAATAAGAAACTTGTAATTTTTATTAATATTGTTCCAAATTATTAATAAATAATATTGATTTAATTTCCAAGCAGTCGCAGTCGTCCCACCCTCAAACCATCGACAGCTATTGTTTCCGAAAATATCAAGTTTGTGGATATATACGCTAATCCACCAAGACGACCAGCTCCGGTTTATCCACAACCCACTCCGGATAAAACTGCGGCCAAATGTAGAAAAGACGTCTGTTTGTTACCAGATTGCTATTGTGGTGGCAAGGATATTCCCGGTACGCTTCTTATGTAATATTAAAATAAAAATACCTTAAATGCTATGTCAATAATTAAATATTATATCCATTTTGTCCATGTGTTAAATGAATCTGCCGTCTTAGGAAATTTGCCTGTCAACGAAGTACCTCAAATGGTACTAATCACTTTCGACGACGCTGTGAACGATTTAAATAAAATGTATTATGAAGAATTATTTGAAAGTGGACGGGTTAACCCAAATGGCTGCCCAATATTGTCCACTTTCTATGTATCTCATGAATGGACAGATTATAGTCAAGTACAAAATCTATATGCAGATGGACACGAATTTGCTTCACATACAATATCGTAAGTCTACGGGATCAACTTGGACCTATTGGATCTCTTCTGCATAGTCTTCATATATAAAATATAAATTAGCCAAGATTCGAACATTTCTATACGATATTTAAAATATCCTCTAATTGATGTAAGCAGTTCTTGTATATATGTATATATTTGTTTGGTATCTCGGGAACGGCACTAACGATTTGGATGAAATTTTGTATTTCGATAATGTTTAATTGTTCTAGTTTATCGAGATAGGTTTCATCCCATGAGATAATAATTATTATTCTAAAGCCGTACACAGCTCAGTTGTCCAGGTACTTTATTAAAAAAGGTATTTGCTGAATATGTTCGACTTTTGGATTAAAACTAACCATTTACTCTTGGCCATCTTTATTTAAAATATATAGAAGCCTTAACTTGTTTTTATACTTTTATTAATATTTTTTGTTTTTCTTTTCCTTCCTCTAAACCTGTCTCTTCTTCCTCTTCCTGGCACTATCGGTATCAATAACCACATGCACAATCACTACCTATAACCCGCGGAAACAGGTGACTTACCGGTGGAGAGTGTGCCACAAATCGTTCTCCTGACGTTTGATGATTCTGTTAACGATCTAAACAAAGTTCTGTACACTGATCTATTTGAAAAAGGCCGTGTGAATCCAAATGGTTGTCCAATTAGTGCCACATTTTATGTGTCACACGAATGGACTGACTATAGTCAAGTACAGAACCTATACGCTTCGGGACATGAGATGGCCTCGCATACAATTTCGTAAGTTAAATATTTATTGTACCAGCACAAATAAAATGAAAAAAAAATCCATATTATATTTCCCCCATCTCATCTTTTTCATTTTATTTTAGATATAGTTTTCTTTTACACAATTTCTTTCCTATTCTAGTTTTTATAAACTTATATTACTAATTTTCAAGTATATTTCAATTTTAACCGAACTAACTGTAAATGGTTTTAGGTATAATTCATTTCAAAGATTCACACTGAAATCCTTTTCTTTCATTTTTTAGCCACAGTTTTGGAGAGCAATTTTCCCAAAAGAAATGGAATAGAGAAGTAGGTGGTCAAAGAGAAATATTGGCAGCTTATGGCGGTGTAAAATTGGAAGATGTTCGAGGCATGCGAGCTCCTTTCCTCTCTGTCGGTGGAAACAAAATGTTCAAGATGTTGTACGATTCCAACTTTACTTATGATTCTTCACTACCTGTTTATGAAAATAGGCCACCGAGTTGGCCATACACTCTGGACTACAAATTATTCCATGATTGCATGATTCCACCTTGTCCAACAAAATCTTATCCAGGTAAATAGCTTTTTTCAATTAAAGTATAATCTAATAGGTAAGTATAATAATAAAGTAACTTTAGACAATATGAGGAAGCTCAAAGTCACTCAACGTGGGATGGAATGGGAATTTCTCTGCGTAATAAAGTCCTTTACGAGCGTTTCCACAAAAAAACAAGACCAACTGATAGGCTGGCCATATAGATCAAAGAACGAACTAACATGTGTAAAAAGTTTTTGAGTAGCAACATAGCGCCGGGAAGCGCGGTGTTGCTTGACCGCTCACTAAATGCAATAACAAACTGATTAAACATGCAGGTAGTCGATGGATGCAGGTAGCATAGGACCGTGCTTAGTGGCAATCTATGAGTAGGTCTGTGTTCAGCAGTGGAATTGTGATGAGCTATACTGATAGCAATAAAATAACAACAATAATTTCACAGCTTCACAACTTTTAAGAAAATATGATGCTTAATGACAGGAACATTAAGACCTTTTTTCATTGTAGGTGTTTGGGAGGTTCCTATGGTTATGTGGCAAGATTTGAACGGAGGTAGATGTTCCATGGGTGACGCATGCGCCAATCCTCCTGAAGCTGAAGGTGTTTACAAAATGCTTTTAAAGAATTTTGACAGACATTACACAACTAACAGGTAAACTATTAGATGAAATTTAATTTAAAAAAATTCAAGTTGCTTCATAAGTGTTGACCAATAATTAATAACAATATTCTTAATTTTTAGAGCTCCATTTGGGCTATTTTATCACGCAGCGTGGTTCACTCAGCCACATCATAAGGAAGGTTTTATTATGTTCTTGGATTACATAAATAAAATGAAGGACGTATGGATCGTTACCAATTGGCAAGCTTTGCAGTGGGTGCGGGATCCTACTCCTATATCAAGGCTCAACAACTTCCAGCCTTTCCAATGCAATTATCAGGTAATTATTCAATCTCTACTAGTATAAAGTTAAAAAAATTGAGTTTTTTTTAATATTTCTTATAGCAATAGACAAAAGGAATTAAATAATGGAAGGTACGCGGCTTTTGCTGTCGCACGGATGGGCCGGCTCGAACCGGGGTGGTACCACGACCTCACAGAAAACCAGCGTGAAGTAGAAGGTTTACCTCTGCGTTTCGCTTGGTGAGTGCAGGTGGCCGGAGGCCCTTTTTACTGGGAATTAGGCATTCCATCTTAGTCCTCACGGGTGACAACGCATCTACATTTTGATTTGTAATAGAGGATAGATGTAGATGTCTATGGGCCGCAGCAACCACTTACCATCAGGTGGACTGTGTGCTCGTTTGTCACCCTTATCCTATAAAAAAAAGGTAACAAGATAACACCTGCAAAGCGTGATGATTAAGGTTGATCCTTACTAAAATGGGAGGGGCCCATGTCCAGCAGTGGACTTTTACGAACTGATGTTTAAAAAGAAGAGGACTGTAATAAGATAAAAGTGTAAATGATTTGAGTAAATATTGAAATTTTTATATATCCACTACTCCATATCGTGCCGTGGCTGTCGTAAGAGGTGACAGAGGGGACAAACCGTTAGATGGACAGCGTCATTCTAATAACAACTGGAAAACAATAGAACTGTGGTTGTCAACCGGGAGGTCTATACTGAGGATTTCTTATGAATGAATATTTCTAATATAAAAAAGTGAAAGAAAGTTTCGAGTTAGCTATAACTCCGAAGAAAGAAGTCCCTTTTAAGTCGAATTTGGCACTAACTTCAATGGAAAATGAATTATATTCAGTCATTTTAGGTTTTAAGCCAAAAACATACGTTGTTGTTGATGATGCTGGTGAAATATTGAAAGCTAATTTTGGACAACTTCCTCGAAACTTTATATGATTGTCCCTTTTTTCATGGTTTTACTTATATTTGGTAGAGATAACCTGATATGCAGCATTATTTCATCTATAATTTAGTCCACACAAGAAACTCGGTATCATCTTAAAGTTTAACATGAACGTTGAATTTGGACACAATAGCGTCATCATAACGACGACCCTATGCTGCAGCTCAGGATCGTCTCCTCTTTAACGGTTATTGATATCGTCTTAAAATTTAGTATACACGTTGATGTTGGATGAAAGAGCGTAACAATAATAATATTTTCATGCTGGAGCTAGGACAGTCTCCTTTTAAGGCAACTCATTAACGGTTTTCGGCATAGTTATAAAAATATTTAGTGTCATAATATATTTAAATATGTGTTGCGTTTCACAGGATCGTCCCAAGAAATGTAACAACCCAAAGGTCTGCAATCTTTGGCACAAATCTGGCGTAAGATATATGAGAACATGTCAGCCCTGCCCCGAAATATATCCCTGGACTGGGAAAACTGGAATTAAATCATCACGTATCGATAATGAAATCGAAGAATAATCGCATCTCATAACAGTAAACTCGTGTCCGTCCTTGACAATGAATGATCTTTTCCGTGTAATCATTATAAGCCAACGAGGCAACGACCATGCTGTTTATGATTATTTGAAAGTAGAAATTGTTTATTACCAACTATAGTGTGCCATTTAATAGACGGTGGTCACAATATATATTAAACAATCTATTCGTAGTTGAGAGATGTGATTTCGAATTTATAATAGTGTAATAAAATTTGCTTTTTTAAGCTACTCGTCGTATTATGTATTGGAAACTGTGATATTTATTGTTTTCAATCCCAATGTACAACAAATATCAATGAGTAATAAACAATATTTAGCGTATCTGTAAAATTAGTAGATGCAATACTTTATTGCAATAATCCCCACTTTGTATTAATTTAATTTTGTATTTGAAGGTATATAAAGTATTGGGAGAAGGCCATGTACATAAAAATTGCAATACGTAAAAAATGTATACAAAAAATTTATACTATATAGTGTAAAGACGGTATCTGACTTTTCATACAAAAGCCATATTAAAATTTAGATTTCTTTTAAATTAAAATTTTTTTCTAATCTTGCCAGCTTTGTGCTTGACACTGCCTTTTTTTAATATAAAATGTAAATATAGTATTAGTTTATATTTAATTATAGAATAAGTTTTCTATCAACACAAAAATGCAGTTTTTACATTACTTTTAACAAAATTTTAGTATTGCATAGACGTCTGTCCCCATCGCGTTATTGATGTAGCACATGTCTATGCGACGGCTAAGAACAAAACGATATGAAATTATATTTAATAATACTATTTCGCACCGTATTCAAAAATATCTGTGCAAAATTAATTATTCTGTCATTAAAAAAAATTCAAACATATAAATTCCTAATTTAGTTTTAATTACTTTGGTATGCTATTGCTACTAAAGTGGCAGAAAGCGCTTGATATGAATCTATTTAAAATGAGATCTTTATATGATAGTTATAAGTAATTTTACTGTAAATATAGGGTTTAATATTTAAAACTGATACTCTCTCTTTCTACATCGACGATCTGATTTCACTGTATTTTATTAACTATTTTCGGCTATTTCAATTTGTCTCAAGCACAATAACTTTGTTTAGATGAATTTGATATAATGCAATGGAAAATTTTATTGGTATATTTTTGTAATGACATTTGTGATCCATGCTGATTAATAAACGCTATTAATTATTATGTTTTTATTTATTTATATGATCGTCCTTGTGTCCTTGTGTTTATTCGATCCTTCATGCTGCTTACACTGGACGTGAGGAGCAGATGTGTGATGCTCTAGCTCTACAAAAACAGTGGTAATGTAAGACGTCTTGATGTTTTACTATTCTTCTCACTCAAAGACTCGATTATTTCCAGCCTCTCGAAAACCCGTTTGACATATATATATATATATATATATATATATATATATATATATATATATATATGTCGAACTGTGCCTTCATGGCCTGTAATCAAACTGGCTCTGTATACCCTTCAGGTCAGGACGCATCAGATCAAACACTGCTATTGGCCGCTATTAGAAATGGATCCAGACAGAAACCTAGACATAAAAGAAGTCCAACCACCTAGTAAAATGAAATGAAATAAAAGTAGACGTTTATATTTTCCCAGACACAATAGATATTTATTATTTTGATTAATAAATCATTTTTTTGATTAACAAATAGCTTCACTACATATTTTACATTACCGTTGTCATCAGAAGATTCTAGGTTCGAATCCTGACAGGGGCGCCATGTAATGTTGGTAAGGTGTCAATGAGGAGACGCGTTACTTATACTAGGACTTTAATTAGAGTACTTAATCTTATTCTATCTTGATTCTAATATACTAAATTTATACAATACATATATAATACAACAATATAATTATTATTATATTGTTGTGGGGGCTACACGACACTGCAACAGCCTGTTAAAGACCACTGCTGAACATAGGGCTCTCCCATAGATTGGTTCATAGTGGGGATGTTTGCCATAGTTGTCACGCTTGGCAAGCGGGTTGGCGACCGAAGTTTTTATTTTTAGTTTTATTAGGAAGACGCTGCTTCCCATCTCCTGATTAGATTCCCTCTTTCGCCTCTTACGACACCCACGGGATAATAATATGCAAGGACGGGAGCTATTCTCAGAAGACATAGAAGAAGTCACAGAAATAAATGATTTAATACAGCTACCGCTAAAAGTTGTATGCATTGTGCAGACTTCAGCAGATGCATGTGAAGGTTGTGCGTACAATGTGGCTTCTTTCGATTTGACAGAGCTGCAACACGCATGACATGCGCCATAAGTTACATGAATCGCGCACGCTTCAGCCGATACATATAATGTGAATTCCATGCATTGCACGTATAGGATGGGCATACATCGAGGCTTCTTTCGATATGTCAGAGATAGAACGCAAACAACATGCGGATTACGATTTGCGAGTATTCGATAGCATTGGACTTGTGATGGCGCTTAATGACGATGTGGATGAAACATATGCGAAAAAATGTCAAACCGAAAATTGCCAGATTAAAATTGCGAGCAACTGGCTGCGTGCAAAGTGCGGTAATTAACTTGGGAAGCTCTTGTTTCTACAAATAGTTATTAGGCTATTACTAGCAATCTACATTCGTGTAATGGCGGTGTAAGAATATCTACTATCCCATATCATCTTGAAGGTGTCTTTAGAGGCAACGGGGGGAACAAATCAGGAGATGGGCAGCAGCGTCTTCTTAATAGCGAATAGATTAAAAACTGCAGTTTCCAACCCGATCGCTAAGCGTGATACCTATGGCAAATTTACCCTCTATCTCTCAATCTATGGGGGAGGTCTTTGTTCAGCAGTGAACTTTAATAGCCTGTAAGAGTAACGGTAACGGTTCTAGCAATTTAAAGAACTATATTGTATTTAGTTATTGCAAAAGCAATAAATAAATACAATAAATGAATAATAATTTTTCGAGATTCTGACACGCTATTACGTGTTTTTCTCACTCATGCACAGTCAAACCTATATAATCTAAGCGCTTGTGGATCCCGAGCCAAGGAGGTCCTCCTCCGACCTGATGGGGGAAATTTAGTTCAACGTATAATTAACAAAAAATAAACGAAACTATGCCATCTACCGATATGTTAGCGCCACGAATTATTTCGTTTACTGGCTTATTTGTTTGAAAGTATCATATTGAAGTGATTTTATCATCGCGCTTAATTATGTTGAAAATGATATAATTTTTTTTTAGTTATTTAAAACGTTACCTCTTTTTTTATAGGATAAGGGTGACAAACGAGCACACAGTCCACCTGATGGTAAGTGGTTGCTGCGGCCCATAGACATCTACATCTATCCTCGTCTGCGAATCAAAATGCAGATGCGTTGCCACCCGTGAGGACTAAGATGGAATGCCTCATTTCCAGTAAAAAGGGCCTCCGGCCACCTGCACTCACCAAGCGAAACGCAGAGGTAAACCTCTACTTCACGCTGGTATTCTGTGAGGTCGTGGTACCACCCCGGTTCGAGCCGGCCCATCCGTGCGACAGCAAAAGCTGCCGCGTAGCTCTACCACGTAAATACCTCCCACTAGGGTTTTCTCCTGTATCGCGGGGGCAGTTTACATACATAGATTTTACAAGGACAAACATCCAGACCCAGAACAATTATTTGTAGGCCATACAAATAGTTGTTCCGTGCGGGATTCGAACCCGTGGCCCTTAGCGCTGCAACTCGTTGCAAAGCCACTGCGCCACGGAGCCGTCAAAAATATAAATAATTTCAATAACTCAAAAAAAAATCAATAAATAATAAAACTTAGTAATCCTAAAAGGAAAACTGCAGTTTAAAAAGAAAATATTAGCAATCTACCAAAACTAACTAAATTTTTAACAGGCAGACTGATTAGTCATCTTAAGATGCCTCTAAATTTCAAAATTAGATAAAATTAGTGTTTTAAGTTCATCAATTCAAGATATGATTATATATGTACACAAATCTCACCCTTTAACTTCCAGCTTTATCCATTTCGACTTAGTACGTATTTAAAAAAAATATATCACAACCTTTGAACAACTTTGCTATGATGATATTTTAACAAAAACAATTATGCGTATCGGCTCCGACGCAAGACTGAGTATAGTTCTGAAAAACAGTTGGTATAAAATATTTACAAAAGGCAAAGGAAGTAAACGAACCCATATATTGCATCCCTTAAGCGCAAAGCCGTGGTAGCTCAGATGGTTAGCGCTTGCTGTAAGCTTCACAGTACTCGAGCAACCCGGGTTCGATCCCCGCCGGCAATAATGAAATTGTTAATTGCAATTTTAAGTGCTGATTTACCACGTGCTCGGCGGTGAAGGAAAACATCGTGAGGAAACCTGCATGTTTGATAAATAAGAAAAAAAAAATGTATTTCGAAGACATGTGAAGTTCGCCAACACGCATTGGAGCAGCGCGGCGGACCTTTCCTTGCCCTAAAACCCTCTCAGAAATGAGAGGAGGCCTGTGCCCAGCAGTAGGACGTGTATGTAGGCTGTAACTTTAAGCGCAAAGCGCGTAGGTAAACTATGTTACACAAAGATATATGACTTATTTTATCTATATTATGTCATTTGGGATGTTTGAAATTGATAATTTTATAACTATTATGTATCTGACTATACATAAACTGCAAAAATTATGAGAAAGGAAGTATTATATTTGTCTGCAATTATATGAAAATGAATTCCTTAATATAATGTTAATGAACAACAAGTTTTAACGACGATTGGCTACGTACTAAAAGTAGCAGAAACCTTCATAAGTGTACATTACACACCAGTTATTTTCCATAAGGACTAACTGATAGTTAGGCCCGCCACATAAATACGGAATTCCGTTTCGGGATTCCGTTTCGGAATTCCGAACGGGTCGGCCACACACATACGGAATCCCCTTTCGCCCGCAAAATTTCGAACGGAAAACTACCGTACGTTTGTGACGGGTCATATATATTATATGAATTTGCTGCGTTCGGAATCTCGAATCGGAATATTGAAACGGAATCCCGAAACGGAATTCCGTATGTATGTGGCGGGCCTTATTGTTCGGTACGTAAAAGACGAAAGACCCTTTAAGGCCCGCCATATACATACGGAATTCCGTTTCGAGATTCCGTTTGGGAATTCCGAACGGGTCGGCCACACACATACGGAATTCCGTTTTGCCCGCAAAATTTCGAACGGAAAACTACCATACGTGTGTGGCGGGTCATAGATTTTATATGGACTTGCTGCGTTCGGGATTCCGAATCGGAATATCGAAACGGAATCTCGAAACGGAATTCCGTATGTATGTGGCCGGCCTAAGGTTTTAGTTATATTTAATGTTTGCTCATTAAGGCCCGCCTTATACATACGGAATTCCGTTTCGGGATTCCGTTTCAGAATACCGAACGGGTCGGCCACACACATACGGATTCAAGTTTTGCCCACGAAATTTCGAACGGAAAACTACCGTACCTGTGTGACGGGTCATTTTAGATTTCAAGATTTTATATGAATGATTTTATATCGAAACGGAATCCCTAACAGCATAAAACTTATACTACATGTATAGCATACAATTTAGATAGCCTTGAAATCTCTATTGTCGTGTAATGGCGGTGCAAAGGAGTCCATCGAACAATTTCAACCCGACGGTTTTGTAAGAGATGACGAGGGATATGCGGAAAAGGTCTTATAACTCCTGACAATTGACGGTATTATCAGCTCGTTTATACTAGGCATAATGTACCCAGACTGGCTACGGGAAGCAGCATCCAGCAGGCCCGACACGTCGGTTCTGCTTTGTGAATTGACAACAAGTGAAGTAATGCGTTACAATACTACTATTACGTATGGTTCGTAGTATAGAGAATACATCCGAAGAGCTGTCCGGGGTGTAAGTTGGACTGAAAATCAGTGTAGACTGACGCCGGCCCGTTTCATGATGTTACAATATAGAAAAAATGTTATTCTTGTTACGCATAAGATATTATAATCATATGTTTAATTATATTGTTTTTTTTTTAATAATTAATTTCTATCTTTCTATATCCCTATAAAAAATGTCGTAGGCATAGCTAGTACGTGTTTAGTGAAGCCATAATTGCATAAAAGCATTCCGGTCTTAAGGCAAGAATTAAAGAAAAAATTGAATTTGATATTTTTGTACCGCACAATCACGTTACTTATTACGTGTTTAGGTGGTTGGATTTGTTGTAGAAGCTGTAAAAAATATTAAAAGTACTTCCAATTTCTTCAAAAATTGTTCAAAATTATGCCGCTTTTGAACAAACGATGGAAATTTTTGACAGAAGTTTCGGTGGAAACAAAAGTTTCCAGTGTTAGAAAATTTAGAACTTTGTTTTCTTATTCATTCATTCATTACAGCCTATGGAAGTTTCACTTAAAGTTTCACTCAAAGTTCACTGTTGAGGCCTCCATAGGGATTGCCTCATATGGGAGATATTTGCCATAGTTGCCACATTAATATACCCAGTGCGGCTTGGACATCGCTATTGAGTTATATGTACTACGTACTAGAGAAGCCATTCCAAACAAAAATTGTGTCCTACTCTATGTCTTTGCGCATGCGCGGGAGTAGTAGTCGCGCATGGGCGAATACTTTAATTTGATATAAAATAAATATAAGAATTTAATATAAAATATCTTAATTTAATCTAAACAAACATATTATATTTCTTAATAAAATGTAATAATAATTATTTTATGGAATTCACAAATCTTCAATTTACGCGATATTTAGTTTGTATGCACTACAGTTCAGTTGAACATAGTCTGTTCGGAATGGCTTCTCTAGTACGTACTACATATAACTCAATAGACATCGCAGTTTTTATTTTCTGGTTGTTATTAGGAAGATGGTGTTGCCCATCTCTTGTTTTAGTTTCTTTCTGTCGCATCTTTCCAAAACCATGAAATGAAATGGAACACAGTGAAGCAAGTCTTGTGTTTTTAAAATTATATTTTTTTCTAAAGCGGCAAAAATACTTTTTTTATAGTTTAGCAATATATTTTGTAGAACTAAAGGTTGCAAACGGCACAAGTCTACTTGTTTGTAAATAATGTCGTGGCCCATAGGCACCTGTAATGATCATTGATTAAGGATAAAAACGCAGAAAATATGCGTGTGCGTGTGCGTGTGCCTGTGCGTGTGTGCGTGGGAGTGCGCGTGCGTGTGCCAGTGCGCGTGCGCGTGCGTGTGCGCGTGTGCGTGTGTGTGTGTGTGTGTGTGTGTGTGTGTGTGTGTGTGTGTGTATTTTAAAGTAAAGTGTAAAGTACTTATGAGAAGAAAAATATTTACAAAGGCCATGCATCATTGTACAGAAAAGAGTAGTTAACTTTGGACAAGAACCTCTCCTCCCTCGCATTCTTTTTTACACTGATTATAAAGTCAAATTATAAATACTTATTTATTTTAACAAATGAAAATTTCAGTAAGCAAATAGCTATGAAATGAAGAACAAGAGATCTATCTCTTAGAACTTTGTGGTTCGCCAATTTTTCTCGCAAAATAAATTATTTTTTAAATTTATTTATCGTAATTACAAACTAGCAACTGTTCACATGGAAGGTCGCATATCCGATACTTATCGATAAGTAAAAGCACAAAACAAAGCAGCAACAAAATGATAGTTTCATTTCTTTATAGGTCTAGAAAACTACCGTCCGCAAATATGCTTACTATTTATTCCTTGTTGTGCTTGCAAAAATGACGTCGTAAATTATTTAGTGCATATTTGTAAAAGGCCAACAACAAAAGGAATTGGAAATTTCTCTGTGAAAGAAAAAATTGTACTCCCTCCTCCGCACACACTTAAAAATCACACAAACTCCAACATGTTGGAAGACTATGTAATGATTGATGAAACTTTTCTGGACGATTTCAACCACGATCAGATCTTTGAAACAACTATGATCAGAAGGTATGGTTCTGAGGATATTTTTTATTTAATATCCAGATCGTAAGATAACTCGATCCGGCCTATCCGTATTCAATACATGCATAAGTAATATGTTCATAACTTCTGTATGAATACCAAAATAACAATTTTTCGTATTAGATTGAACTTAGTAATAAGTACTTAATATATAAAATGCGGTAAAATTTGTTATTCACCTTCTCGAATGGCCTTTGTACGAAGAACTAGTAGTTCATATCATGATGATAGCATTGAAGTCATAAAAAATTAAATTTCAATCATAACACCTGGTAGTCAATATTTCATGCATCAAGGTCTATAAAAATACTATATAAAGGTAGATCAATGAAGTCTCATTTGAGACAGTTCGTAGGATTGTTTCTCACAGTGTGTCTATAGTGTTTAATGATATTATTTCATATAAAATAATCAAAAATGATTTTGTTAAATTTTTCATACATTTTGAGTTTATATTACATTTTTCATTTAGTTTACGGATTACAACAAATAGAATACTACTTTTCTCGATCTTTTCAAAATATTAATCAACTCAAAAGTGATCAAAAACTATATTCTAACAATATTTTTCATAAAAATTATTTAACAAAGTGTAAAAGATACGAAAACTGGTTAAATGTACGAAACAATAATATATCGCTTCAAGATTCGAAATCTACAAATAATAAAACTTTGAGGAAAAGAGCGGTAGATTCCGTATTTCATGGATACCCTAAAACTAAGGAAGAAATTTGGCACGGAAATTTTCTTGATAGAGGCAAAATGTTTGATCCAACTTTTTCACTTATTAAGCTTATTCATAATATTACACTTACATATTTGAACGACTGCACTCCCGTCATACTTTACGACAGGCAAGTTCATTCAAAAGAAAGCTACATAGTTCAAAATTTGTTAAAAGGTTTTCCAGCCTCATATATTCATGGATATATTGACGATAATGATCAATTAACAGAACCGAAACTTCTTCAATTTAACAGAGATTGCATTCACTTTGTGGTGTTTTTAACTGATGTGAAGAAAATTACTAAAGTTTTAGGTAAAAAAACTGAAAATAAAGTTATAGTTGTAACAGGATCATCGCAGTGGGCTGTGCAAGAGTTTCTTGCAGGTCCTATGTCTAGGATGTTTGTTAATTTACTTGTAATTGGACAAAGTTTTACAGAAGAAGATAGCAATATGGTATGACATAAGAGAAATTATTTTTTTATTGTTTATGGTATAATTTAAATATCTTTTTTGTAAGTATACGGTTATAAATATATTTTCAGGAAGCGCCTTACATATTATATACACACAAACTGTATATAGATGGATTAGGTGCAAGCAAATCTGTCGTCTTAAATTCTTGGTCTCAAGGCAAATTTTCTAGAGAGCTGAATTTATTTCCTCCCAAAATGACTGAAGGTTATGCCGGTCATCGATTTATTGTATCAGCGGCAAATCAGCCACCGTATACATTTAGAAGGTAAAATAATAATATGATGGTAGATTTGAGTAATAATTTATTACTTACATTGGTTTTTAATGCACAGGGTGATGACAGATAGCGATGGTGGTAATCCGAAAGTTGTTTGGGATGGAATCGAGATTAGATTACTTAATTTACTAGCTGAGAGAAACAATTTCTCTTTGGCAATAGTAGAACCTCGCGAGTTACATTTAGGGTAAGAGATATTAAATTTTCTACAGTTGGAAATGAATTTTAATTATAAGAGAAATTTCTAAATGTATGTTTAATGATTGGTGATAACATTACTTACAGTTCAGGAGATGCAGTTGCTAAAGAAGTAATTAAGGGTAAAGCAGATATTGCAGCGGCGGGAATGTACATTACAAGTGAAAGTATTCGTGAAATAGATATGACTTTTCCACATTCTCAAGACTGTGCCATTTTTATAACTCTTATGTCTACAGCTTTGCCAAGGTACATATACATAACAATATTTATTTTATATTATACTAAGCAAGCGTTTAACCACAATTTACGAAAACCATTGCAAATTACAGTCTTTTCATTAAATACTTTTGTTGTAGATATCGAGCAATTTTAGGGCCATTTCACTGGCATGTTTGGGTGGCACTGACTTTTACTTATTTAATCGCCATTATTCCTTTAGCTTTTTCTGATAAACACACCCTACAGCATTTATTACATGATTCCGGTGAAATAGAAAACATGTTCTGGTATGTCTTTGGTACTTTTACAAATTGTTTTACATTTGTGGGAAAAAACTCATGGAGTAAGACTACAAAAATAACAACGAGAATATTGATTGGTAAAGTAATTTTGGAAATTTTCTGTATACAATTTTTTAATATTTTCTAACTCTTGTTTTATTTTTACTTTTTTTACAGGTTGGTACTGGCTGTTTACAATTATAATAACAAGTTGCTATACTGGTTCTATCATAGCATTTGTTACATTACCCATATTCCCTGAAACTGTTGACACCGTTAGTCAACTACTATCGGGATTTTACAGGGTAGGAACCCTAGGTAAAAACATTTGAATCAAAAATTTTCAACATTAATGTTTTTGATCCTAATAAATAATCAATTTTGGCAGATCGTGGTGGTTGGCAAAGATGGTTTTTAAATTCTTCAGATCCAAAAACAAATAAACTTTTAAAAAAATTGGAATTTGTACCAAACGTGGAAACAGGTATAAGAAATATAACAAAGGCATTTTTCTGGCCTTATGCGTTTTTGGGGTCTCGGGCTGAACTCGAATATATTATTCAGGCAAACTTTACAGAGACTAAGTATGCAAAATTTTATATTTTTATTATGCTCATATAGAAAGAAGAAACTTTATTTTGACACATATCATTGACGCACATAACAATATACAATTTTATAACTAACATATTATACGTAGATTCAATAACTTTGTAATGTAAAAGCATGCAAAAAAGGATATCACTTAGCTTGTGTTTTTTTTCACTCTCTATTGCTTCTTTTGTAAATATGAATTTATTTAAAAATAACAATACAAAACATTACCGTTTTTTAACGTTTTTTTAACTTTATTAATTATTTGATTATATTAATTAAATGTTCTGTCTCTAGGTCTAAACGTGCCGTACTACACATATCAAACGAATGTTTTGTACCATTTGGTGTAGCCTTAGGCTTTCCTCGAAATTCTGTATATTACGAGAAGTTAAGTGCAGATGTCCGAAGAATGTGGCAAAGTGGAATTATTGACAAAATTTTCAACGAAGTTCGCTGGGAAATTCAACGCACTACTAAGGGCAGGGCTCCGGTATTAAATTTGTTGATAATATCTTAATTTTTCTTCTTCATTAGCCCGCGGAAGACACACAGACACACAGTTGGATATGGGACAGTGTGAGAGGTATTATAGGGTGAATTTGCCTTAATCGTAACGCTTGGCACAAATTTTCAGTTTATTGGAATTCGGATAGTTATAGGCGAAATATTTCAACTTTGATGAGGCACGTTTCTCACCATTGTAAAACACACGTTTATACAATGGTGAGAAGCGAGTACACCTGATGGTAAGTGGATGATACATCACAAAATAAAATATCTCATAACCAGTAAAAACGGTCTCCTAGTTATCAACACTCACTCTACAGAAGTTTACAAAATAGTTGCGATACGACGTTTTGACGCTGGTATTCTATGAGAGCTCCTTTCCCGGTCGAGGTGATCCATTCGTGTCGTATCTCTAGCAGATCTCTGCTACGTTCTGATATTAATGACCTTCAATCCAAAGAACAGACGAACATTGATCATATTAATCAATTGTTGGATAAATTAAATATATTTCATTCATTCATTACAGTCTATCAAATTCCTTTGCTGAACATAGGCCTTCCCAAAGATTGATTCATAAGGGGAATATTTGCCACGCGTGGCAGGCAGGTGTGGCAACTGCAGTTTTTATTTTTTTTAGTTGTTACTAGGCAAATTCTGCTGCCCATCCGATATGGGGACCCTCTGCCCTCTGCCCCATGGATATTTATACACCGCCACTACACGGTAACAATTTTAACAAATGACGATCTCTCATGGAATGTATGTTTTTTATGCATAATATACTTAAAATATTCCATTTATTTTTTTTCTTTCTGGGTTACTCATTGTTGTTGTTGTTGTTACTTGACTGCATTGGAATGAGATATAGAAAAAATATTAAGGTAATTGTGCACCTAATGATGCCTTATTAAAGTATTAAATTCAACATTATATGGTATATTATTGGTAGAGCCATGCTGCAGCTATATTAATTGTATAGTTGTAGCACGAATGGGTCGGCTCGACCGGGGAAGGACCACGCTCTCACAGAATACCAGTTTTAAATAGCAGCTTTACACTGCTGCTGTGTTTCGTATGGTGAGCGTAGAGAACCCTTTTTACTGGAAAAAGAGGCATTCCATCTTATTTTCACGGCTGACAACGCATCTGCATTTTGATTCGCAAACGAAGATAGATGTAGATGATCATGGGCCACAGTAACCACTTACCATCAGGTGGACTGTGTGCTCACTTGTCCTATAAAAAATGATTTTTAGGGTTCTGTAACACAAAATGAAAAGAAAACGGAAGGTACTGAGGATCACTTTGTTGTCCGTCGTTCTGTCAGGGCCTTTTTTCAGGAATGAGTATCAAGAGGTATCAAGTTTAATTTAATACCAAATAATAAGGTTTACGGCTGCTTTGAGGAGTAAGAAATGTAAGCTCCTAAATCAATGCAGTTAAAAGACGTGACCATTTATGTCATATTGATCGTTGATCTAGAATCATGAAATTTGGCAAGAAGCAGGGGTAACAGCCAGTGGAGTAGCGTGCCTTAGAGGGGCCCTGTATCAAAATTTGTCGGGGGGTCCAAATGAAGGGTAAAGATTTTTCATAAAAGGAACAAAAACTCTCGCATTGAATTAAAATAATTATATATTGATTATAAGTTATTACTTACAATTAATACTCCTAGGAACTAGGCTAGCCAAACAATTCAAATCAACATCCTGTCTCATAGAAATCCTTAGAATGTTTGCTTAGATATGTTCGGGGCCTCTGTAGCCCGGGGGCCCCGTATCATTGATACGGCTGATACGGCGGTAGGTAGCTACGCTCCTGGTAACAGCACAAGAAAAAAAAAATGAAAACATCGAACCGACATGACAGTTAAGATCGACGAACGGAAGAACAATTTTTTGCACTGCAAAATAAAGGTTATTTTTAACTATATACTTGTACTGACTTGCTTTTCTCTAAAGCAATGTTTGGTGTTTATCTTGGTTATAATTTTCGGGATGGATGAACAATGTAATTAGGTACATAATAAGGTTTATTCGAAACCCTCAAAGTACTTATCCTACTCAAACTTTTCCGGTTTTTTTTATAATAAAATTGATTTTAAATATTTTAGGTTGTTAAAGAAACACATAAAGTAACTTCGGCTGAAGAAAAAGGATTAACTTTAGAAGATACGCAAGGCATGTTTCTTCTTTTAGGAGCTGGATTTCTTATAGCAGCTGGAGCTCTTATAAGCGAGTGGATGGGAGGTTGTTCAAGGAAGTGTAGGTTTAGGCGAAAGAAGGTAGTAAGCTCCGGTACAAATTTAAGAAACAATTTGAAATATGATGCAAAAATTATTAACAATGAATCTGATTTAAGTGACAGTAGGTTAGCTTTTACTAGTGCTGGGTCTAGAGAATCGTTAGAAGGTCAAGTTATTAACGTTTCTGAAGAGAGTATTGTCATTCACAACGAATATAATATATTTGAACCAGGTTCAAAATCAGTCTCAGCTGATTTTGATAGAGAGATAAAAGAAATTTTTGAAAGAGATCATCAGAGGCGGAACATTACACTTAACAAAGAAATAATAACAGCCGATAGAAAGCACCAGATGACAAATTTAACCGGTGCATTTGGAGACTTCGCAAATACCCACGATCTATAATATGTTTAATAGTGTTTAATGAGTAATTTCTGTAGCTACAAAGAGCATAAAAAGTAACCCTAAATAATATATTCATAACTTCAATTTGGTTGTAACATAAGGTAAATAAATAAAGTCCAAAATTGACATCCAACTCTTTATTATCCTTCGAACAGTCATCAAAATAATTTATAACAATTTTCTAACACTGTCCATTAACATGAAAATATCATTCAGCCACTGAGATGTTCATGATCATTACTCAATTTACACATAGGGCTGAATTGGCTGCCTCAACACAGAGATACAGTCGCCGTAGACCTTAATTAATGCAATATTTGGCCCGGCCTCACTCTTAAAAATAATATATTTCATGAAGCACCTTCGAAAAGTCGCAGGCGCCTCTTTACTATCAGTAAAAATATCGATAAAATACAACAGATTTTGCATTTTTGTAAATTCAAACGAAATATACCTAATACCTACCTAAGCATTTGTTACATTATGTATTGCACGACAGATGCTACGAAACAAATAAATGTGAAATCGACTTGAGTATTCAATAAGGATATGTATTTATATTCTTAAATCTATTTGGGTTGTTCACAAAGAGCTGTGGAGCAATAGCAAAAAGATAAACAATGTTACATCTATCGTTACGAAATCTGTATTCATTTCTAATATTAAACGCTTAAGACTATATTTTTATTAAATGCAACAAATTACTCCTTCACTAAGGTAAAACAGAAGATGGTAAAGCCCTTTGCTATTGGCACACAGCGAGATAATTACAGGTAAAACATACACAAATGTAGGTACATCTAAAAACAAACCAAGCAAACCCTTTTTACAACAACACACAACACAGTTGTGCGCTAAATGAATATTATATAAAGTAGTAATTAATTAATTATATGTGAAATCATTCCCGACAGCAAAGCTCACAACCTCGGAAATTATGCTCCCAATACCAGCTTACTGATGAATTATTTTATACTAGAAAGTAGTTAAATATATTTATGTGCAGTCGACAAAATAACTAACGTCTCAATATAATATAGACATTTTTGTCAGTTTCTTCTTAAGTGAAAAATTTAATAAGGAATAAGACGAGAGATGTTGAAATACTCCTGTGAGAATACTATAAATAAACTCATCTGACTATCCTTATTATTTTATATAATACGATTTATTAATTAATAAAAGTTTAATTATCAATTTGATCAGAATAACAAAATTGGTGATAGGTATTTAGGTAACAAAGTATAATGAATATCAGCTATGTAATAAGCATCTCTGGGTTTTAAGAACTACACTTCATTCATAAACGGAACTGTACAACTAACATAAAAAGGTAAATCAATTACCAAGTTATGACGGTTGAGCAAATTTTAATGGTGGCCAACACTAAAATGAATTATTAGGAACGAACGGCCGAAACGATTTTATTCAAATAACAAAATTTTAGTATTTTAAAAATACAAGAACTGCAACAGTGTATTGTGTTTATATCACATGAACATTTATTCTAACATTTAAGGTGTACACAAATTATATATTTCCCCAAAGTAGAAGAAAAACATCAATAATGCTCAGGTATTAAAATATTATTTCGTTTTTACAACTACTGGTGTATATTATTTTACAATGCGAAAATACATTTTTTACTCGTTCAGACTTTTGAACATCGAAACTGGTTACATCCCTGTACAAATTTAATAAATACACATTAAAATTTTGTTATTGTGATGTGAAGAAGTCCACGAAAAGTTTATGTATACACGTGTCCTTTTTTATATAGTATTTACAATCACAATTTTTATTTTATTTTTCAGTTTAACAACAGTTTTATATATTACTATAAATTACGAAGTAGTTACATATTTCAACAACATTTTGGTAATGATAATGACACCATGATGTGGCGATTGTAACAATAATATACATACGATATACGTACCTATAATTACCTGGTTTTGAAAAAGGTTGAAGCAAAAACGCTATCAAAGTACAAACTTGGTATAAAATGGTTACATTAGGCACTGTGAGTAAGGCATCTACAGTGAGAAGATATAAGGGGGAATACGGTAACAGGATACAAAAGGTCATCTCAGTATAAGTAGCTGCACGAAAGTCTAGCGGTGACCGTTTTTGTGCATAAGTCGAAAATAAGGTATCATGGGATAGGAAGCGGGTCGCGGGGCAAACGTGGGTATCGTTCGCATGCGCTGATTGGTTCTACAGTCGCATTCATGCAATTCAATTCGTGTGCGATAGTACCCATGCGCAGCTATCCCCTTCACGTTTCGTTCAGCGCTAGACCGCCGCACTTTGTACTGCACGGTTATTTTAATAATTAATTTCGTTATAAAATGCTATCGCAGATTCTGAGATGAATTTCTGTAGGTACGTGGAACAACAGGATTATCTAACAGCGCTAGCAACATTATGATTGATGCAAACAATGACTGCGTAACAACAAATGATAATATGACTAACTATACATAATATGCAATTTTGTATCAATAATATTTTAACTATTTCATTATTATCCATTTTGATTACACAATAATTTCTAAAAATATGGTGGACGTGATTTTATAGTGCAGTATCAAAATACGATTTTTATATCTTTGTGTTGTGATAAATATATTTTTGTGTATATGTGTAAAACTTTCATATATTTTACAAATAGTATCGTTCACTGTTACGGCACAACATATTTATAATGCGAAAAAAAAATAGCTTCAGATCACATTAACAAAATAAAAACGCTCTAACAACAAGCCATAACTTCCCTCTAGTAACCAATTACAGCCACTACATACATAAATACTAACATAGGTACTTTACAAGTACAGTTTTACATTTTATGATATTCAAAATTGACTTTAATTTTTGGTCTGAAAATGAGAAACGCCCGCACGATTTTTTTTAAATTTAAATTTCATTGATTTAAAAGTATGGACATTTTCAGCAAGAATCGAATTTATATATTTCTGCAATGGAAGGAACTGAATTGTGACCTCATCCAGATCAATAGCTAGCAGTAGTTCATAAAGATCAGGGTTATCGATGCAAGGGGGTCTAATTTTTTAATATATAAACCGTGTTTGTTTACTTACAAGACTGCTCAGAGTGCGAGTGTTATCATAAGAATTTTAAAGCTTCGTGTGGTACCTTTATATACTCAACCCTAGCTAACATTATCTACTTACATTACATAACATTCGTTCCTAACGGGACGTGTATACATATTATGTAAATATTATTATGATTCTCATGTATAAATATGTCAATAGATACATTTTCCAATACATAACTTATTATCTTCTGTGATGAACTACACTTATCTAATTTTACAAAGATTCAAAGTTCGGATGTCGCACTATAATTATATTTTTAAAATGGCACAAAAAACTTTTTTTAAAACACTAACACAAAAGTCAACAGTCCTTTAATAGTCTTACACGCACTTGCACACTACTTTGTAGTCTTTTCCTTTACGCACTACATCACTCCGGCTGCTTACAACAGTTCGCTCACGTGAACTTCAGCTTTAATTTGTGTTGTATAGTTACTATTACTAATTTAAATTGACTAAATTTTAAGCTAAACAGACAATGGCACGGATTGTACATATAATGTTTTCTATATACAAAGGAGTTAGCGATCTATCCATACGTATGTAACTTTATCATAAAATTGTTCAGAAGGGTTGCATTTACTTGTAACATTGTACTTAATTTTAATCTTAAACCTTACTCTTTAGTGTACTTGCATGTGCAATAATAGTAATTACGTATAATAGAAGGGGACAGTGAACATTTATTTTGCTTCAACATCGATTAAAATCATTGCTAGGGAAATATTCCTACCCAATGAACTTCCAGCAGAGGTTTTTTTATTTTCAGGGTTTGAAAGTGTCAATGTGCCAAAATCACCGTGCCATCAAATTTTAGAGCACCGTTAATTCAGATGCACCTTTCCTTTTCAGACTGATCGAATATTTAGCACTGACCATGTGTCTCCCGATCCAGCACCGAAGAAAAGAGCATGATTGTTATCGAACGGAGGACGGTACCGAAGCTCGACAGGGGATTTGCAGCCAAGTTTTGGCCTAGAAGGGATCTGTGCCAGATTTAGCAGTGCGGGTGGAGGGGCCTCGGATATGGACCGAAGGCCTCATAGCCTAGCTATGTGGCCCAACCTTCGATCCGCTGTCTCTTAGTATGAGGCTGTTCGTAGTCTAGTGGGACGGTGTTTGAGTGCCTCATATCCTGACCTGCCGGCGAGCCCATGTTACTTGACGTTACTGAACCTGTAATAAGATTATTTTTTGTGTCTTATTTAACGAGTTTATGAAGATGTAATTTTTAATTCTAGTATATTATGAATAAAATTTAAATGTCTATATTTGATTTTTACTAAATGTATTTATGAACGTAATATATACGGTACTTAAAACAAAAAAAAAACAATTATTAAAATTTTTGTCTGTATTTCTGTCTGTTTGTTCCGGATAATCGTAAATGGCTGGACCGATTTTGACGGGACTTTAAATGACAGGTAGCGGATGTTATAAGGAGTAACTAGGCTAATTTAATATTAGAAAAAAATGGAGTCCCGCGCAAAAAAATAAAACTCATGAAGTCGCGGGGAATAGCTAGTCAACGATAGAGAGAGGGTAGAGATTTGTTCTAATAGATCCGATTTTTAGAATTTCATACATCACCACGTTTTTAGGTCCCTTGAGTCCAATGATGGCCTTTCTGAACGATTTCTGTTACGGTGAAAATGTTCAAAAATGAAAAAAATTGTAAATCTAAATTTTAAAACTTTTGTAATTAATTACGTAAAATAGCACGCGTGCTTTTTTTTAGGGCCAAAAGCGGTTGTATTGATCAATTCGCCATATACAATGTTTCTTCTACGGCCGACTTTTTTTGCCATTATATTGGCTAGGTCTGAATAGTGGAAGATACTATGTCATGTTATTTCATAATAAAGATACTAAATGGTATATGTAATTATTTATTATAAACAATAGTAAACGGGAAAAGTGACGTTTCACGAATGAAACTTCTAAGAAATAAAGGTATTTCATTTTATTCTAGTGTAAAAATTAACTTCTGTAACTGAACTGAAAAATAGTGAATAATATTATGTAGGTATACAAAATGTATTTATTTATAAAATATCGACTATTCAACTCTTACTGCTATATAAAATAATACTTTTTTAAGTTAATTGTTATGCGTAATACAGTTTAATGTTAATAAATTGTCTTTATAATATTTTTGCTGACCGTTCATAAGTGATTGTATATATTTTTTTATTAGTTCGGGCTTGGACCATAGTATTCGTATTATATAGATATATGGTAAGAGCTTACCATCAATGACTCCAGATAAATGCGCAGGCTGCGGTGCGGGCGCAGGCGGCGGCGCGCGATGTAAGTGATCGGGCGCGCGCGGCGGCGACACCGGCTCTGCTTTGATTTTCACGTTGCTAGGCGACGGTGCCGGCGGCGGCGTCCCTCCTCCGCCCAACACTGGCAAGCTGCTGGTGCAAAAGATATTGAAGTTTAAAATATTTGACTTTCGATTGTTTTTTCATTGGGGTGTCACCATGTTGCCAATATTTGCTCGGAAAATATTAAACACAAAGTAAAAGTGTTAGTCAAGGTGAATTTACTTTTAGATTGCTACTTTAATACTAGAAATTATCCAAAAGAAATATAATAGGTTATTTACACACTTATTAGATCACTGTAAATTAAATTACCGACATACAGTTATTTGAATATCAGTAGTCGAAATAGAGAAAAAACAAAGTGGGAGTCAAGTAACTCTGTTTAAAAAACTTTTATTGAAGAAAGGGCTGACTTGGTGATATGATTGGGAAATACCACTCCGCTATATTTAACAGTTGCATGCTGGTCCAAGGAGTAGAAAACCGTGAAGACCGCTAATCTACGTCCATGTCCGAAGATAACGTAAAAAGGTATGTTGCTTAGACATTTAGCTCAGGTTACATGCATCGCTTATGGCAACATTCAACAAATCCTTATAAACGAATTGAATTTGAAATAGGTCAGGCGAAGGACCGGACCTGTTGGGTTCCGAAAATTTTAACTGAGGAGCAAATGAATAGAGTTCAATGGAAAAATATTCAAAACTACCAGGGTGATCAAGAATTTTTTTTGTTTCAATTTGTGATTATGCACGAAACATGAACATATCATTTTGATTCTGAGGCTAAAGTGTAGTATAGTGTCTCAAGCTCGGCGAGAAACTGGAGGAATTTTGGATATATGGTATGTATGGGATGTTGAAATATGGCCTATGGTTTCCTGCAACACAGATCAAATAAGATTGCGCGAGGCCATTAAAGAAAAAGGACAAAGCAAATTATGAGCAACAGTTCTGTTTCATCAAGAGTCAACACAACGCACGCGCACATAAAGCTGAAGTTGCGATGACTGTCATTCGAGATGAAAAAGAAACTAACAAGGTACAAGAAACAGCTCCAGTGCGTGAAATTTGAAAATGATAGCATGATGATGGCCAATTTGGAGACAGTTTGGGAAGAACAAGTTAAAGATTTTATTTCAAGGACAATTAAAGTTTAGAAAATAGATGGACCAAATGTATCGACCTGTTAGGAGACTATATTGGTAAATAAATTATAACATAACTGTTGTTTTACGCAGTTTTAATAATTACTTTTGTAGTACTTTCTCATCATATATTTAATTTGTAATATTAAAATATTATATTAATTGTATTACTAAAATGTAAATTTAAGTATAGCTGGTCCCTATTTAATATTGTTTTAAGCTAGAAACCTCATAAAAGTGCCAAGCTTTGGAAAAACGAAGTACATTCTCATCAAAAAGGAAACATTTAAATAAATTTATTTCTTAGTAAAGTATTGTAAGACTTATTTCTTCTTTTAATAAGACCTTGTATAATTTGGTTTTGAAAATAATATAATTATTTAAATGATTGAAAGATAACGCTAGAAACGTAAAAAACTTCCAAGAAAACTGGTTATTGTTAACTAAAAACTAGGTGATTTCAGTAGCAGAGCAACCAAACGTAACTGTAAAATAAGAATAAAGTCAATTTCAAATGATTTTTAAATTTCATTCTTTGGATAAGGTCTTTGGTAATTGTCGTTTCGTTACCGTCTTGGGGTAAGGAGCCCACGTTCTAGCCGTATTAATGAGGTTCGAATCCTGTTCACGGCAACACTACGCTGTAGAAGTAAGGCCGCGTTTATTGATGCAATATTTTAATAAAGTTATGATAGGTACTATAGTGAATTACTTGATTTGAGCATTTTCATGCATTTCATAGGGAAATCTTTTAATTGTTTTTCAAAAATAATTGAATGTTTATGGTTAATTCAAACAACAATGATATTTAATAAATAAAAAATGTATTATTTCCACAGAAATTGAGATCAAAATACATTCAGATTTGTTCTTTTGTTTTGTATAGACCCGATCCAACATTGAAAAGTCAATGTTTTAGTTGGACCAGAGCCAGTAAATATGATTATCGTCAGTATAGAAAATACCATTATCAATTCTACCAAAGAATGATGACACGCATAACTGTAATATTGATCAGGTGAATTTTTATCAAGCGGGTAACCACTGCATAGCGCTTTCTAAAAAAGCCAAGCTATAGTGAATGTGTTAAAAAGTTTTCGTTGTCAAGCTATCGATTTGGTGTGAGTACCTATTCATTCAACAGGTAAACTATAATCGTCTCACACTGTGAAATCCAGTCAATGATGAATTGCCGTACATAACACAAGTACCAGCCCATTCTCTAAAGGTATAAGATTATTTCTTTGCAATTTTATTAAAGGTTGTCGTGTTCAGTTAAGAAAACAATGATTGTAAGAGAGATCTTTTAAACGAGAAGATTTTTTTTAATATAATTACTTTAAATGTTTATGGACGTTTAAAAATCCACTACTACACGCAAAGAGATCAGATAAAAAATGTTAATTGTTTGGAGTCATTTTAATTGTTATATAATCGCTTATTATTAAGGACGTTACGCCTGTAGTACACAATAATGATATTTTTTTATTTATGCTCTGCTTTTATCGAGATTGTCCTGTTTTCTTTGTTGCTTTGATTAATGTTTAAAAATATTGCTGTGGTTAAGTTATATTAATGCATTTTTATCATGACAAATGTTTTATACCGTATGTTTTTGTACGTAATATTCTGTATTATTTAAACATAAATTTAAAAATAAAATAAAATTGGAACTAGACTATACTACCCTGAAGTTAGGATTGGAACGAAGTTCCTTTTCGCACGATACGAATTTGGCGGATGGGGGCTAGGTGAGAAAAAGTGTAAGATTTTTCCGTCACGATCCCTTTTCTATAGTGCGAGCGAGTTGGAATAATATGCATCTCCCTCGCACTTTTTCTTATCTTACCATGAAAGAAAATTGTTTTAAATGACGCTTCATTTTAATAGACGCTATTAATTCAGTTATTTGTATTTGTTAATCAATAATATAACACGTTTATCAATAATAATATACTAGACGAAAGGAACTTCGTTCCAACCGAGTGTTCTTAAAAATATAAGAGAAAACATCTTTCAATAATAGAAATATAAAATATAATAGTTTTCTTATAATATGCGTTAAGGTAATTATTGTATGGGGTTTTCTTTTGGAAACGAAACATAAAAACGGGCTTAGCTAGAACAAAGAAAGCAAGTACAAGTAGGTATATGATTATTCTTATAATAGATCAAATTTAAAAATAATCATATCTTTAGTGCGTTCGTTAGTTATTGTATATACTGAAATAATAATATAAACAAATAGTAAGTTATAGAGAACATGTAAAAATTAAATTGGGCACAGACATGTACCTGTTGTGCTGGAGCGTCTGCAGCTGGTGAGCGCCCCATGATAGACCGATTCCCATGTCCGAGGTCATGCTGAAGTCCTGTGGCCCGAAGTTGCCTAGTCCTGAGTAGCTTAGCGGTGTCTGCAAAACATTAACATATACGGTTATTATTAAAGAAAGAAAAGAAAGAAAGAAAGTTATGATCGGTTCACTAACCTTAAACGAAATATTTTATAAACAAAATGGCTTTATCATATGTTAACAAAGGCAGATTTTTTATGAAGGTTTGCAGTAAAATACGGTTGTTTTTCAAACCACAGTCCATTATACGTAGGGGCGCTAAAATTTCGCTGATACGGGTTTAATAGCAGTAGTATTAAACGATATATCTTTTTAGAAACTAGAGAGAACGACGAGAGATAACCACAATATGTTCGCCTTTGTCAAGATGTTCACAATATATCAATAATTAATTAATAATCAATTCTACTAGAATATAAAGCACCCAGACCGGCAAAGGGTGTAGAGTTTAAAGTGCACAGTATAATCAACATAACAGAATCGGTAATCCGCCTACCCTATGTGTGAAAGAGACTCTGTACAACATTGGAATGGTGCAGGCTGATAATAATGATGAAAACTGATAATAAAGTAATGAAAGTGAACTCACCTCTCCAGTGTACGATAATTCGTCTTGCGGTGGCGGCATGGAACTGGGTATGACGACGCGTAGGTTGTTGTGGCGCGGCGAGTGGTGCGGTGGTACGTGCGCGTGACTCTTGTGCGGATGGCGGTGGGGCGAAGGCGCGGGACCTGGCGACGGTGACGGCGTGCACCCAGCGCCCAGTGGCGACCCCGACCCAGGGTATCCGTTCGACATTTCCAACATTCCGCCACTTGGGTATACTGGAAAGTTTTTCAAGTCAGTAAAACCAATTAAAATACTAATTAATGTTTTATTAACTTAAATAATAACAAAAACAAATTACAAAGTAAGTCAGTTAAAAATATAAAACCATAAATGGCAACATCAAGGTAAAAACGACACGCTGGTTTAACTGATTAAAGTGAGGTTAACGTTTGTTTTAAAATTAACTTTTATAAATAATAATTGTAATGAAGTTTTGAATTAATATTATTTTGGTGAGATTGTTAGGAATATTTAGAGAGTAAATTATAAGGAATTAATTACCAGAATCGGTTTCCGAAGACGATGGCCGTGGACTGATAGAGGTATGCATTTGAGGACTAGCTTGAAGCATAGACTGGTCGTAGCTTCCCACTGGTACGCTAACGGGCAAATTGTAGTTACTGCCGGCCACACCCACTCCGACCCTGCTCCCGTTCAACTGGTTCCTCTGCATCATCATCTGGAATTCCTCATCGATCTTGGAGTATTTGGCTTCGGTGCGCGGTGTCAAATTGTATTCCGGTTCAGCTTCAGGGCTGTCAGGCGACATCACTCCGTTCTTATGCTCTTTCTTCGTTAGTGCCTGCAAGTGTCAGCGAAACCAGCTCAGGTGGCTTGACAAGCCAAAATCGTATATATTTCCGGGGTTTACTATGCATGCATCACAAATTAGAACACCCTCAATAAAAACCATTAGTGTTTTAATATCTACAACAATAAATCGATTAAGCTTGTTGTTTCGTTTTACGGGTATAGTGAGGGTTGGAAAAGTGGTTTAAATAAAAAAATATACTAAGTTCTACTTAATTGTATGAGGAAACTTTTTAGCGTACATATGTGTGTAGTGTCGAATGCAATGATACAACACTGACTTTACTCTTGTATCACATCTCGAAGTCAGGTAGGCGGAGTTAATTCAAATAAACACAAAATATTTATAAAACCCATGCTGTACAAGGAAAACATAAACATTTGGGGTAAACTGGTCGTAAACTGTTAGTACAAAACACGAGGGTCTGTTTATTGTTTTTATTTTATCTTTTTTTTTCTAACAGAAAATAAACTGGCATGCTGGTTGGTAGTCTAGTGCCGCTATTCAATGTTCAGTTTTGATCTGCTTCTCCTTTATTTACGCTTACACGGAAGTCTACAGGAATTACGTTGTGGCCATTGTATTTTTTCTGTTGGTTCGTTTTAGTAAAAAATGTTGCATTAGGTTTATTTGTGAGTAAAAGCACGCGGTTAATGGTATAAGTCAATTTTGCATGGACATTGCATTGCGATCACGGGCACACAGATGACGCCGTACTTAATGTACCTCGATGATGTTGCGGTTCGTCAGTGACTCGTGTGGCTCGTTGTACTCCGTGTATTTCAGTAGAACCTGCAAAATAAGACATAAAAAAATAGTAATATGTTTTATTTTCAATTCTAGTTGTAATATTTAGGCATATAGGCTACTTATCAAGTGACATAAAAAGGAGGAGTGGTTTTAAATTCGTCGGCATATTTTTGATATAATTATGTTCTTATTCTTTTTTTTGTTAGAAAAGAGGTACATCAGGAGCGGTCTCACAATTTAACATATTACCAAAGAGGCGGAAGTCTGTAATTTTATCATTAAATAATTCAGTTTTCCTTTACTAAACAATATATAATATTTATTTCTTTGCAAACTATGTTTTAAAGGTATTAAGTATAAGTAAGTTACCAAGTAGCATACTTAAAGATTTAATGATGGTATCCATGAGAAAATTGTCGTACTCTTCTATTTGCAAAGACATCTGCACACATTTTGGATATGGGGTGATAGTTATATTCTTTGTAGTTATTTGAAGTCGGTTTTTATTTTTTAATTTTTTAATTATTTTCCTTAAATTATAATCTATCTTATTATGATGCCAGCCAGCATATAAAAAGCCTTTAAAAAGAGGAATGGCTTATTCATTATGTTCCCAATTCATATTTCAATTAAATCAGAAACATAATTATGCAAATGTTGGACCCGATTTGGCTCAAATGTTGTTCTCAGGTATGGGATTCGTAAGGCGACCGAAGAAAAGAGTTTTAACGATATTACCGCTTATGATAAAAGTAATTTACATCCATTCCATTAGTATGTCGTGTAGAAAAAAAACTGATAACATTAATTAATACAATACCTCCTTTTGATAATTTTTTTTTCAATTAGTTATACATTCGTATTACAGATGTATGAACTATGAACGAATAAAATCATAAGTAATCTTTTATATAAATAAAATGGTAGAGGATTGCAGTTGTGCGCGCATCGCGGAAAAACTACTGAAAATATTTTTAATTCCGTTTTCTTAGTTTTATTTCTTAGGCCAAGTAGGCCGTTATCTAAAAAAATATTGCGATATCTTCATTTAATATACAGTTACTAGTTTTAAGAAACAACGTTTTTTTTATAAACGCTACGTGTTCAGTGATGTGTGTTTTCTTGATATATCAAGAAACGCGGACGAAGTCTTCGGTATCAGCTAGTTTTTTTTTATAAAAAACGCTTAATAATGTAGTTACGTAGTACAGTCAGGCTGCATCTAAATTATGAGTGTAGCACGAATGGGCGGGTTCGACCGAGAAGGACCACGCTTTCACAGTATACCAGCTTAATAAAATAAAATAGCAGTTTAATGCTGCTGTGTTTCGTATGGATTGCGTAGAGAACTGGAAACCTTTTTTACTGGAATCAAGGCATTCCATCTCAGTCCTCAGGGGTGACAAATAATCTGCGTTTTGATTCTTAATCGAGGATAAATATAAAAAATATAAATAATGTTTCCTCGATGTGAACGAGAGAGCTCAAACATTACATACAGATAAGTGGGTACTTCAGTTTAAGGACAACAGGAACTAATTTCAAACAACCAAAAGAGTGGCAGATGCATTGTTATTTCTGATTAAAATAGTATACCTCACAACCTATGATTGTACTGGCTGTCTAACCCTATCAACCCCGACACTGCAGTGTAGGGTATTTACCCAGATGTACTCCAAAGCACAAAACAAGTCCTACCGCCTAATAAAACCTTAACTAATGGTATTTCGTACAATTAAACGGTTATTTCAGTTTTATACTGATATTGATGTATTTTGCGTGATATTATTCACTGCTACGTACAGTAGAGCTTGTTAATTTTTGTTAAATAATTATTACCTTGTCCATATCAGTGCTGGCATATTGGTAAAGTTTGTTGTTGGAGCTGAATATGATGAGAGCTATCTCGCAGTCACACAGTACGCTGAGTTCGTAGGCTTTCTTCATCACACCAAATTTACGCTTGTTGAAGGTGACCTGAAATAATATATTTCATTTTTTTAAATAATTCTTATTTTCCTGTACTACGTGACATTTATATTACTGATCAGGCGATTTTAAAAGGAAGAGGTTCCCAATTCGAGTGTATGTGGTAGAGCCACGCTGCAGCTTTAATAGTTGAAGCACGAACGGGTCGGCTGGACCGGGGCAAGACTACGCTCTCACAGAATACCAGCGTAGAACTGTAGCTTAATGCTGCTGTGTTTCGTATGACGAGCGTAGAGAACCGGAGACCCTATTCTCGTTTCCAGTAAGGAAACGAGGCATTCCATCTTAGTCGTCAGGGGTGTTTTTATATTTTTTATAGGAGAGGGTGACAAAGGAGCACACAATCCACCTGATGGTAAGTGGTTGCTGTGACCCATAAACATCTACATTTATCCTCAATAAAGAATCAAAATTCAGATGAGTCGTCACCCGTGAGGACTAAGATGGAATGCCTCTTTTCCAGTGAAATGGGTCTCCAGTTAGAGAACCGTCTCCGGTTAGTGTAGAGACACTCACCATAAGAAACACAGCAGTGTCAAGCTACCATTTTACGCTGGTATTCTGTGAGAGCGTGGTCCTTCCCCGGTCGAGCCGACCCATTCGTACTACAACTATACTATTAATTTAGCTGCATCATGGCTCTACCACGTATAAATCGCTTCTCCAATGCGTGCAATTTAAAATATTGGTGCCAGTCAGTTTAATTTGCTTTATACAATAGTTGTTATTTTGTCAGTTCGACTATAATTGCGAAAGTGCTTACTATAAACGCGTCCAGATAGTTCTATAGTACTTTGAGAAGGATTAGGTTTCACTATCCTGGCTGGTCTTTCCCGTGGTTTAACTTGCAGGTCGATATTTCCGCTACGTAAGCAAGTAAACCAAAACCTAAACGTGCTTTCATTAGTCGCAGTCGTTCCATGCATTCATTATTCATTCATATATATAGAGCCTATAGAGTCTACATTGAACATAGGCATCCCCATAGATTGACACATAGGTATATTTTATTATTATATTTATTATTTATTTTATATTTTTTATTATAGGGAATATTTCCTATAGTTGCCACAATTAGCAGACGTGTTAACAATCGCAATTTTATATTTTTTCAGTTGTTATAAGAAATGTGCTGTTACCGATCTCCTGTCTCAGTTTCTTTCTTTCGCCTTTTACGACACCCGTGGGATGATATGGAGTAGTGGATTCTTTTACACCGATAATGCACAGCTTCATTCTCTCCAAAGACAGCGTTAATGCTGCGTTGTTTGTGCCGCGTTTGTACCACGTTGAAACCCTTGTATAAAAATGTTCGTTGTTTCTATATTTACTTACAACAGTAACTGTAATATAATAAAAAAATGCATTTTGAATCTTTCCGATTTATTGAATATTTATACAGCCAATAATATTTTACTGTGTCTCGTACGTTAATACGGCAATTTTATATTTATATTTTAACTCTTATAAAGAAAATAAAACCAACCACCATTTAAAAATAACTATAAAATTTTGTTTGATTTAGAGCTGATTTTATCATCGAATAAATTATAAGCTGCCTAATTGTAAAAGTGAAATACCTATTTTATTCGTATAATTGTAATGTATTGTTAGTTCATATTGTATTTTGTTCTACGAATAAATTTTATCTGAGGATTGATAAAGCGGCCCTTAGTCTAATTCTAAACTTGAAATTATTTTTTTTAAGTTCCCGCCAAGGTAGATCATAGAAAGAGGTATCAAAATTCATAAAATATTCTGGGGTGATTAATGAAGGACACGGGAATAGACGTTTCTGAAGTAAATCAACTGGTTTACTTCAGAAAAGTCTATAAAAGTTAATATCGATTCTAACTTACTTTGCTCAGTACTTAAAATACATGCAATCGAAAACATCGCTTATATAACAAAATTACACCAACATGATTATTACTTTACGGTTCTCTATGGTAACGAATTTATGTTGGAATATGTGCAAATTACTATCACAAAGTTTTTTCTTCTTAATAACTCGCACACATGCAGCGTAATTTAAAGAAAACACTTGAAAGCTTGGAATGACACATGACGATAAAGAAAGTTACTGCACTCTGTTTATTGGGTCGCGAACATTGATTTGATAGCAAGTAACGGCGTGGATTGTTTGAAAAGGATTTTAAATTAAAATTCAGTGCCCGCATCATTATGTACACATAATATTTTGTGGTTAATTTTAAGTACCTAATTTAACTTTGTTTTCCTTAAAGTTGATAGTTAGTAGCATTCCATAACAAGGTTTCGTGCTATGTATTGCAATAGAAGTTTAGCACTAAGCTTTTCATATATTTCTTTGCTTTATTATCAATATCTATTGTACAGTCACTGCAGTCTAAATTTGATATAATATTTTAACAATATAGACATCCAGTGATTTTTTGAAATTCTTTCATTTGATTCGTACCATTTTCATTTTCTTGTAAGACAAAGAAAATTGACTATTGCCGCGAACATAGAATCAGGGTCAAAGTGGCCGTCAAAACGCAGATTGACCTTCGCAACTTCCATTTCAGTCGTCTGACTCCTCTATTACAGAACCATTCGCCCATGAGCTTCCCCACCGGCCACATTTTACGATTCTAAAATGGTAATAGGGAGGCTTAGTGGCAGGGCAAAGGGTCCGTATAAACTGGACGAGAATATTATACGGCGTAATCGTATAATTAATAAATTACTAACGGGAGCGGTCATTGTCCCTTGGCGATAATGTTTTGCAGCGGGAGAGTGCTGATATTCCGCATCTGTTTTGTCGGAACGCTAAGGTCACTTTACCCTTTAACAACCTTGTGTATAATTTTAATTGATATTACAACGGATAAAACAACCGAGTCCCTTAGAACATTGCGAGTTGTGATGAAATCTATGATCAAATAGAAGTATTTAATGATAGGAAATTTAAATAAAAAAAATTACGTCATCATTATTTTTCTGGGCCACATCTGTACACTTATTGTTTTATCTGTGAGCAACAAATGACTATTTCTCTTTTATTTATTTAATATTATTAAATCTACGTCAATTGTAATGAAAACGCAACACCTCATCAGCCTTCATACAAAAAGTAGTTTATGTTTAGTTTCAGGTTTGAAGTTTTTAGGATAGAAGTCCCGCAGGTACAGAGGAGGTATATGCGAAATAAAATAAAATGTACGCTTTACCATTTTCGGATGGAAAAGCGTGATACACTTACCATCAGGTGGGAAAGTAGTCAAGCTTTGGTTTATAATAGTTAATAAAAATTTTGTAATGAGACGGTAAATGAATATATAATTATATTTAATTTCAAAAAAGAGAATTGTTAAGATTTGTAGACAAACCTGCCGATTCCGTTCGTCTGTGATCCGGGATATTTGTATTTTCTTCCGACCCATCGTGGCAGCAATCTTGAAGGGGTTTTAGGGAGCGGGGCAAGAATAAGAATCGCCGATTGGCTGGCTGCTACTGTGGACGTCAACAGCTGCTATCTGAAACCAAAAATACAATTTTGTAAAAACTATAATATATGTAAAATCAAGATTTAATAAATACATAAGGATCAAGCGACAGTGGCCTATTGGTTAAGATACAGACCGCAAAGGTCAAAAGTCGTGGGTTCGAATTCGCTTTTCGACTATTGTCGTTAATCACTCACGACAATAGTCGTACACTCTTGAAAAGAATAAGATGCTGTAGATGAGATGTGATGTTTTCTGAATGTAAAGAAAAAAAAAGAAATAAAAATAAAATAAGTAAATTACATATATTTAGCCAACATAACAAGAAATTATTGCAATAATATACATTGAGTGAGAGAGATACGGAAATATTTCAATGTTCTGATTGGTACAGATATCTCGGTGAAGTTCATTAAAAGGAAAAATACAATATAGTAAAAAATATAATCTATAAATATATAAAAATTGATATAGGTATGACATTATGACGAAAAACAGCCAACGAACTTATTTTCGAACACTTTAATTTTACAAAACTTCCGAAAGTTAATTTCAAAAATATATTTACAAATACAATAATACATATAAATGAGTAACGTGTGTTTAGCCAACATAATATAAAATGTCCCATGTTGGTCTGGGACTTATAGGTCCCATGTTAATGTAGGACTTTCTTTATTAAAGTCAAAAGGCGACTAATGTGTTAAAGGGTTTGTGATTGTGTAGGCTAAACCCATTTTGACCTACTTCAAAGAGGAGGAGGTAGTCAATTCGACTGTACTTTTTTCTAGGTGAACCGATTTTGATGATTATTTTTTTATT